>BSBN01000574.1:1800000-2247500 GCA_027924645.1 Cunninghamia lanceolata | reverse complement strand
CTTATGTGTATTGCCACCGAGCATGCTAATGTGTGCGAGGGGGTTTCTAGGGATGCGTGGAAAATTTTTGATATTTTGTGTAATGACCACATGACAAATGTGGACATGACATGTATGTTGCATGTCGTAACCACATGGGAAATGTGGGCATGACAGATGCACTTTCCTTTGTTGATTTATTATTTTCAGATAGTCATGTACCGACAATAAGCGATCTAATTAATCAAAGTCAAGAGATTCTGAGATCACTTAAGGATAACTTGCAACGTGCACAAAACCAACAAAACAATTATGCTGACAGGAAGAGGATTGAAAGAACTTTTGAAGTGGGTGATTTGGTCTTTGTGAGATTGAAGCCATATAAATAGAGTACATTGAAGAAGAATGGTGCTAAGAAACTTAAGCCCAAGTACTATGGTCCAAACAAAATCATTTGAAAGATTAGAGAAGTGGCCTATGAATTGGAGATTCCTTCAGGTAGTAAAATTCATAATATTTTCCATGTTTCATGCTTGAAGAAAGTGGTAGGATAGCAAGTTGTTAAACGTCACATGATTTGCCACCATTGGATGATGAAGGGAAGCTAATTTTGATTCTAGAAAGAGTGCTGGAAACAAGGGAGAAGAAACTTAGAAACAGGTGCATCACAGAATATTTGATCAAATGTAAGAACTTGCCAATTGAGGATGCATCATGGAAGGGACCTAAGATACTTGAGCATGCTAATCTCCATTGCTTGAGGACAAGCAAATTTTGGGAGGGAGGACTTGTCATGTCCCCTTTCCAAATATAATATTTTTCATTTTTAAAAAGTCCCTTAAATCCAAAATATGTAAGTTAGTTTACATGGTAGCTTGGAGGAAAATTAATTATTTAATATTATATTGTACCGTTGCATTTTCAAATATTCAAGGACAAATAAATATTAAATAAAATGTATTTAGAGCTCAAATATTCCCCTTGGGTGTTTGGATTTGGGAGGGAATATTTTATGGAGATTTGGGCAGATTTGTGAAGAGATTTGCCAAAAATAGGGATTGCACCTTTGACAAGTGGACGAAGGGCATTGTTTGAAGCACCCAAGTGGTATATGGGAGTTGTAACTCCCAAGATTTGGGCATGGGAGATCTTGGACACCCAAGATGGCCTTTCACATCATAAAATAATGTAACATTGTCTTTTGGGAGGCTAATGACTATTTCTCTACTTTCTTGCAGAGCGGATGCTTTGTGCAGCTTCAGTGGATAGGGAAACCATTGAAGACAGAGCTTGTGGCCGGTGGACATGAGTTTCCAGAAACCTGAGGGTAGTGTTCTTGGGTTGATACAACAATCTTATCTTAGAGATTACATTTGTGTAGACAAGATTCAGTATTGCAGTGTTCTTGTGTTGTTGTAGGAGTTTGTAGTGTTTTCGTAGTGTGTTTTAGGTGTTGTTTGTGTTGTTGTTCGCATTTTTTGTTGTGTGGGGTTTGGTTTGCTATGTTTTCTACTGTAACACATCATCTACAACACCATTCTATATCCATATCAAGTTTGGTTGTGATTTTAAGAGTTTGGAGGCTTTGTAGTGAGTTATTCTATATGTATTTCAACATTTTGCATAATGGGTTGTGGTTGAAAATACAAATTTGTTGTGATAGTTTGCTGCAAGGTAAATTATATGCATCAGACCTATATGTGTGTGTTTTCATTAGAAATTAATAATAATATTGATTTGGAGTTGTGTTGAAATATTTCAGATTGTTTATTGTGCAAACTAGTCACTAGTTACTATGTGTTGTGATGCATAGTTATGTTGTCAATGCAAAATCATTTTCAGATTTTTGGGGTTTTAATAAAAATCAGATTGGGTACATTTTAGTGGGGCCTACTGCTTCCCTAGTTGATGCTTATTTTCCCTCTAGTGGCTTGGTGCTTGTTGTGGGTTTACAGTCAATTGGGTCAATGTGGGATGGCACTCCTTACTTTTCTAGTGGTTTGTCCTCTATCAATTTTACTATACATGCCTCTATGGGACATGTGTCTCTGCTAGCCTATGGGCTTGGGATCTCTACATCTATGGATCTACTTCCTCTAGGGGTTGTGACTAGGGAGGCCATTTTTAAAGGTGCTCCTCCTCATAGCCTTTCTTTCCCTTCAAGATCTATTGATAAGGGGTAGGCTTGGTGAATTTTCATCCTTGATCATGTCATTGATAGATCTTCCTCCATGTGGGCCAATGCTTTATTAGGGAAATTTTTAGGAAATATACCCAATGTGGATAGCATCAAGACTTGGGCTAGGAGAAAATAGGGGATAAAAGGCCCACTACATATTATTATGATGAAAAAGGGATTATTCCTCTTCTCATTCTCTCTTCTTGAAGACAACTTGCAGACCTTGAAGGGTGGTATGTGGTTCTTTTGAAGATCCTACCTCTTCCTTAAGAATTGGGAGCTAGGATTGGACCTAGAAAATGATTGTATTGAAAGTGTTCCTATTTGGGTAAGATTCCCTAGTTTTGATGAGCACATAGTGATAGTGAGAGGGGGGTGAATCAATATGTAACAAAATTTTACTTTTCCAAAACTTAACCAATAATAATTTAAATCACGCATGTAAGATCTAGCAATTATGAACACAAAGAGAACACATGATTTATGTGGAAACCCTTGCAAGCAAAAACTGTGAAAATGTTGCTTATATATATTGATCTTCTTCTGTATGCACCAACCTACTTCTCTTACAATTCTTCTTTTGTGAGTACCAACCCACTGGAGACAACAATCCTCTCTTATAGAATCTATAGGCATCAAACCTCACAACTAAACACCAACTCAGTAACAAACACCAATCTCTAGGCACCAACCTACGTATTCTTCAATGGATGATATCATTCTCCTTTACTCACAATCTCATCACTACTTATGATTCTGTATGATGTAAGTATTTCCTATTCAAATTAGGTTCACACACATACTTTATTCCTGTTGGACTTAGGGTAGACAACTGAGAGGGGGGGTGAATCAGTTGTCTAAAACTTTCTTCCAAATCAAATACTTAACTCCACACAAGCATAATAGTAAATCAATCATGAAAGCATAATGCAACAAGTTAAGAGCAGATACACATTAATACACATAACACCAAGATTTTTGACATGGAAAACCCGGTTAAGGGAAAAACCATAGGGTGATTACCCCAAGATAATATTCTCTATTAGAAGAATAGAAAGAACAAAATGGCACATGCCAATTAGGGCTCACTACCCAAGCACACTGCTCACAAGAGGCTCACTGCCTACAAGAGACACACTATCTACAAAAGAATAAGTATCACATACTTGAACTGGTAAATAGCATCTTCACCATGCTTGAGTCAGTTCCATTTAAGCCCAAACCTTCTGCTCTGCCTTTCGCTCTTCTCCTCACTACCACACACTCATCTCCACAAGTCCACATCTGAAATGACTTCGCAATCCCTTATTTATACATGACATCAACTTAGGAACAAACATCTAAGTCAGCAAACATCCACAAGATGTATAATTCATTCGGTCGTCTAGTCACAAAAAGAACACCATCATCCGGAAGTTATTCTTCATTTCTGGGACCCCAATTCTAATGTGGACCATAAACACAAATTGAGCACGATCCAAGGACCTCCACAAACTTGCCTGAAACACCAAGAACATCTGCACTTCCTCTACTTACTGAAATCCTTCTCTCCTTCATCCGGAACCTCAAGAACATAGTCTGCCATTACTGTCACAAAGGAATAGATACTTGCAGACCTTCAAACCACAAACCAAACAAGTTGACACACCACACAGACTTCCCCAACACTTCCTTAAATCCACATAACCAGAGAATGCATTTCTAGATCTCACCGGACCTATCTGTATCACTTTGTCATCACTAAATATTTGTCAGAACTGGTTTTACTTGAACTTCTATAACTTCTTCATATCTTCATGCAGACCTCTGAAATCTCTACTAGAACATCTTAAGACACGTATCTACAAACCCTTTAATCCGCATCCTCTTATCCTCATCCTGTCTTGGACTTTTACCTTATGTCATTACTGTTCTTCACTGTTCCTGATTGGTACTAATTTTCTTAATATCCTTAGCACACAACTCATCCAAACCTTATCATTAATGTAATAGGAGTATGTTGACATCAATGACAACACCAGTTAGACCCATACTTGTAACAATCTCCCCCTTTGTCATTGATGGCAACATATGATGTGACTGTTTTAACCATCAAGATAAGAAAATCACCTTACTGTCACAACTTCCCCTATCAGTAACAACCATTCACATGTCTTCTCTCCCTTTACTGCTCCCCCTTTGATCAACAACCACTTATTTTTCACATGTCTTCTCTCCCCCTTTGAAATCAATGCCAAAGGGCACATACTTGTAATTCCACTACTTCATAACCATGCCTGCTACTCCCCTTGAGTAGCAGCTCCCCATCATCAGTCTGGACCACAAGATGTGACTGTGATATCCACTGGACCGATACACATCAGTGCACCTTAGTTCACCCCTAGAGGGGCAATAACCCCTAACTTCTCCCTGAGATACTCAAAAGAGTCCTTAGGTAGAGGTTTAGTAAAGATGTCTGCAATCTGATCCTTTGAAGGCACAAACTCCAATCTGACTTCATTCTTGTTCACTTGCTCTCTCAAAAAGTGAAATTTGATGGATATATGTTTAGTCTTTGAATGCAACACCGGATTCTTGGATATGTTTATTGCACTTGAATTATCACAAAAAATTGTGATGGGCTCCTCATACTCTACTCTGATGTCTCTTAACATCTATTTCATCCACAAAACTTGAGTACACCTACCTACTGCAGCAATATATTCTGCTTCTGCAGTGGATAGAGATATTACTTCTTGTTTCTTGCTTAACCAAGAAACCAATCTCTTCCCCAAAAAGAATGCTCCACCACTGGTACTCTTCCGGTCATCCACATCTCCTGCCCATTCAGCATATGTATATGCATGAAGAGAGAAATCATGATCTTTAGGATACCACAAC
The DNA here is from genome assembly GCA_027924645.1 of Cunninghamia lanceolata. NCBI lineage: Eukaryota > Viridiplantae > Streptophyta > Pinopsida > Cupressales > Cupressaceae > Cunninghamia > Cunninghamia lanceolata. The sequence continues at coordinate 2,242,462 of BSBN01000574.1, read as the reverse complement.
CCCTACTCAACTGTCCCCTTTAGATATCTAAAAATCCTCTTGATTGCCATAACATGAGATTCTCTAGGATCATCTTGGAATCTAGCAACAAGACCAACAACCTGCATAATATCTGGTCTAGTTTGAGTGAGATACAACAGTCCTCCAATCATTGACCTATATTTTGTCTGATCAACCTTGGGAGAGTCATCATCTTTGCTCAACTTGCATCTAGTTGCCATTGGAGTGTTCATTGGCTTTGAGTCTTCCATCCCAAATTTCCTCAACAATTCTTTCACATATTTTGACTGAGAAATGAAGATTTCTTTCTTTGTTTGAGTAATTTGTAGACCCAAAAAGAAATTCATTTCTCCAAGCATGGACATCTCAAACTCACTTTTTATTTGACTTACAAAAGTTTTACACATACTATCTCTTCCTCCAAAAATGATATCATCAACAAATACTTCAACAATTAAGATATTTTCATGATCAATTTTGAAATATAAATTACTGTCAGCAGTACCTTTGTTGAAACCAATCTTCAAGAGATGTTTATCCAGTCTTTCATACCAGGCTCTTGGGGCTTGCTTCAGTCCATACAGTGCCTTTTTCAACTTACAAACCATATCACCATTGTCAGACAATTAAAATCCATCCGGTTGCTTAATGTATACTTCTTCTTCCAAATCACCATTCAGGAAGGCAGACTTGACATCCATCTGATACACTTTGAAATCTTTGAAGGCAGCAAATGCAAGAAATAATCTGACTGCTTCAATTCTTGCCACCGAAGCAAAAGTCTCTTCAAAATCAACTCCTTCAATCTGAGAGTAACCCTTGCAGACCAATCTAGCTTTATTTCTGATTACTTCACCAGCTTCATTCAGTTTGTTTCGGAAGACCCATTTGGTTCCAATCACATTCTTATTTCTAGGTCTGGGAACAAGATCCCAAGTGTGGTTTTTCTCAATTTGCATTAGTTCTTCCTCCATTGCTTTTGACCAATTTTCGTCATTGCAAGCTTCATTCACTGTCTTATGTTCAATCTTTGAAATTAGACAATACTCATCTGAATTTTGAGCAATTCTCCTCCTTGTTTGCACTCCTTTGCTTTTGTCACCTATGATCTGATCTTCAAAGTGGTTTAGAGTTACATACCTTGGAACTTTGGGAGTTTCTTGCACCTCTAACTCTTGATCAGTCTCATTGAGACTTATCTCTTCTTCCTGACTTACCGGATCAACTTGACTTTGTTTCTCATAAGAGACTTGGATACTTTGAATCTGAACACCATTCTAATCATCTTCATCATACTCATGAATTATTGAGGGTCTTTCAATTTCTTCATCAACCTTCACATTTACACTTTCTACAATCTTTCTCAGTCTCTTGTTGTAACACTGGTATGCTTTTCTTTGAGTAGAGTAACCCAAGAATATTCCTTCATCACTTCTAGCATCAAACTTTCCTAGATTTTCATCCCTTTTAATGTAAGATCTACTACCAAAAATCTGAAGTATCTCACAGTGGGAGTAATGCCAAACCAAAGTTCATAAGGAGTCTTACAGGTATTGTTTCTAATTTGAACTCGATTGAGAGTGTAGACTGCAGTGTTGACAGCTTCTCTCCAATAGATCTGAGGAACATTTGCTTCCATCATCATGGTCCTAGATGCTTCCTAGATGGTCCGGTTCTTTCTCTCAACTACTCCATTCTACTATGGAGTTCTAGGGGCAGACAACTGTCTCTTAATTCCATGTTTCTCACAAAAGTCTATGAACTCACTGGATGTGAATTCTCCACCTCTATCAGACCTCAGACATTTCAATTTTAATCTGGTTTCATTCTCTACCATGGCCTTGAATATTTCAAATTCTCCACCTCTCTCTTCATCCTGATGATGGATCATGGAGTGTGATCTGAAACGTCAATCTAAAAAAGCTACACACAGTCTCTTCCAAAAGCTACAGATTACTATTTTGAATTTCTCAAGTGCTTCTAATTTTTCTTTCAGAAAGGTTACCCAGATCATCCGAGAATAGTCATCAATTAGCAACATGAAGTATCTATCACCTTGGATACTCCTAACTCTTGCCGGACCACAAAGATCAGTATGAACTAAGTCCAATAGTCTGGTAGAAGATAATTCCTTATTTTTGAATGTGACTCTGCTCAGTTTGCCCAACTGACATTCTTTGCATAAGCTATTAGTAGGTTTCACTAATTTTGGAAGATCTCTTATAGCCTGAGTATTGCTTATCTTGATGATATTATCAAAATTCACATAACACATCCTCCTATGCCATAACCAACTTTGATCAATTTGAGCAAATAAGCAACTTTTACCAGTACCAACCAAGTGGAAGATATTACCTTTAGTTTGAGTACCGGATGCAATCTCTATTCCGAAACTTTCAAAGATCTTGCATTTTCTATTCCTGAATCTGAGATCATAGCCTTTATCCACCAGCTGTCCAACACTGAGAAGATTGTGCTTTAATCCTTCAACATATAGTACATTATCAGTTTTGTTCTTTCCATTAAGAGAAATAGTTCCTCTACCTCTGATTCTGCCAGCAGAATTATCTCCAGACTTTACAATTCCTCCTTCATACTTTTCCAAATTTAAGAACTTATTCTTGTCACCTGTCATATGGTGAGAGCATCCACTATCAATGACCTAATCATCCTTTGCTTCAACTTGGGCAGCCAGAGCTTTTTCTTCAACTTTATGATTGACAGATACAAAGGATATTGGTTCCTATTCTTTGATGGCAATAAACACCCATTCATTGCCAAATTTGTTTCCTATCTCTGATTCATCATCTGTTACTCCTTCATTATCATCTTCTTCATGAACATAGTAAAAATTCTTTTAAAACCTTGGTCTGTTAGGATTTGGTCTTGAAAATCTTTCCGGACATCTTGAGGCAAAATGACCAATTTTACTGTAGTTAAAACAATTAAAAGGTAATTTCCCTTCATACTTACCAGATCCTCTTGGCATTCTTTTTACAATAAGAGCTTCAAGATGAGCAGTTTCAGCTTCTTCTTCCAAGTCTTTTCTTTCTTTTTCATACCATGATAGGTTCCTTGAAGAGTTTTCTCCCAAATCAAACCTTTGTTTCCCTTTTACAGTACTGGCTCTGAATGCAAATTCATTCTTTGGAGGATCATCTCCAAACTTGGCCATTTCAAAAGTAGCCAACTTACCAACCAATTGATCTCTTGTGACTGTTGTGTGAGCTCTGAATTCTTTGATTGCAACAGCCTTGATTTTATAAGAAGCAGGAAGGGATATGAGAACTTTGCCAATGATCTCTTCTTCACTCAGGATTCCACCTACATTTCTAATTCCACAAACCAGCTCATTCACTCTTGGCATAAAAGAGGAAATATTTTCATCATCTCTCATCTTCAGTTTTTCAAATTTCCCTTTTAGACTTTGTAACCTTGCACATTTAACATACTAGTCTCCTTCATGCAAAAGTTCCTATTTATTCCAAATCTCAGAGGCAGTTGGCAGGTCAATAACATTTGAGAGTTCTGAGTCAGATAATACACTTAAAAGAGCCTCTTTGGTTAGCAGATTGTTTTCAACATCTGTGATTTCATTTAGGGTTGTCGGACTACCCTGTGGAGGTACATAAGCTTTTGTAACCATGGACCAGTATGCAAATCCCATACACTGCAAGTGACATTTCATGTGACCTTTCCAAAGAGTAAAGTTGGTTCCATCAAACTTCAGACTGTCCTTCTTGTAAGATGACATCCTGGATCTCCTCAAGTGGTTAAGCTCCTTTTAGAGGAACTTAGCTCTGATACCAATTGTTGGACTTAGGGTAGACAACTGAGAGGGGGGGTGAATCAGTTGTCCAAAACTTTCTTCCAAATCAAATACTTAACTCCACACAAGCATAATAGTAAATCAATCATGAAAGCATAATGCAACAAGTTAAGAGAAGATACACATTAATACACATAACACCAAGATTTTTGACGTGGAAAACCCGGTTAAGGGAAAAACCATGGGGTGATTAACCCAAGATAATATTCTCTATTAGAAGAATAGAAAGAACAAAATGGCACATGCCAATTAGGGCTCACTGCCTGAGCACACTAATCACAAGAGGCTCACTGCCTATAAGAGACACACTGTCTACAAAAGAATAAGTATCACATGCTTGAACTGGTAAATAGCATCTTCACCATGCTTGAGTCAGTTCCATTTAAGCCCAAACCTTCTACTCTGCCTTTCGCTCTTCTCCTCACTACCACACACTCATCTCCATAAGTCCACATCTGAAATGACTTCGCAATCCCTTATTTATACATGACATCAACTTAGGAACAAACATCTAAGTCGGCAAATATCCACAAAAACATCCGCAAGATGTATAATTCATCCGGTCGGCCAGTCACAGAAAGAACACCATCATCCAAAAGTTATTCTTCATTTCTGGGACCCCAATTCTAATGCGGACCATAAACACGAACTGAGCACGATCCAAGGAACTCGACAAACTTGCCTGAAACACCAAGAACATCCGCACTTCCTCTACTTACTGAAATCCTTCTCTCCTTCATCTGGAACCTCAAGAACACAGTCTGTTATTACTGTCACAAAGGAATAGATACTTGCAGACCTTCAAACCATGAACCAAATGAGTTGACACACCACACAGACTTCCCAACACTTTTTTAAATCTGTAGAACCAGAGAATGCATTTCCGGATCTCACCGGACCTATCCATATCACTCTGTCATCACTGAACATCTGCCAGAACTGGTTTTACTTGAACTTCTATAACTTCTTCATATCTTCATGCGGACCTCTGAAATCTCTACTGGAACATCTTAAGACACATATCTACAAACCCTTTAATCTGCATCCTCTTATCCTCATCCTATCTTGGACTTTTACCTTATGTCATTACTGTTCTTCACTGTTCCTAATTGATACTAATTTTCTTAATATCCTCAGCACACAACTCATCCAAACCTTATCATTAATGTAACAGGAGTATGTTGACATCAATGACAACACCAGTTAGGCCCATACTTGCAACAATTCCCTCATTAATCTGATCTCACACTTCCTTCGCTCACAAATTTGATCACAACTCAAGCAATAACCTTCTTTCACAATTCTAATTACAAACATGCACAACTTCCTTTCACACTTGACTGATTATAAATATGACAATATCTTCCTTCAAAATCTGATCACAAATATGGTTGTCTTCCTTCAAATTTTTGCTTTCTAATAATGTATCATTTGTTCTTTTCACAACATTAACATTCTCTTTATGTGTGCTAATATAAACCTGATTTTCTTTTCATATTCTCTTCCTTAAATCTGCTTGAGTACTTATTCTATCACATTCTTACTCACTCACATACATAACAAAAGCCAAATATATATCTTCATAGATTTATGAAAGAATGCAATCTTTCATTTGAGAGACACCATACTTAGAATAGACACATCTTCTCAATACAAAATGTTGTCCCTTAGTAAACAAGATGATGCAGGAGCATCCAGTGGTGTAAGGGCAATCTTGCATCACCCAAAAAGAAGTTAATTCAAAATCATTGTAGTTCTTTTCATTTCTTTCCATAATTAGTGTTTCTAGTTCCATAATATCTTGAATAATGATGTAGGACTTTCAGTTTTTCCAAACTACGAAAAATAGCAAACTGCCAGTTTTGAAAAGTTTAACTGCCATATCAAGAAAGTTTACATTTGGGAATAGATTGAAGAGAAAAGTTACAAAAAGATTCATAACTTAAATATAAGACCTTTGGCGAAGGAATTAGGCAAAGATCATTTGTGAGTTGAAGGATATTAAAGTTTTTGTTTTCTGTAAAGCCCCTAAAAATTTCTGAAACGAGATATGAGGCACAAAAACATCCCAAAAAGTTGACAAAAAATCCATTTATAGGTTTTCGGCGTGATAGTTCACATCGTGAGATTTCCAGCGCTAAAAACGGTTCATCAATCGGACACCCGGATCAAAAGTTATGCTTCTCGGAAGTTGACCTACTTTTGGAGGGAGTTGTAAATTTTGAAATTTAGCTGGAGGCCACCAAAAAGTGCTATTTATGACTATTTTGGGCACCCTGAGGGTAGTAGAGTTAAGGGGGAAAATGCAAAGTCAAGAATAGGTGGGAAAATAGAAACCCTAGCTGATTTGGAGTTACAGAGGGCAGAAGATTCCAAAGCCTGGTGAAGTGTAGTTGTAGTGTGTTGCAGCCTATGGAGGATTGATTTCTCTTATTGTAATTGATCTTCTATAATGTAATGAGTTGTCCAAATCAATAAAGAAATATTATATTTTTTGTGTGTCATTTCTGTTGTTGTGTGTTTTATGATTTACCCCCTTCATTAAGTGATATCAGAGCAAGGGTTCTTGAGTGTGTAGACAGATCATCAATCATGAGTTAGTTTGTACCAAGACCTGAGGTTGTGGGTTTGCTACAGAGATCAAGATGCCTCCATGAAGAAATCATATTGGGAGGAATGCTTTGATGGAAGAGGGTTTTAGAGCTCTGCAAAGGCAAATCAATGCATTGCAAGAGGAGCTATGAAGAGGGTTTGCCCTGAGAACAAGAGAAGAAAGTGAAGATGAAGCTAAAGAAGAGCTATTTGAGGAAGAACAAGAAGCTACAGGAGATCCTGTAGAAGTTAGGTTGTTGAGGGCCATTTCGTAGATTGGAAAGAGGCCCAAGATCAAAGTTTCTACCTATTCTAGAGATTTGAATCCGGAATAGCTTATTGATTGGATCAATGAAATGGAGTAGTATTTTGAGTATGAAGATGTAGAGGACCTAGATCGGGTCAAGTTTGCAAAAACAAAGTTAAAGGGCCACGCCAGTATTTGATGGAAGGAGGTCCAATTATAGAGGAATAGAAGAGGAAAAGGAAAGATCACCAGATGGGATTGGATGGTGGAGAAACTGAAGAAGCAGTTCATTCATGTAGACTATGAGATGGAGTTGTTGAAGAAGTTGCAAGGACTAAAGCAAGGTAACAAGTCCGTTAAGGAGTATATAGAAGAGTTTTATAAGATTACTATTAGGATAGGCCATGTAGAGGCCAACAAGGAGAAGGTAGACCATTACATTAATGGGTTGAGGCCAAGTATCCAAGAGGAGCTGAGCCTGTCAGAATGACCACCATAGAAGATGCGTACCATTTTTCCCTGAAGGTGGAAGAGAAGCTAAATAAAAGATTCAATAGCAAGCAAAGGGGAAGAGGTCAAGGCAGAAGGACTGGTGGAAGACCCTATGGAGGCTGTAATGAAGATCAAAAGAAAAGTGAAGAAGCTAGTACCAATCAAAATCAGAGAGGGGATAATGCCTACCGCCCTTACGACTAGAACAATGGTGAGCAAAGAGGAAGAGGAAGGGATCAACCTAGGCAAGGACCTGGAAGAGGAGATTTCAGAGGAACCTATTTCTAATGTGGAGAAGAAGGGCATCGAGCATACAAGTGTCCACAACATTAAGGAAGGACAAATAGAAGACTTGAAGGTAATGCATGAGTTGCACATGTAGATAAAGATGCGCAGTTTGAGCATTTTGAAGATGCTAAAAGGGGAAAAACCTTAGTTGTTAGAAGAAATTTGTTGAATGAGGAGAAAGAACCCAATCAAAGGAAGAGTTTATTCCACACAAGGTGCAAATGTGAAGGCAAGTGTTGTGATATTATTATTGATAGTGGAAGCACTGACAATCTTGTTTCAGAGGAGATGGTTGACAAGTTGAAGTTGACAAGAAGAAAGCATCCATATCCATATCAGATTGCTTGGTTGTAGAAGGACCACATAGCTTTGGTCAATGAGCAATGTTTAGTGAAGTTCAAGATTGCAAACTACCATTATGAGGTGTTGTGTGATATCATACCGATGGATGCATGTCATATGCTGTTGGGGAGGCTGTGGTAGTATGATAGGAGCGCTGTCCATGATGGCCATGCAAACACATAATCCCTAACAAAGGACAGAGTTCATCATAAGTTGAAGCCTTTGAAGGAGGTGGAAGAGAAGGTATGTAGTACTACCAGAATTTGCTTGGTAGATGGTAGGAAATTTTTGGAGTGTATGAAGCATGAGCGTCATTACTTTGCATTGATTCCTAAGATTAGTCAAGAGAAATGTAAATGTAACATCCACGTTCTAAAAACATAGTAAAAAAAAAAACCAAAAATTTCACCAAAGAGTAACTTTACAAGGTAAAAAAAAAATGAGACAGAGAAAATTTTTCTTTTATTCAACATAAAGTCGAGTAACTACAATTACAAGATATCTCATTACAAATTCAATAAACCATATTGATTTTCTCAAGTACAATGTTTACAAAAATAAATCAATCATAAATACCTGAATCAGATAATGTTTTACTTAGTCTCAATAAACACAAGTCTCAATAATATACTGCATCCAGAATTCTGACATCTTTATCGCAAGCCTCGGCATGTCTTCTGCTAGAGAGAGAGAGTATCTTCCCAGTGATTTACCTCCAACCACAGACCGTCGGTCTCCCGCACTCCTTCCTAACCGGAAGTGGCCCTTCCCTTCACGAGAAGTATAGACCAAGGAGACCAGTGGTAATTTGCCTTTCTGAGTACATAGTGTTGTATCTTACACAACTCTATCTATCATACAACCCTAGATACCCTCTAGCTAAGTATGATTCCCGATAGGACGTGCAATCCAGATACAGTGAACCGACAATGCATGCAGAGACATATGCATTACTATGGCCATAGTTTCAATATAAATTGACGTTCACAAAGAACGATGTCGTATTGTTCGCCCACTCCAACTCGACTTGGATACTATCATATTCCTACAGTTTGACTTGGTCATCTTTGTTTAACTTAAGAAGTATGATGTTTGAAACAATTGAGTCTTCCCGACCCATACATGTTTTCTTACACTGTCTAAAATCCATAGACCTATTCAACTTTCTTTCCTTTTGAGGACTCTCGTTGCTTCATCGCAATTCCCGAGGTTCATGACTTTTGTCTCATAATAAATATAGGTAGACTAATTATGACTAAGATGATAACCTTACCTAGGTTAAGCAGTATAGACTTGGAACTAATTCCCCTTCTTGCAAGTAAGACTCATTTCACATAATCAAGGCACAAGACCCTTCAATCACGATATAAATAATGCTCTCAAGGCCTTAATATAATAATTACCATCTGTAGGGTTTAGATTTAACTGATGAGTTGGCCTAACTCAAACCTAGTCTTTCTGACTTAGGTAAATTCCCAAGACACTGTCGTTGCTCTAGTAATCATTATGGATTGACTATCCATTCCAAGGTTTCTTTCTTTGCATCTTTGCAACGTTTGAGATTCACCCCCTTGCCGACAAGTTAATAGCTCAAAAGAAGTTGTGTCCAAAAGGTATAATGAATTTAATGTTTAACCAACCATTTATGGTACCTCTTTCATACTTGCAATACCCGAGGCTTAGGACTTGTCTCTCAAGTCAATTTGTAACCAACAAATAGCTTCCTCTAGCTAAGGTTAAACATTGTCGACTAATAGCAAATCTCTTTTCAAAAAGATAGTTATGAACATTTAATAAATTAGGATTCGCGACCCTTAATGTCTACTCACGTGTATTGACTAACATAGGTTATAACCATAAGAGAGTCATCAGTAATCTTTAACCCCTCTAGGTTGAAGTAGGGTATTTATTTAACTTATCCCAACCCAAGGAAAGAACAAACTTTTCTAAGAAGTAAGAGTATCATAAGAACAATTATCTATTAGTCTTCTTCCGACCAAAGGATCAAATATACCTTTCCATCTATGATTGGATCATTAACACATCATTACTTACAACTTAAAGTTGTTCTATCGAATTATGTATAGGTTTTCAACCCAACTCTAAATGTTATCTCCCGAGGTACATATCCACTTATGACAAGAGTCAAACTATCTTCATATCTAGGGTTCGTACTTCCTCACTAATGTTCTTTTTGTTATAGCTATCAATTTCGGAAAGAACAAGGTATTTAGAAAAGATGTCACCCTACTAGGTTATCTTAGGGTTTTTGTTCTTCTCTATTACAAAGAGATCTCAAAAATAGGAAACCCTTAATTTCTAAAGGAGTCTAGATAAAGATTAAGTTTTGTTTTAAATCAGAAGATGGAATATTTCAATTTGTAGTTCACTATGATCAAATGTCAATATCATTACTCTTATATTGATGTACTATGCTCTATCTAATCATAGATATATGAGCAATTCCATCTAAGTTTTGTAGGGAACAACTCACTCATATACCTTTAGAAACAAGGTAATCTCCTTGAGATATTACTATCATTATCATAATTTATATAGTTGCTTGCTTAAATAAAGATACTGCAAAAATAGAAAGAACCCTATCCTTCAACAAAGATATCTATAAACCACTTACACAATGTAGTTAGATCTCAGCATAAGCATTCTATCTATCTCAGCCTATACTTATCCGATGACCATATATGGAAAGTTGTCTCCGATTTGTCAGAGTTTTCGTTACTCATATTCTCATCATATCTCAACAACATGCAAATACTATTTGGTCATAACGCCTTTGCTTACTACAAAAGCTTACGTTGTAAGAAATATACAGACATGAATATAAAATGCTTACATCATAACTTAATGATATATCCTCGACCATCAAATTCCCAAGCTAACCATCATACCTTCGGCCTTAACATGTCCTAAGAAAATCAGTCATAAAGAGACCAAATTATTGGCTCTAGCTCTTCTCAAAGAAGATTATAATAATAACTAGAAGCAAATGAAAAGTGTCGTATCAGATAAAGGCTTCTTGAGAAAAAGAAGTTTCTAACAGACTTTGCTCACAGTATGCGAAGATCTTAAATCTACATACATTTCTAATGTGATTCTCCGTTCTCATATGAGCTACCGTTTATCATTAGTTCTCTAACAACATTATATATAAAAGGAAGGGAACAAGGATATAGACTTGGCTCATACCTGAGCCTATATTCTTATTAGACATTCCTCCGTCTATAACTACGACGTGAATCCCCTACTCTTATTTGCAAAAAGAAATCTCTTCTTAAACCTCCCCGTCGGATGCCACAGTCTGTGCCCTCCTAAGAACAAATCCTTCTTCCCAAGACTCAGCTACGTATTATCTTTTCCTGTTTCTCCCGTCTCACTGTCATTAAGACTTCCTCGGCTCTCCTTTCTCCCACTGCGTAAGTCTCCCTCCAAACTTCACTGTCTTCCGACTCTTCTCAAAACAGAATCACCACCCCGAACTGATGCCCGTTTCTCCACCCTAAACGATGGATTCCCTGGCATCTTCCTCACCGTTCCCCTTTCCTCTACTGTCTAACCTCCTCCCAGTTGAGCATGACGGCCCTCTTTAAGAGTCCATCCCTTCATTTTCTCCCACTCTCTGCCATTATGGACCACTACCTGCAAAAGAAAAACCCCTGCCTATCGGATCACCGTTTCCTCTTAATATCCTCCCTCAGCTTTTTCCACCATTCCTGCCCATATTCCCCTGCGGTTTTCAATTTCTCCTCAACCGAAAATAACAAACTCTCCCTAAAACATTTCGCCCCCCTCACTCAAATAGAAGTCTGACTTTATTCTAGTTTTCTACGCATGCATCAACAACGTTCCCTCTCATAAGTTCCAGTCGTCCAATTACAATGACTCTCCTCCTTTTGGCATTGAAAAGCTCTCCCGTGGTTAAGGAGGTATGCCACTTCTAAAAATAGTTATCTGTCTCCAACATGCCGCTGTTATCTCTAGCATAACAGCCTGCGAAGAGTTATATAATGAACCACCCGAATAAAGGAGTATGGGGTCAATAAAAACTACTCACTCAAAAACAACTTACCTAAATTAGAAATGACACCACTAAAATTTGTTATTTTAGTTCCCTTAAGTCGTGGGAATCTCCATATAACAAGCCTTCGAAAACCTTTTTCCATCCGCTACAGGAAGTGGGAATGTGGGTGTGTACCTGCCACCCCCTTGCCAATTCACCACCAACTATATAAACGATTACAACAATAAAAGACTCCACTTACGTCGCTCCTCCCAAACGGTCTCCACGACTTGGTAAGTTGCAACAACTTCCACATAAGTTGCAAAATTTACATCTGCAGTGGTAAAATGATGATGACAGGTTTGATGGATTGGTGCAAGGATAGATAACTGTTTAAATGATGATGGAAAAGGAATTTCGATTGGTTAAGTTTACAACCACCGTTCAAAGGTGATGAAGAACTCATAATGCTAGCCGACACCCTCAACGAAGATGGAGCAACTCGGCCTTGAACTCATGACCGGCACATACCTAAACACAAGGATCGACAAGAATAATTTAAAGCATAATTCAACTTCCCATTCGACTTCTGTCGTTTTAACAAAAGGGAATAATTCTCAACACAAGATTAACACGGTTGACAACAATCACGATGGATTGGTCGTAACGCTTCACAAGGTTTCTTAATCGTTTGACGCACAAAATGACTTCTCGCATCTTTTGACTACGAGACGTGGTCCACAAATCTGCCACAAATAGGTTCATCTGTTGACGTTAAACGTCGACAATATTCGCGTCATCAAACTTGATGAGAACATCTGACGTTTAAAAAGTGACAGTAAAACCCCTAAGTGACACAAGAAGAAAAACACAACTGTTTTACGGCTTATGACGTAGTTTACTTCGCGAACGACTATGTCGACTCATCATCGACTTGACTAGAAGATAAACAAGGTATCTACTACCCGTCAAAATAGATTCAAAGTAACTGGCAAGACAATACATACCTCATATGACTCTTAGGTTCACATTATCGTTTAACACTAGACTCGTTTGGCAAATAGACCATTCGTATCCCAAGGTCTATATCTCTCTTCTCGAAAGATACTCTCTCTCTCTCTTCTCTGAGAGTCGATAACCTGTAATCCTGTTTCACTTGTCATCAACAATAAGAGATCAGTGCATCATTATTCAATAAATTCAACTAGTAAATCAAATCTCATCATATAGATATTAAATCGACAATAACATAATCATTTCCATGATTTCATAAATGATTGTCAATATAATTCCATGTCATATTCTGTCGTAAGTCTATAACATCACAACAAATTTACTTATGCCCGAGTAAAAAGTAAAAGTAAAGCAAGTTAGAAAATAGGGATGTAACAGTAAAGATGTACCAATAGAAGTTTCAGATATGTTGGAAGAATTTTAGGACATTATCTCTTATAATGTACTAGAAGGTTTACCACTAGTGAGGAAGATAAGCCATCAAATGGATTTGATACCAGGAGCCAGTTTGCTAAATAAGGTAGCCCACAGAATGACTCCAACAAAGAATGAAGAGTTGAACAGACAAGTTCATGAGTTGTTAAGGAAGGGACTGATAAGGGAGAGCCTCATTACATGTGTGGTACCTATAGTACTAGCACCAAAGAAAGATGGAGAGTGGAGAATGTGTACAGATTCTTGAGCCATAAATAAGATCACAATCAAGTACATGTTTCCATTGCCAAGAATGGATGACATAATGGATTGTTTGAGTGGAGCCAAGTACTTCACGAAGATTGACCTGAAGAGTGGGTATCACTAGATCCGAATCAAAGAAGGAGATTAATGGAAGATAGCCTTCAAGACAAAAGAGTGTTTGTATGAGTGGTTAGTCATGCCATTTGGGCTAACCAAGGTATCAAGCACATTTATGTGGCTCATGAACGAGGTACTGAAAGAATTTTTGGGAAGTTTTGTTATTATTTTTTGGATGATATTTTGATTTTTAGTAAGACTTGTGATGAGCATCTGATGCATATCAGAAGAGTTTGAGAGAAGATAAGGAAGGAGAAGTTGTTGATTAATTTGAAGAAATGTAGTTTTGCAAAGGAGTTGGTATATCTAGGATTTGTTGTCTTAGAGGAAGGTCTTAAGATGGACCCAGAAAAATTAAGGGCTATCATTGAATGCCCTGCACTGAGGAGTGTTACAGAGGTAAGATCTTTTCATGGTTTGGAAAGTTTTTATAGAAAGTTTATCAGGAATTTTAGTAGCATTTGTGCACCCCTAATTGAGACAATGAGAGGGGATAGAAAAGAGTTTAGATGGACTAAATGAGTAGACAAAAGCTTTGATACATTGAAGCAAAAAGTAATAGAGCAACCTATTTTAGCACTTCCAAATTTCAATAAGGTGTTTCAGGTAGATTGTGATGCTAGTGGCAGTGCTATATGAGCTGTTTTGAGTCAAGAAGGTAAGCCCATTGCCTATTTTAGTGAGAAGCTTAATGATGCCAAGAAAAAGTATTTTTTTTATGATTAGGAATTTTATGCAATAGTTCAATCTTTGAAGAAATGGAGACATTATTTGTTGCCAAAAGAGTATGTTTTATATATTAATCATCAGGGTTTGTAGTATCTTAATAGTCAAGGAAAGTTAAACCAGAGGCACTTAAAATGGGTTGAGTTTTTGCAGATTTATACTTTTGTTTTGAAGCATAGGAGTGGGAAGTCCAATAGAGTTGCAGATGCCTTGAGTAGAAGGCAAAATTTGTTGACAAAAATGAAGATAGAGGTTGTTGGGTTCGATGAGCTTAAAATTTTGTATCCTAAAGATCCAGATTTTGCAGAGGCTTGGAAAGCTTATCTAGAATCTATTACTTTGGACAGGACAAAATGGTTGGATTTCATAATCCAAGATGGCATGTTGTTTAAAGGAAGCCAGTTGTGCATTTTGAGGAGTTCAATGGGAGAGAACCTGATAAAGGAGAAGCATAGTGGAGGATTGGACGAACACTTTGTCAAGATAAGACCATTGCTATTATTGGTGAAAATTATTATTGGCCACAGTTGTAGTAGGATGTGAGGAAATTTGTACAAAGTTGCAGAGTATGTCAGATGGCGAAAGGAGCAAGTCAGAATACAAGTCTATATCAACCACTACCTTTACTAGAGAAGCCATGGGATGATATTAGTATGGATTTTGTTCTTGGTTTACCAAGGACACGGAGAGGACATGATTCCATTTTTGTGGTGGTGGATAGATTCTCAAAGATGGTACATTTCATTCCTTTCAAGAAGACTAATGATGATGTTCATATTGCTAAATTATTTTTCAAAGAGGTGGTGAGATTACACGGTCTACCAAAGAGCATAGTTTCAGAACGAGCTACCAAGTTTGTTGGTTATTTCTGGAGGACATTGTGGAAGAAGTTGAAGACAAATTTGAAGTTCAGTTCTACACACCATCCATAGACTGATGGACAAATGAAAGTGGTGAATAGGAGTTTGGGTAACCTGCTACGATGCTTAGTAGGAGATAAGCCCAAGGGATGGGATTTGATTTTACCATAGGCAGAATTTGCTTACAACAATTATGTCAATAGGAGTACTGGTAAATCACCATTTCGAATTGTATATGGCAATAGCCCAAGAAATGCTTCTGAGTTAAGGAAGCTAGACAAAGGAGAAAAGACAAGTGCTGAAGCTGAATACTTTGTAGAACATCTAAAGATTTTGCATGAAGAAGTAAGAAAGCACATTAATAAGATGAATATTTAGTACAAGGATAAGGCAAACCAAAAGAGGAGATATAATGAGTTCCAAGTAGGAGATGAAGTCATAGTTCACTTGAGAAAAGAAAGGTTCCCAATTGGAACATACAATAAGTTGAAAATGGAGAAATTTGGACCGTGCAGAATCTGGAAGAAGCATGATTCAGGAAATACATATGAGGTAGAGCTACCGAGTGGGATCAATATTTCTCCTGTGTTCAACATTGTTGATTTAACAGAATATCATGAACGTGGCACAGAGTGTGGACTAACAGAAGAATAGTGGAGTATTCTGGCATCTACTTCAATGGAGGAGATAGAAGAGATCTTGGATAGTCGTGTTGGAAGAAGTACTCAGAACGAGAAATATGAAGAATATCTCGTGAAATGGAAAGGAAGGCCTATTGAAGATTATTCTTGGCTATCTAAGGAAGAGGTTGACCATTTCAGTTTTCCTCAAACAAACACCTAAGAGGTGATAGGGTCACTTCTCAAATTACCTTAGGTGTCTGATGCAAGAGCATCAAGTGGTGTAAGGGCAATCTTGCATCACCCAAAAAGAAGTTAATTCAAAATCATTGTAGTTGTTTTCATTTCTTTCCATAATTAGTGTTTCTAGTTCCATAATCTCCTGAATAATGATGTAGGAAGTTTTTAGTTTTTCCAAACTGCTAAAAATAGCAAACTGCTAGTTTTGGAAAGATTAACTGACATTTTAGGAAAGTTTGCATTTGGGCATGGATTGAAGAAAAAATTTACAAAAAGATTCATAACTGAAATATAAGACCTTTGGTGAAGGAATCAAGCAAAGACCATTTGTGAACTAAAAGATATTAAAGTTTTTGTTTTCAGAAAAGCCTTTGAAAATTTTTGAAATGAGATATGAGGCACTAAAACATCCCATAATGTCCCAAAAAGTTTACAGAAATCTGTTTATGTATTTTTGATGTGATAGTTCACATTGTGAGCTTTCCAGCACTTAAAACAGTTTGTCAATCAGATACCTGGATCAAAAGTTATGCTTCCCGGAAGTTGACCTACTTTTGGAGGGAGTTGCAAATTTTAAAATTTAGCTGGAGGCCGCCAAAAAGTGCTATTTATGACTATTTTGGGAACCCTGGGGGTAATAGAGTTAAGGGGGAAAGTGTAGAGTAAAGAAAAGGTGGGAAAATAGAAACCCTAGCTAATTTGGGGTTACATCTAAGGTAGAAGATTCCAGAGCCTGGTGAAGTGTAGCTGTAGTGTGTTGCAACCTATGGAGGATTGATTTCTCTAATTGTAATTGAGCTTCTGTAATGTAATGAGTTGTCCAAATCAATAAAGAAATATTCTATTTTCTATGTGTCATTTCTGTTGTTGTGTGTTTTATGATTTACCCCCTTCATCACAAGATCGTTGTCTTTTTATTTCCTTAATCACTCAACTCCCAAATCGCATCTCCTTGTGAATAGTCATCACTCTTTTCATTGCTTCTTTTTGAATTTGATCATTGCACTTTACAGAGTAGATCGTACCATTTTACATAAACAAATCATACCATTTGATTATATTGATCGCTGCCTTTTGTCTTTTAATGCTAATCACTCCCTTCATAATCGCTCCACTTGTATTTTAATGAAATATGACTTCTGTCTTATATGTGACTTGTCTTATATGGAGTGCACATTCTTGCAACTCTTTATAAACTTTAACATAAGACATCATCATAAGCAAATCGTACCTCTTCGTACCAATTTTTAATTAAGACTTTTAAACATGAGACATTTTCTTTAATACATGCCTCGCTAAGGATCTCTATTTAAATTTGAAATTTGATCTTTATCTCCTTTTAGAGTTAGCTCATTTAGAAGTAGATCAGCCTTCATTAAAATAGCATTTGTTTATTATCTCCATCTTCTAATTTCCATCGTTCAAGTAGAGGCAACCAGTATTATAGTAATTGCTTAAATCTTTAATTTAAACAATAAAATTAATCTCGTCAACATGATGATAGACGAATACAATGGGAACATTGATCTTGATTATTATGGCTAAAGAAGAATGATAATTGACTTATAGGACCTTCGACCAATAAATAATTTCATTCTTGCGTATTTGGCATTAATGACTTTATTTCTTTGACATCAATGACAACACCTCTTTATCACTAACATGCTTCAATGGATACTTCAATACCTTTAATCCTCATCCCAACAATCTTTGTTCATGCACCTTTGACATCAACATGATGACTATCTTGTCCATGCACATTTGACATCAATGACAACATCATCTTTATACTCTCGTTTGTTCATCAAACATGACTACCTTCTTGACATCAATGACAACATGTCCAACAAGTTTACCACTAGAATATTGGGATGTGGAAGTGTAAATAGCTATTGCTTTCTCCCTGGGAGATTTCAATGTGATTGATGAGGTGACAAAACCCAAGAAGTAGTTTCTATTTGTTCGATTTTGTGTCAACATTACGACTTGACAAAGTGCCCCCCTCTTCAATCACTCATCAGAATTTGGTGGCTATGTGTAACAAGTCATTTATGAGGAATCATAGTTGATGTGTCTCAACTACCGTAAGTCGAGACATGCTTTCACTATGTGTAGAGCTTCCAATAAGGGAAATATTCAACAAGGTCCTCCTCATACTCTTGAAGAGGTTGTCAAAACCCCAAAGGAGATTGGGAGGCTAGCTAGCCCTCTCTTGGACAAGACTAACTTAGAGACCTTGATGGAGAAAATGAGTAAAGAAAAGTAGTGGTGTTTTTGCCTAGCGATCAAAGTTCTTCCTCCAAGAAGGAAAATCGCAAAGAGAAGTCTTCAGACAAGAACTATTACATTCCACTCAAATTGAACCATGATCCTTAGTTCATGAATCCCACTGGTAAGAGACCTATCTGAGTTAATTCTTGGGGTGCCAACTTGAAACAAAGTTCCTAGAAATTTTTTAGTTTTAAACCACCTTGAATTGGTGGCCTTGTTGTGGTTCTACCATTGTTTTGTTGGCTTCCTTGTGTGTGGGGATTAGTTTTTTCTACTATTTCTTATTGTACTTCTTATTATTTCTTAGTGATGTTAGGTCATTGATGGTTGTTTATATCGTTTCTTTGTTTAGGGTGTGTCCCCTCCTTTGTAATTCTAGTTCATAGCTCTTGTCAAAAGCATTTACCTCAAAAAAAAAAAATTCATTGAAGAAAATGAGACATATCTATTAACTGAGTCCTCTTGATGCACCTTAAAATAAATAGGAAAGAAAATTGTTACAATCGAAAGACCTCCTCTAGACCAATCTGACAATTAAGAATTAACAAAAAATTGTTTACTTCCTTAAGTGAAGTCTTTAATTGTTTAGCAAGAAAATCTTTAAGAGACTTGCTAGTTGCAAAATTAGCAGCGAAAGCATGACAACCTTGTGCACTAGGATGCTCCATCAAAAAAATGCGGCACTGGATGCATTGTAGATACGAACTATTGGTATGGATCCCAATGTGAATTGCATAAACTTTAGTACTTCATAGTATATAACATTTATTGCCAAAAACACATCATATTAGAAATATAGAGAATCAAGAATGTTTTGTAATAATAATATGTTTATATATACATCTCCAATTAAGGTTGATATTACTCGGACAGATGTTAAATCATGTGTAGCTATAAACCAAGTCCCAATGATGAAAGTTGGTAGCACTATTACCACCTCAAGATTGTTTTTAATGCCATAATTAAGGGCCTCTTATTTTTTTAATGTCTTGGTAATCATATATCAAGCCAAAATAGTTGCTTGATATTTAAGGAAATTTAGAAGACTCCAACATGATTAATCAATACATGAATGGGTTAACTCCCCCTTGTCATTTAGTGGACAAACCATAATAATAGATGAGGTGAAAACCACTCTCCTAATAAATTTATCTCTTGTCCTTGCTTTCATCACATTAACTACCCCATTTGTAGTGGGCACAATCAAATCTTATTACATCTCATTAGTTTTATAGAAATAGTTTATATTTGTAACATAATAAAAACCATTCTATTTAAACGTCAAATATTTAATGGAAAATAGCTAATAGTAATTTTAAACTTCATTCATGGGAAAAAAAATATGCTTAAATATCAAATAGTTTAACACTTAAATAAACATAGACAATTTTATATATCCTCTACATATAAAATGGTAAATAGTTGTCCTACATTACATATACATATAAAAATGATAAATAATTGTCTTATTTTATTAGCAAAAATTTGCCTTTTACTATTGAACTTGTTTGATTTCAATAACTTAGCTTGGAAGAGCTTAAGCATATCTTGTGCTCCTGTTAGATCAAACAATGGATGAGATTTTTATATATCAAAGAAGATACAATATATGCATAAATCAAAGAAATGGAATGCTAGTACTGAAAGATTCAACATAGAACATCACAACATATACATCCATAGGCAAACACCTAAATACCAATACAAAACTCCAGGAAAAAAACCTCAATGGCATAATAAAACATCATCACTAATAATAGTAGGAGATACAAAACAAAAGTCTATTGATAATAAGGCACATGCACTAGAGGCATTACATACACTATGCTAATACAAATAACTAGCTTATTCGTTTACTCATTAATATACTATCCACATCTATATTTTTAAAATATATACATTTTCTTCACTTGTTACTTAATGATAATAATCTTCTTTTTAAGTGAAAATTAAATATTTGTTGTGTGTTTTAACTTTTATTATTAAAAATATTATATTATACTTTCTTTTAATTTATTTGGAGATACATTGGTCATATGAGCCGGCACCAGTAGTCCATCTTCTTCAACTTAAAACCAATTCAAATTAAAAGATATTCATACTACAATTTAAGTTTAAAAGAATATACCAAGTTGGAAAAAAATATTATTCAACTTGAATTGAAATAACCTTTTGCTTTCAAAGAAAAGAAATGGAGAAAATAAACTACAACATTTTTTATAGAAGCAATACAATTGCCACATGAAACTAAAAGTATAAATTTTTATTGAACCAATAAAACCTGCACCAAGGAATATATTTTGTTTCTTTTGCAACATTCAATTAGGAATACTATAAATTTTATGAAATTAGATGATAGATCTATTGGGATAGTTATATAGAATAGAAGCTTATGTTTAAAGTACATCCAACCTTCAAAAATATCTATGTTTTAGATTATTAATTCAAAATCTCATTCTTCTTGGCACATTCTATACCTTCCTCAAAAGCTTGTTCCAAACTATATTTGTAAGAGAAGGCCATATCCAACAATTTTTTTGAAGAAAATGGCACATAGTTGCTAATTGAGTCTTCCTCATGCACCCTAAAATAAATAGGGAAGAAAATTGTTACAAACTAAAGACCTCCTCTAGACCAATATAACAATTAAAAATAAATTGAAAACTATTTACTTACTTAAGTGAAGTCTTTAATTGTTTAGCAAGAAAATCTTTGAGAGAACTGATAGTTGCAGAATCAACAGAGAAAATGTAGCAACCTTGTGCACTAGGATGCTCCATATGTGGGCATTAGATGCATCCGTGATATGAACTATTGGTATGGAGCCCATTGTGAATTTCATAAACTTTAGTGTTTTATAGTATATATCATTTACTGCCAAAAACACACCATATTAGAAATATAGAGAATAAAGAGTATTTTGTAATAATAATATGTTTATATATACCTCTAGTTAGGGTTGATATTACATGGATAGATGTTAAATCATTTGTAGTTGTAAACCAAGGCCCAATGACGAAAGCTAGTAGCATTGTTTACACCTCAAGATTGTTTTCAAAACCATAATTAATGGCCTTTTGTTCTGCTAATGTCTTGGTAGTCATATACCAAGCCATACCAACTGCTTGAGATTTAAGGAAATTTAGAGGACTCTGGAACATGATTCATCAATGCATGAATGGACTAATTCCCCCTTGTCATTCAATGGACAAGCAACACTGATAGATGAAGTGAAAACCACTCTCTTAACAGATCTAACTTCCGCAATGAAATCCTCTTGCATCTCATCATTTTTATAGCAACAATTTATATTTGTAACAAAATAGAAACCATTCTATTTAAACATGAAGGAGTTTAATAGCCAACTAGTTAGTAGTAATTTTAAACTTTATCTATGGTAAAAGTATACTTAAATACCAAATGGTTTAACAGTTAAACACATATGAACAATTTTACATGTCATCTAAATATAAATAGTCAATAGTTGTCCTTATTTTACATCTATATATAAAAACGATAAATAATTGTCCTATTTATATTAGCAAAGATTTACCTTTAACCATTGAATTCAATGAATATTTAAAAAAAAAAAAGCAAAACTAGTAGAAAGCTATCATAAGAAAATTACCTATAATCTTAAAAATAACAATGGTCCTATTTTAAACATAAAACAATTTAACAATCAAACATAAGTTTCAGAAAAAAAAATTCTACAAAATAGATTACTTACGGGTGAGGTTTGAGCACCCATAGGACTGGCTACATGAAAAACTTCTTCACAACCATCCGCTGCAGAATCAAAGCTGCCCTCTATCAATAGCTCAGCTTGGAAGAGCTTAAGCCTATCCTTTGCCCCTGCCAGATCTAACAAAGGCCCAGATTTTCTCTCGTCTCCTACAGTTTTAAGCATATACACACTCTATTCAACTTCGGTTGTATTATGATATTATGGGTGAGGATTGAAAATACCTAGATTTCAGAGAGTGGCGTGGACAGTGTAACTCTTTTACAGAAGATTTTTGACTAGCCATGATCCAATGTATCATGCTTCTTTTGTCACACACACTTGTTTTATAGTCTTGTTACCCTCATCCGCCATGTCATGAATGGACGACTCGGCACAGGGCTGCTTAGGGTTGCACAAGGCATATATGGCTATAAATGCATATGCCACCACCACTCTATGTGCACCCAAGTTTCGAAGCTACTGCATTTAAATATACGATAAGTCCATATCGATTTTGAAGTTTCATTCAATTAAAAAAACACAAATGTTTCTGTTTGAAGAAATTACCTCTAAGAAATTAGACAAAAGATAGAGTAGATGGTACTTGTACTGTCTGCGATTATATTTAATTTCAAGAATATTGTTTATGTAGTAATTATTGAGATAGTCATTGTTGCCAGTGCTTATAAGATAAATAGCGTCCGATAAAATTCTGGAAGCATTGGCTACACCTACCACACAAGCTAAATCTTCTTTGTATTGTCTGTAGAGTTTCAATTGATATTCTAGGTCTAGGACATTCTACAGAAGGGTTTAAATGTAATTAGTTTTTAAGCAAATTGATTTCTCAGAACAATAAAACTTTAGATTTATTAACATAAAGTTTGGAAGTGCCATGGTAAAAACTAGATCTTCCAGAAGTAAATGTCACGCCCCTCACAATATTATCTCCTTTAGCCTCCGGATCTAAATAAGCAACCTTTGCAAGGCCCAGTCCAAGCATAGATGTTGCATAAAAAAAAAGATCAAAATCAAGATTAATATTGAATTTGTAGTAAGTCATTGAAACATAAGTTTCTAATAGAGGAAAATACCTAATTCAGTTGGAAAACCTAAGAAAGGAGAATCATTAGTCACGAGGAGAGCACTATTTCATGCAGAGACAAATGAGGAACCACCGTAGAGGAAAAGTTTGTTCCGGACTAGATGCAAATCATGAGGTAAATGTTGTAAGATAATCATTGATAGTGGTAGTACTGATAATTTGGTTTCAAAGGAGATGGTGACTAAGTTGAACCTGGAGAGATTGAAACACCCTAAGCCCTACAAGATAGCATGGATTTAGGATACCACAAGGTACTAGTGAGCAGGGATTTTTTTAGTGGCGAATCTTCGCCAATTGGTGAATAGTTGAAATCGGGGCTTCTAAAAATGGTGAATAGTATGAGCTCTATAGGAGACTAAATCACCTGAATTTTACAGAAATTTAATTTAGTCCTGGTTAATTCACCAATGTATTATTTTTTTAAACTAATAAATCAATTTGATTCGTCAAGTAAATTATGTGGCATTGGAGCTGATTCGCCAGTAGTTTATAACGTAATTACAAATCTTTATTATATTCTCCATTAATATTATATTCCTTCCATTAATTTTGGGTCAATATCACCATTAATAATGAATTCCCACTTAATTTTAGGGATATTTTCACCTTGAAAAGGGGTTTTATTTGTTTTCATCGATTACCTTTTTAATTGAATGGTTGTGGTTTAATTCTGAGGCACTCTATACATAAGCCTTTGAAAAGGATTGCTGAGGCCCAGAATTTGTTTTGGGCCACACGATTAGATTTAATTGTGTGGCCCAAAACAAATGCTGGGCCCCAAAAAGCTTTCTCAAAGGAACATGCATAGACTATTGCAGAATTGAACCACAACCATTCAATTAAAAAGGTTTAATCGATAGTAAAAAATTAACTTTTATTTTAGTCTTTATTTTAAAGTGAGATATTTTAAAAATATTGAATCTGTGTGTGCTCCAATGCTTTTTAGATAGTGGATACGTGTGATGCTGTCCCCAGACCCTGCGAGGGGGCACTACCCCCTCAACCCCTGCAAGGGGGTGTTGCACCCTTGACCCCCACAAGGGTTGCTACCCCTTGACCCCATCAGTGGTTGCCGCCCTTGGGACCCTGCTTCAACATTACAAAAAATAAAAATATATATTGGGGGATTGCGCTGACCAACTATGAAAAATTTTAAAGGAAAGATTCACCACTACAATTAATTTCTTTAGTAATTATTCGCTATGATTCGCCATTGTAATTTTTTTTTACCAATTATTTATTCGGATTTGCTAGGATTTTACAAATTTTTTAATAATCTACATAGATTCGCTAGAAAATTATAGCACTTAACTAGGATTTGCCATGATTTTATAGGTTTTTTTAGGGGGGGTTACCTTAAAGTTATCATTGCTGGTGAGTGAATAATGTTTGGTAAAATTTCATATAAGATCTTATCATGATGAAGTATTATGCAATATTATGTCGATAGATGTATGTCATATATTGTTGGGTAGACCATGGCAGTATAATAGAAAAGCTATACATGATGGGAGAAAGAATACTTACACTATAGTGTTGAATGGAAAGAAAATTATCTTGATTCCATTAGAAGATGAACCTAAAAGTGAGATGTGTGGAAATGCTACAATCTATTTGGTTGATGGAAGGAAATTTTTTGATGGTTTGAGACATAAGAATATGTTTTATGATTTGATTCCTAAAAAGCCTGGAAACCTAAGTACAGAGACTGAAGAATCACAACCAAAAGAGATAACTAAATTATTAACAGAGTATGAAGACATCATATCAAATAATGTACCGAAAGGATTACCACCTATCAGAAGTATCAATCATCATATGGATCTTATACCTGGAGCTATTTCACCTAACAAAGAAGCACACCAGATGACACCAGCAGAGAATGTAGAACTGAATAGACAAATACAAGAGTTGTTGATGAAATGTTTGATCAGAGAAAGTTTGATCTCTTGTGTAGTACCTGCAATGCTAGCACCAAAGAAAGATGGAGAATGGAGAATGTGTACGGACTCTAGAGAAATCAACAAGATCATAGTTAAGTATAGATTTCCATTGCCTAGGATGGATGAAATTATGGACCATTTGAGTGGAGCAAAATATTTTACAAAGATAGACTTGAAGAGTGGATACCATCAAATCAGGATCAAAGAAGGAGATTAATAGAAGATTGCTTTTAAGACAAATGAAGGATTATATGAGTGGTTAGTAATGCCTTTTGGATGACAAATGTGCCAAGTACTTTCATGAGGTTGATGAATGAAGTCTTGAAGAAATTCTTGGGTAAGTTTGTTATTGTATACTTGGACGATATTCTAATTTTTAGTAAGACAAAAGAAGAACATTTGTGACACTTGAGATAAGTATTGTAGAAACTGAGAGAAGAGAAAATGTTGATAAACATCAAGAAATGTAGTTCCATGAAGGAAGAATTGGTATACTTGGGATTTGTGATTTCTGCATAAGGATTAAAGATGGACTCTGAGAAAGAGCAATTGTTGAATGGCCAACACCTAGGAGCATTGGAGAAGTTATATCATTTCATGGATTAGCTAGTTTCTATAGGAAGTTCATTAGAAATTTTAATTCAGTATGCACACCAATGATAGAGACAATGAGAGGTGACAAAAAGGATTTCAAATGGACATCATGAGTAGATAAAAGTTTTGAATTGTTCAAGTAGAAAGTGACAGAGCAACCAATGTTAGTATTACCAAATTTCAATAAACTATTTCAAGTGGATTGTGATGCAAGTGGAAATGCAATAGAAGCAGTGTTAAGTCAACAAGGTAGACAAGTAGCATATTTTAGTGAGAAGTTAAATGATGCAAGGAGAAGATATTCAGTTTCTGATTAAGAATTCTATGTCATAATTTAGGCCTTGAATAAGTGGAGACATCATTTGTTGTCTAAGGAAATTTTGTTGTATATAGATCATCAGGCTTTATAGTATCTGAACAGTCAAGGAAAGTTAAATTAGAGACATATGAGATAAGTAGAGTTCATGCAAAGTTACATATTTACATACTAAAGCATAGGAGTAGGAAGTCAAACAAAGTTGTAGATGCATTGAGTAGAAGAAATAATTTGCTAACAGAGATGAGAATTGAAGTATTAGGTTTTGAAGAACTGAAGCATATGTATGAAGAAGATCTTGATTTTGCAGAACCATGGAAAGCATGTAAGGAACCTATTGTGACAGATAGAAGTAAGTGGTTGTATTATTTCATTTAGGAGGATATGTTGTTCAAAGGAAATTAGTTGTGTATACCTAGGAGTTCAATGAGAGATAATTTGAACAAGGAAAAGCATAGTGGTTGATTAGTAGGACATTTTGGAATTAATAAGATGGTGGCTTTGGTAAGTGAACATTACTTTTGACCTTAGATATATAAGGATGTAAGGAAGTTTGTGCAGAGTTGTAGAGTATGTCAAGTTGTGAAAGGGAGTAGTCAGAGTACTGGTTTATATAAATCTTTGACAATACCAGAGAGACCTTGGTAAGACATAAGCATGGATTTTATATTAGGGTTGCCAAAGACACAGAGAAGACATGATTCTATATTTGTAGTAGTGGACACATTTTCAAAGATGGCACATTTCATACCTTATAAGAAGACAACTGATGCAGTGCATGTTGTTGATCCATTTTTTCAAGGAGATTATGGGATTGTATGGATTACCTAATCTAGCATAATTTTAGACAGAGATACAATATTCATTGGTTACTTTTGGAGAACACTTTGGAAGAAGATGAAGATAGACATAAAGTTTAGTTCAACATTTCATCCTCAGACAGATGGACAGACAGAAGTGATAAATAGGAGTTTGGGAAACTTGTTGAGATGTTTAGTAGGAGAGAAGACAAGAAATTGGGATTTAATTCTATCGCTTGAGTAGAGTTTGCATATAATAATTCAGTGAACAAGTGTACAAGAAAGACACCATTTGAGATTGCAACCGAAGTAAACCCTAGAGGAGTTGCAAAGTTGAGAGATATTAGTATGGAGAATAAGAAAAGTCCAGAAGCAGAAGAATTTGTAGAATACATGGAGATAGTAC
The DNA here is from genome assembly GCA_027924645.1 of Cunninghamia lanceolata. Lineage (NCBI taxonomy): Eukaryota > Viridiplantae > Streptophyta > Pinopsida > Cupressales > Cupressaceae > Cunninghamia > Cunninghamia lanceolata. The sequence continues at coordinate 2,215,237 of BSBN01000574.1, read as the reverse complement.
ATAATCAGTTTAAGAAGCATTTGGAGGAGATGAATAGTAAGTATAAGGAGCAAGTAGATGAGAAGAGAAGACACAAAGAATTTTCAGTTGGAGATGAAGTGATGGTGTATCTGAGAAAAGAGAGATTTCCAGTAGGGATATATAACAAGTTGAAGATGAAGAAGTTTGGACCATGTAAGATACTCAGGAAATTTGATTTGGGAAATACATATGAAGTGGAGTTACCAGAGACATTGGGTATATCACCTATATTCAACACTGTAAACCTATATCAGTATCATGAAGTAGAATCCAGCGACAGCATTTAAGAAACTTTGAAGAATTAGTTACCATGACAATAACTAGAGCAGATAGAAGACATCTTTGAGATCAGAATTGGACGCAGTACCAGAGGCAAGCAATACAAAAAATATTTGGTTAAGTGGAAAGGCAGACTGGAAGAAGATTCAACATGGATTTCGTAGGCTGAGGTGGATCATTTTGATTTTCCTCTAGCCCCAGCAAAGTGAGGACTCACTTTTTCAATAACCCTAGGTATCTGATGTAGGAGCATCCCAGGTTGCAGAGCAATCTTGCATCAACCAAAAACATTTGTATTTTCTTTTATTTTCTTTCATTTTCCAGTTCAGTCAGTCAAAAGTAGTTTCAGCGTTTTGTACTGCATTTACATTTCAGAGCTTGTGGAGCAGAACTTAGCATCTAGACATCATCATGCACGTCATATCCAAAATTTAGATCATTTAGATCAATTTCTAAAAAAGTTATCGCTATCAGAAGATCACCTATTTTCACATAACAGAGCACACAGAATAGCCAGCTGAAGGAGAAGATTTCTAGAGCACTTTTGTGACTTGCAGAGCTAAATGAAGCATCATTCAAGATAGTTTAGGGCCTAGCCAACCTTCCCTGAGATTCACACCTTGTTTCATTCACTTGCAGAGGAGTACCAGCTGCTTAAGGCCGACCTATCCAATTTCACACATTACACCTTCATTGGAGATTGTAACTCCTTCCTTGGCCAATGCAGAGGATTTCTAGGAGCTTGAAGATGATATATAATCATGTCTTTGCTTCCTAGGAAAGTAATGAATCATAACATGATGTTTTAGTCTAAGGATTTGTTATGTAAGGTGCTTCAATGCCATATCTTTCTATTTTGTAATCAAGTCTGTGAGCCCTAACTTGAAATCCCACATGTTGCTGACATGTTAGCATTTTGAATCTATTAAGCATTTGAATTATTCCTTGCATTCAATAATTGAGTTATTTTCATTGTGTTTACTCTTATTGCATGGCCTGGACAGTTCACCTTGTGGACCCTCTGACCATGACTCCACCACAATGGTTCCCAAATTTCTATTTTGATGACAAATGGGTTAGAATATCTCTAAGTCAATTTCATGACAAGTTTGTATGGTTGGACATGCCAAGAATGATAACAAAGGAAGTGATCAGGGAAGTTACAAGTATGTGTTCCACTAGACCTATTCCTGTGCTAAAATCCATCAAGAATGAGGTTGTAATGGAGTTAACTAGTTCAACCTTTGATAAGAGGGCCCTCACTATGAATCCCATTTGGAATCTAGCTATGAAATATGTTGCAATGGTGATAGGTTACAAGATTTATTTTACTAATAGGGAAAACTCAGTTTTTGTCACCACCATCAATGTGGCTTATGATATGGTTGAGAAAGGTGCTAACTATGATTTATGTGAGTTGTTGAGACAACAATTGTTAGAAAATTTGAAGAAAATTAAAGAAAAGAAGTATCCATTCAAGTTTGGAACTCTTATCATTTTCATACTCTTATATTTTCTATAAGAGCTTCCCAGAACACAAAATATGAGATGGATACAAGGAAGGTCTGTGGCACATTAGATTGTAGACTTCATAAGAAGTCTTTGTGATTCTAAAACCCAAGATGATGTCTTTACTGCATTCTTTGAAGTGTTTCAGAAAAGGATGCTGGCAAGAGAGAGAATACCAAGGAAAATGGTTGAAAAATATCAGAATAATATTACCTTTTTTATTTGAATGTATGATGGAAGCCATTAAGCCAAGGACTGTGTGGATCCCTGCTATGGGATATGAAGTATATGAGAAAGAAATTGATGGTTTAGCTAATGTGTTGTTGAAGAGCCCTAAGGACACCACAAAAGCAAGGTTTGGTACAGTAAAGCTAATGAGGTGGATGAGGCCCCATAGTAGAGGTTATTGTTAAGTATATAATTGTTTTAGAAGTTGATATGAAAAACATAGAAGACCAGATCCCTTCGAAACTTTTGGATGTTTTGATGAAGAGGAGACAGAAAGCTATTCAAGAGGAAGGAAAATAAAAGAATATGCTTTACAAAAGGTTGGTACCTCTTTGACTGAGGAAAACAGACCTATATTAGCTCAACTTTACTCAACTAAGTTCAGAGTGAAGCAAAGAGTAACTAATCTAATGAGCAGAGATAAGACTGCTTTTGAGAAATTGCAGAAGGAGGCGGTTGAGAAAATTTTTGACATTGCTTAGAAATATGGAATATTCTCTGATAACTCTATTCTGGAAGATGTCACTGAAGAAGAGACCCTAAACATTGATGCTCAACATGAGCATGAAACAGACAATACACAAACTCAAGACAATGTTCCTCCGGTGTTAGAAGAAATTGCACAAACTTATAAGGAAGCAGAGGACAACATTGAAGAAGAAATTTCCACAAATAAGGATGTTGAAAAGGAAGATGCATCCAATTCTCCTCTGGACAACATTGTGAAAGCCTCAATGGCAAAAGATGCAAAGAAAGATGAAATAGTAAAGGATAAGGAAGAGGACAAAAAGGGACAAGAAGATAATAAAGAAGATGAGGATAAGAATAAAGAAGTTTCTGAAGATGCAAAGACCAAGGAAGAAAATCCTAAGGACTCCGGTAAAGATGAAGATAAAACTTTGAAAGAGCAAGATGTGGAGTTATCAAATCCTTTTGGTGAATCTTTCAGTTCCTCCAGAGACTCCCTAAAGAATCTACTAAACTTGCAGCTAAACTTCCAACCTGTTGTATCTTCTCCACTGCTCTAGCTACCAATGCAATAGGGAAGAATAGACATGGATAAGATCTCTCCTCTCCAAAAGATACAACTAGGAGACTTATTCCCTGCATCCACCAGAAAAGAATTCATAGAGACTCATCAGAAAAGCGAAGATCTGATTGATGAAGTAGTGAAGGCATTACAAGATGCCATACCTGGTGAGAATATTGACGCATCTCTCTCAAGTATAGAAAATTTGTAATCTTTAATTGATTCTTTTAAAGATTATGCCTCTGGTCTTAAGGAACAAATTGAAGATGAGGTAGACAAGAAAATAATTGATAAGAGAATGATGAAAATATTTGAAAAATGTGTTGTGGCACATAAAACGTTTCAAAAAGTTTTGAAAGATGCACAAGACTATTTAGGTGAAGCAAAGGCTCTATATCAATTTGGCTTGAAGTGGTCCGGAGCCACACAGAGTATGTCTAAGGAAATGGACTCCATTGAGTCCCAAATAAATAATGTCTCCAGTGCCTATGATCTAACACTTGATCTTGATGGCACCACAAGGATGCCATAGTGGATTTACACAAGAAATTCTTTCAATTGCAGGCTCAAAAGGAGCATATTATTTTCCAATTTGGTGATTTAGTGAATCCCAAACTTTTGTTTGTCTCAAAAGCTATTTTGAGTGCTAATAAAGCATCATAGGTGAATCCAACACTGAGCACTCTAGAAGAAGGAGAAGACCTATTATTAGAGTTTGAGACACAGTTCAGAATTTTGAAGGAGGCAAAGAAGGCTTGGGATGATGGTAAGCAGGAATGGCAGACTTAGGTTCAAAAGCTTCAAGCTCAAACCTCATTCGGGTAAAACCAATTTTTACATTTTCCATTTTTTGGTTTTAGATTCCTTGTAAATATGTGGTTTGTATGAAGAGGATTCTGATACAAAGCTTTGGTTTTACTCTAGCATATATCTAAAGGGGAGTCATTTTAGTTTGTACCTATACTTCTTAGGGGGGGTTAGTTCAAACTTTCAGCTTACATGTATATGAGTATATTTCTTAGGGGTAGTTCCAGTGTGATTAAAGATTGCTATATACACCCTTTTCCCTTGATGTCAAAGGGGGAGAGTGTTTTGGAGAGACAGTTTGGCATGTTGCCATCAATGACAAAGGGGGAGATTGTTGGAAGAATACCTTTTGGGAGCTTGTTATGTCATTGATGATGCTACTAGCAACATGAGCATAAGCACAAGGTATATATAGTTATGCATTATAGTGTTTTCATTGATGTCAACATTGTATTTTGGTATGATGCAGATCAGTTTGATTCTCTACTTTGCAAGATGGTTTGATCCTCTATAGAAAACTAATTTGCAAGAAGGTTTGATTTGATAAGGAACTTGTCATGAAAATTTGGCTAAGTGTCAACTCTGGTATTTCTAAGTTACAGAGCTTTCAATATTTTGGTCTGCATTTGTCCACTATTGAAGTTTTTGCTTTGCAGTTCTAGTATATGTTTTTTGGTTGTCAGATGCTTCTAAATCTAAAATTTTGTTTGTTTTTGATATACGGTGTGAAAGTTATGGGTGATAGAAGTTCAGCTTGACTTCTTCTGCGGATTGGTTTTTGACCTTGTGGTTTTAAGGGAATGTTAAAAGATGTAAATAGAGTGTGATTTCCAATTTTCATGTTGATTGGAGACATATGGGTCAATTTATGGGTCTACAGTTGAAGGGTTTTTGTATTAGGTCTTCAGCGGAGCTGACCTATTACGCGTGAAGTTATGCGGAAGGTAAATAAGCTTTGTGGAGTTAAGTGGGAGCTATTTTAGGTCCATGCTAACCTATCTCAATTTGTTTCAAAGTTTAAATCTTGGCGCAAAGCATGTGTGTAAAGGTTTGAGGTTGACATGTTATATTTTGATATTTTTCCCGTTACACTTAATTAGGTCAACCTAATTAATGTTGTGCTTGTAGTGGATATATATGATAGATCTTTTTGATGTTTTGGAGATATGAAAAGTGTATAGAGATATGTGTGTGCACGAATATCATCAGAGAGTGAATTTGTGTGTGTAATTGTGTGATGCAGCAAGTGCTTGTGAATGCTAATTGAGCAAATGCAGAGCAGAGTAGTGTGATCAGTTTGAAGGGTTTTGATTATGTAAATTGAGCTTCATTGGAACTATATTTCATGCATAAGTTGGATGCAATTGTAACAGTTCTAGCACTGAGCCACAACTCTTCTTCTATCTCTTTCTTTTAGGACATTGAGTCCTTCGGCAATGAGCCACATGTAGTGAGCATTCTTGGACAGTGAGTTCACCAATTGTATCAACCTTAACCGGTTGCCTTATTACAATATATTGTGAGCTAATCCTCACCGTGGTTTTTTCCATTTTGGGTTTCCCACGTAAAAATCCTGGTGTTCATGTGTTATGTGTGGTAGTTATATGTTTTATGTTTCATTTTCATTTACTGCAAGTAATTATGCTAAATGGATTGGATGTTCAATGATTGAATAGTTTAAAGAATACTGATTCACCTCCCCCCACCTCTTAGTATTTCAGGTGTTCAACAAACTATTGGAATGGATCCCAATGTGAATTGCATGAACTTTTGTACTTCATAGTAAATATCATTTAATGCCAAAAACACATCATATTAGAAATATAGAGAATCGAGAATGTTTTGTAATAATAATATGTTTATATATACATGTCTAATTAAGGTTAATATTACTTGGACATATGTTAAATCGTGTGTAGCTATAAACCAAGTCCCAATGATGAAAGTTGGTAGCATTGTTACCACCTCAAGATTGTTTTCGATGCCATAATTAAGGGCCTCTTGTTTTGCTAATGTCTTGGCAATATATATCAAGCCAAAATAGTTTCTTGAGATTTAAGGAAATTCAAAAGGCTCCAACATGATTAATCAATGCATGCATGGGTTAACTCCCCCTTATCATTCATTGGACAAACCATAATGATAGATGAGGTGAAAACCACTCTCCTAACAAATTTATTTCTTGTGCATGCTTTCATCACATTAACTACCCCATTTATAATGGGCACAATGGAATCTTATTACATCTCATCAGTTTTATAGCAACGATTTATATTTGTAACATAATAAAAGCCATTCTATTTAAACATCAAAGATTTAATGGCCAAATAGCTAATAGTGATTTTAAACTTCATTTATGGGAAAAAATATGCTTAAATATCAAATAGTTTAACACTTAAATAGTCACTGACAATTTTATTTATCATCTACATATAAAAATGGCAAATAGTTGTCCTATTTTACATCTACATACAAAAATGATAAATAATTGTCTTTTTTTTATTAGCAAAAAATTACCTTTTACTATCGAACTTATTTGATTTCAATAGCTTAGCTTGGAAGAGCTTAGGCTTATCTTGTGCTCTTGCTAGATCAAATAATGGCTCTCTCTCTCTCTCTCTCTCTCTCTCTCTCTCTCTCTCTCTCTCTCTCTCTCTCTCTATATATATATATATATATATATATATATATATATATATATATATATATATATATATATATATATATATATATATATATATATATATATATATCAAAGAAATGGAATGGTAGCACTAAAAGATCCAACATAGAACATAACAACCTATACATCCATAGGCAAACACCTAAATGCCAATACAAAACTCCATAAAAAAAACCTAGATGGCATAATAAAACATCATCGCTAATAGTAGTAGCCGATACAAAACATAAGTCCATTGATACCAAGGCACATGCACTAGAGGCATTAGATACACTATGGTAATTCAAATAACTAGCTTATTCATTTACTCATTAATACACTATCCACATCTATATTTTTGAAATATATACATTTTCTTAACTTATTTAATGATAATAATCTTCTTTTTAAGAGACAAAATTAAATATTTGTTGTGTTTTCTAACTTTTAATATTAAAAATATTATATTATAATTTATTTTAATTTATTTGAAGATACATTGATCATATGAGCCACACTAGTAGTCCATCTTCTTCAACTTAAAACCAATTCAGATTAAAAGATATTCATACTACAATTTAAATTTAAAAGAATATATCAAGTTGGAAAAAAAACATTATTGAACTGAATTCAAATAACTTTTCACTTCTTTCAAAGAAAAGAAATGGAGAAAATAAACTACAACATTTTTCTATAGAATCAATAGAATTGCCACATGAAACTAAAAGTGTTGATTTTTATTGAACAGAGCGAAATATAACTTGCACCAAGGAATATATTTTGTTTCTATTGCAACATTCAATTAGGAATATTATAAATTTTATGAAATTAGATGATAGATCTATTAAAATAGTTATATAGAATAGAAGCTTATGGTTAAAGTAAATCCAACCTCGAAAAATATCTACATTTTAGATTACTAACTCAAAATCCCATTCTTCTTGGCACATTCTATGCCTTCCTCAAAAGCTTGTTCCAAACTATATTTGTAAGAGAAGCCCATATCCAACAATTTTTTTGAAGAAAATGGCACATAGTTGCTAATTGAGTCTTCCTCATGTACCCTAAAATAAACAAGGAAGAAAATTGTTACAAAGTAAAGACCTCTAGACCAATATAACAATTAAGAATAAATTGAAAACTCCGTACTTACTTAAGTGAAGTCTTTAATTGTTTAGCAAGAAAATCTTTGAGAGACTTGATAGTTGCAGAATCAACAGAGCAAATGTAGCGACCTTGTGCACTAGGATGCTCCATCAAAAATATGTGGGCATTAGATGCATCCTCGATATGAACTATTGGTATGGAGCCCATTGTGAATTGCATAAACTTTAGTGTTTTATAGTATATATCATTTACTGCCAAAAACACATCATATTAGAAATATAGAGAATCAAGAATATTTTGTAATAATAATATGTTTATATGTTTATCTATACCTCCAGTTAGGGTTGATATTACATGGATAGATGTTAAATCATTTGTAGTTGTAAACCAAGGCCCAATGATGAAAGCTGGTAGCATTGTCACCACCTCAAGATTGTTTTCAACACCATAATTAAGGGCCTTTTGTTTTGCTAATGTCTTGGCAATCATATACCAAGCCATACCAACTGTTTGAGATTTTAGGAAATTTAGAGGGCTCCAACATGACTCATCAATGCATGAATGGACTAATTCCCCCTTGTCATTCAGTGGACAAGCAACACTGATAGATGAAGTGAAAACCACTCTCTTAACAGATTTAACTTGTGTGCATGCTTTCATCACATTAACTACGCCATTTACAACTTCTGCAATGAAATCTTCCTGCATCTCGGAGTTTTATAGCAACAATTTATATTTGTAACAAAATAAAAGCCATTCTATTTGAACATAAAAGGGTTTAATGGCCAACTAGTTAGTAGTAATTTTAACCTTTTATCTATGGGTAAAAGTATACTTAAATACCAAATGGTTTAACAGTTAAACACTTATGTACAATTTTACATATCATTTAACTATAAAAATGATCAATGATTGTTCTATTTTTACATCTACATATAAAAATGATAAATAATTATCTTATTTATATTGACTAAGATTTACCTTTAACCATCAAATTCATTAATTCATTTGATATATAAAAAAACTAAACTAAACGCTGTCATAAGAAAATTACCTATAATCTTAAAAATAGGAATCACCTGTTTTAAACATCAAACAATTTAATAATCAAACATAAATTTTTGGAAAAAAAAAATCTACAAAATAGATTACTTACCGGCGAGGCTTGAGAACCCATAGGACCGGCTACATGAAAAACTCCGTCACAACCCTCCACTGCAGAATCGAAGCTGCCCTCTGTCAATAGCTCTGCTTGGAAGAGCTTAAGCCTATCCTCTGCTCCTGCCAGATCTAACAAAGGCCCAGATTTTCTCTCGTCTCCTGCAATTTTAAGCATATACACAATCTATTCAACTCTGGTTGTATTATTATATTATGGGCAAGGATTGAAAGTACCTGGATCTCTGAGAGTGGCGTGAACAGTGTAACCCTTTTGCAGAAGATTTTTGACTAGCCATGATCCGATGTATCCCGCTGCTCCCGTCACACACACTCGTTTTACAGTCTTGTTACCCTCATCCGCCATGTCGTGAATGGATAACTCGGCACAGAACTGCTTAGGGCTGCACAGGGCACATATGGCTATAAACGCATAAGCAAACTAGATTGGTTTTTCAATGCTTTTGTTTTGATTGAAGTTGAATTATTGATAGTGAAGCTTTTTACTAAAATTTGTTTGTAAAATTTGTTCTTAATCCAATATGAGTTTGCCTCTCCTTTTTACACGTCATTCATTTTTTAATCTATGGGAACTAGTTATCATTTAATGCTGAGTACTTCCATGATGGTTTGTAATATGTACATTAACATTCGCAGTTGCTACAATATCAATATTGAGGGTAGGTGGGAGATTTTTTTTTTATCTCAGACAAGAATGTATTTATTTTGGAATCCATTTTTGTAAGATTTCGACTAATTGCTTCACATACGAGATTGCTTATTTATTGTAGGACATTCATTTAGTTTTTCTTTCTCAGAATTAGTTTTAGTTTTGCAACATGAAGGTGTTCCTTAAGAATAAGTGGGAGTCACTGGTGTGAAACTAGGACATGTCTTTTCCTTCGACTATCCAAAGGTGGAAGCGACCACTTGATGTGTCATGGGCTAGGACCATCTAATGAATTTCATAATCATCTGGTCTATATCGAAGTGGTGTCTATTTTTTCTTATCAAATTCTATGGACCTCATTTAGGACAAGGGGCCCCTACACTTACTAGGTTTTGGCTATGTTTAGCCACACTTGCTCTCAAAGATAGTTTTCTAGAGGGAGTTGTTGAATACAATATTTTCAAGGGAATGACACTAATTAGAGACAAATTTTCTTATGATCAACTAAAGTACAAAATGATAGTGGCAAAGGCTTTAGAAAAAGTGTTGAAAGCTCATTGAGTGTTTATGGGAAACTTCATAGTGGTAAGGAAATGGGAGTTTCAAGATGATAGTGGCAAAGGCTTTAGAAAAAGTGTTGAAAGCTCATGGAGTGTTTATGGGAAACTTCATAGTGATAAGGAAATGGGAGTTTCAAGTCTATTTTCTTTCTGTTTTGACATATCTCTTCCCTCTCAGGGGGTTCTTTCAAAACTAGTCACACCTCCTAAACTACTCACACCTTTATCCTCTCCACAACCTATGGAGGAGGAAGGGGAAAACTTTATAGGAAGCTCTTAGATGTTGATCTAATACAGTTATTTTTTGGTCTAGTTATTTTTGGTCCTCTAATGTATCTATTTGTTATTGTTACAAAGACTATATGACTACTATAATATAGATTTTTTTTTATTTTAATATAATTTACAGGTGGGTTAACCACCTTTTATCGATAAAAAAAAACTTAAATCTAGGCTCTAATAAAATGTTGTGGTGTTAATGTATTTAAGTTGCAATAATCATTGATGATATCAACTATATAAATTAATTAGATAATAAAGAAAATGACAATTGAGACAATAGTACATAATGGAAAAAGTATTATTGGTAAAAAAATGCACAAATAGCATCTTTAATATTAAGAACACTTATAGAATTGTCTATTAATAGATAGATTGAACCTTGTGATACATTTCTCCTCACTTCCATAGGCCTTTTTCCTTTACAGTGTAGATTTTTCTAAACTCATGCTTCCATAATTTTATTGATAGAATTATCCCTTAAATATAGGGAGAAGGGATGGAAAAATACCTAATAGAGTAGCTTCCATACCTTTCTAAAACTACCTTTGTTTAGCAATTAATAATTTAGTATTATTGGTAAAAAAATGCACAAATAGCATCTTTAATATTAAGAACACTTATAGAATTGTCTATTAATAGATAGATTGAACCTTGTGATACATTTCTCCTCACTTCCATAGGCCTTTTTCCTTTACAGTGTAGATTTTTCTAAACTCATGCTTCCATAATTTTATTGATAGAATTATCCCTTAAATATAGGGAGAAGGGATGGAAAAATACCTAAAAGAGTAGCTTCCATACCTTTCTAAAACTTCCTTTGTTTAGCAATTAATAATTTAGTAACTATTTCATAGTTTATCAAATTCTTAATTGTTACAATGTATTTAAAGGATTATCTATAAAGCATTAATATGAGTAAGGTTAATTTAGAAATGTTCAAAATTAGAATAATAGGATACTAATCATTATGAACAAAATATAAAATAAATATAAATGAGAATTATATAAGCATGAGTTTAATACATTACACAAGATATACATGGAGAAAACTCTTTCGGGTAAAAAACCCCATAATGCATAATTTTATTAAAAAATACCTATAAAAAATAGTCTATTAAAAATACTCTGAACTTGGGGTTATACTCCTCTACATACTTCCACATGGCCAATAATACCTCCTGTGCATAGTGATATATTTCACTATAAATCTCCAAATTTCCTTACCACTCAAATGAGAGAGAATGTTCTTAAATATAGGAGTGGTAAAATACCTTAAGGGATATTAGTCACACCCATTCAAAGCAACCATTTGTAAATAATTAATAATCTAATAGTTATTAGATTATTAATTATTAAATAGTATATGCTTTATAACATAAGGTTTTATAACCTTTTATAGAACAATATATATAAATGTTATAAAGGTAAGACCTCTAATAACATTATGTTCTAACACTCCCCCTTAATGTTAATAGGGGGCATCACATATCAATTTCTATATAAAAAAAATAAAGTATCCCAGTAACATAGGTCTTCTTTGATAATGATAATTGGGACACAAATATATGTCAAAATGAAGAGCATGTATTCCAGACGACATGAAAGTCATCTTGTTACAATTTATAATCCTGGTGTTTTAAAAAATGATGCTTAAACAAGGTCATACAATGTTTATGCTGGAGCTCAAAACTCCTCAAACTATCCCCCCAGGTTTGTTACATAGTGCATGTAGGTCTTATATAATACAATGATTTAACAACTAGAAGATTTACAGAGAAAATTTTTCAATATGTCCATAGGGCTTATATATAATGCCTAGAGGTCTTATGTTATGCTTGTTAGGTCTTACATCCAAGGATTTATTCATTCTGATGTGTTAAAATATCTAAGATCTTATTGTATGCCTTAGGTCTCATATCTAGAGGTGTTATTATCATGCACACTCCCCCTCAATGGAAACTCCTTATGACCAATCATTGATATGAATTTGGAGAATTTGAAACTGTAGAGAGGTTTGATGCTATATTACATATATAATTTCTTTGTGATTACTGAGAGCATAGCCCAGATCTTTTTGACATAGTATATCTTCCATCTGATAATTAGTCTTGCAAAACTGAAGAATAATATTATGATGGAATGAGTTTCCCTTGAATGAAGTGCCCATAAGCTTCAAATGTGCTTTACTTCTAGAAATAAGAGTCTTCGGTAAGGGTAAATAGCTTTATCATATAATAAGGTGAGACTTGTAATAGCACCCAGATGAAAAACTCTTCCAGTAATCTCGTACGCCACATTCTTTTATAGTCACTTTTGTAGTCAATTTTTTATTTAAAGAGCTATAAAATATAGTTTTTAAATGTTACTTCATCCATGTGATAGCATTTGCACCATATTTTGAAGACATGGTTTGAGGTGTATGTCCTATCAATAACATCATCAAAATAGTAACACAATAATCAATATATTTTATTTTTGATGCAAGAATAATAAAAGCCCATAATTAATTAAAAAAGTAAGTCAACATATAAAATGCTAAGACAATACTTAAAAAATGATCTGATGATCTTATCGAGGAGATCATTGTTGCACATATAAGGTTGTCACTAATATGGTTGTGTGGTTTCCATTGATGTCAACACTAATAAGCATTGTACATATGTTACTTGAGTTTGTCACTGATGTGGTTGTGTGGTTGTCTTTGATGTCAACACTATGCTTAGATGCTTATGATGATGACATATTATGTTTATGGTGTGCCAGTAGTGGTTTCTGATGTTCATGGTTGGTTTTTGATGTTCATGGTTGGATGTCATGCCTTGATTAATGTCAAGTAAAGTTGTATTAAGCATGCTTGTGGTCCACAAAGATGATTTCATGATGACATATTAAGATGGGAATTAGAAGCATTAAGGTGAATGATGATATATTAAGATGGGAATTAGAAGCTATACTGAGGTTGAGAAGATGTTGTTGATGGCCTAAAGCATGTTGTATGATCCTTCATGTTGTTCCTAAGGAAGTATGTGTTGATATAAGAAGGTTCTGGCTTTCAGAAGTTGGTGAAGGTTTGTGCTACAGGAAGTTGCCTGGTAAAATGCTCTGCATTCCTCTACATTTGAAGATATGGTCATGCAATTCAAAAGTGAAGTTTAGTATGTTATAAAGGTGTTAAATCCAAAGTTTTAGATCATTTTCTCTTCCGCAGTGAAATTTATAAGTGACAAATTTTTGGTCTGTGCTCTATGTGCTATGGCATCATAATGTGATGATGAAGGCTGATTGGAATGCTCTGCATTCCTCCACAAGTGAAGGTTTTCTCATGCGGTTTTGTGGACATGTTTAGAGATGTTCAAGGCATGTTACTTTGTGATATCAGGTGTTTTGGTGGTCTACAAGTTCAGTTTTCCAAGTGGCAGTGAGCTACAGATAGTTCTGGATGCCTGACTGTTCCTAGGTCACATGATTGAAGGTGTGTGGCAAAAAAAATTTGTTGTGCAGAGTTCAAGGAGTGTTTGAATATGTTGTATGTGTTAGCATTTGGTTGTCATTGATGTCAACACTGTCATGAATGGGTGAGGGTGTTCATGGTTGGATGTCATGTCCTAAAGAAGATATATTAAGATGGGAATTAGAAGGTCATGGTTGGATGTCATGTCTTATCCAATGATAGAAAATAAGATATAAGTTTATGGTTGTATGTCATGTCCTACCCAAGATACAATTCATGGTTGGATGTCATGTTCTCATGATGAAACATTAAGATGGGAATTAGAAGCACTAAGATGAATGATGATATATTAAGCTATGCTGAGGATGAAAAGATGTTGTTGATGGCCTATGACATGTTGTTTGATCCGTCTTGTTGTTCTCAAGGATGTATATGCTGTTATATGTAGGTTTTGGCCTCCAAAAGTTGGTGAAAGCTTCTGCTATAGGAAGATTGCTTTGCAGACTGTCTAGGAGAATGCTCTGCATCTTCCTATTGTTAGTGTTGAGCCTCTGTAGATTGGAAGATAGCTTCATATAGTGTCAAAGCATGTATTTTCCAAGTTTCATAGTGTTTGGATAACTGAAAGGGTGTTTTGCAGTTGACAATGTTGGTTCTAAAGAAGATATTCACTGTGCTACAATGTTTGGCTCTGCATTTCACCGTGTTCAAAGATAAGTTCTTATGGTTTAGAAGTTAATCTTAGTATCTTGTGAAGGTGCTATTTCCAAAGTTTCAAGTCTCTACACCCTCCGCAGTGAAAGTTATAAGAGGTAGAGTTTCAGTCTATATTTTGTCTGAGAAAAGTTGTGTTGAAAACTTGTTGAAATGCTCCACATCTCTCTAGAAGAGAAGAATTGCCTATGCGGTTTGGTGGACATGTTCAGGGATGTGTATTACATTCATCCTTGTAGTTTCAAGTGTTTTGGTGCTCTGCAAGATCATTTTCTTAATGATAGTGTGTTACAGTGTGTTTCAGATGGTTGTTTGATCTCAGTGTGCATGTTTTAAGGTATGCGACACAATGTATTTGTTGTACAGAGTTAGAGGTATATCTGAAGGTGTTGTATGAGTCATGAAGACTCATCTGGAAGAATTTCATGAAGATATGTTATGTTTCCGGTATCGTAAAAGGTTTTTCAAGTGGTGGTGACAGTTATACTTCAAATTTCATGCCTTCCTGCTTAAGGCTGTCCTATTTCAAATGAGCGATGTGTGCAGAGGTGATTCCTTGATGAATGATGCTGTGAGACTATATGTGGAAGCAGCCAACTTCCAAAGCCAATTTGATGAAGGGGCATAATATCCTTGTTCTTTAGTCTTATGTTTTATTCTTTCTTCTATTATTTTGGATAAGGGTGACCTTACTTGTATATAACATCACTATTCAAGCTAACTAGGACCAAATTGTATAATGTAAACAAATGAAACCTCATATATAAAGAGGATTTTGAGCATTTTGTAAAGGGGGGAAACATAGAGAACTTGTACGAGTGTAAGCTATTATTTATATTTTGAAGTCATGTAAGTGGCATACATGATATGCATATAGGGTGTGGGAATCCTACTCTTTTGTAATCTACCAACATTTTGCTAGTTAATGAGAAGATAATTTTGGAATTATTCCTATGTTTCTGCCCTATGGTGGTAATGTATTTGTGTTTTTTTTCCTTGCACATAGCATATGTTGATGAATCATGTGCTTAATTGATAAATCATTAATTTGGTGGTTGAATAGGGTTTGAATTCTACACATGTAATATGGTGATTTCACATCCATGTTCTTCTTCTTCTTTTCCTTAGAATCTCACACTTGTAATGTACATGATTGTGTGAAATACGGGTCATCCATTGCTTGTTTAATTTGATCTCATTAACATTGTTATGTGAAGTGAAAATCTAGGTGCAAAAGTTTTCCACCTATTTTCATTTACTTTCCTTTTTAAACCCCAACCCCTTTTCACTTTTTTGCATAAAGTAGAAGTAGGTTTAGTATCTTACACTCAAAAGGAATATCTACCTATCAGAGGTTACTAAGCATCCAATTTGAATTACCAGCACAAGCCCCTTGAACAAACATTCTCATTGTCCACTCAGTTGCTACAACACTATTGTGACCTAGCATAACAGGGACCTTGGGGTGACCTTAACATCATTAGGTTGCCTTTCAGAAGAAGTAGAGTGACTTTCATTCTACTTAGAGTTGATGTGCCAAAATAGCCATCAACAAGCCCCAATGGAGATATCACTAACCCCACCCAAGGCCTTTCTCTATTACCAGCCAGGCATCCATAGCCCCAGTAGAGATTGCATAGATCACCCAGATAGTTGAGTCCTCCTAATATATCATTATTTTCCTTATTCCTTTTGATTTCCCTCTTTTGTTCTTTTCTTTTCTTTTCTTTTGATTTTCTTATCAGTTTATTTTTTTCATTTATTTATTATTATTTTTTTTAAGCTTTCTCAACTTGCAAGCAATGAAGCTTGCTATTGGGTTGGGAGTTAAGGCTGACCTATAAGGAGCAAACCACTCCTAGGTTAAACCAATAGTGGTGACCTAGAAAGACAAAATCATTAAATTTTTACCCAATAACTAGCTACAACAACTCATTCCAACAAGCACAAAGAAGCATTAATGTATGAAAGTATATAAGATTTCAAGAAAAATCTTCTTCAACACAGAAAACACTTTGACTCTAGCTAGACTAGCAGACACCCTAGCTGATATGAATGATGCAAGACTAAAAAATTCCATGCAATGACTAATTCCTTGACAAGAAATGACTGAAAACATCCCTCCAGTGATGGTTCCACTATATACCCACAGAGACACACCTTTTGCCAACCAAACAAGTACCTAATAAGTAGATGAGAACCTTAGAGCCTAAGGTATGAAGGCATGTAGTAGTAAACCTGAAGCTCATTTCTAAAAAATCATACCAAATGGACTGATAGAAAATCAAAATAGCAAGCAAACAAATCAGACTTAGGGCCTAGGAATTAGGCAACATGCAATCAAAACAACAAAATGAAAACACACAAAGAAAAATAAAAAATAGGCTAACTAGGAAAATTAAAACAAGACTCTTAACCTAACTACATGTACAGAAGAGACCAGAGGGTCTCTTTACGCCATTTCTTTAATTTGGGAAGTAATGCTTGAGGTACTACCCATTGACTAGAAATGGGACAAGTTCCCCAGAAAGAGAGCTAAGGTGAAAGGTGTTTTCCCTAAGAATCTCAATGATCTGGAAAGGTCCTAACCACAGCTTGTCAAATTTTGAATGGTCCCCTCTTTTTTCTCTGGTCTTGTCCCACATGAGGAGCAAATCTCTAATCTTGAAGGCCTTGACTATAGCCCTCCTATCAAACCATCTCTTGACTACCCCTATAATGTCCACCCATACATAACATACAAATGAGCATACACAAGAGGAAATATAAATCCACCAAAACACCCACAACACAAAATCACCAAACTCCAAAAATTGACCACATATTCCTTCAAAAGTTTCTCCAAGAGAGGCTCCATGCCTCTCCCAACCCCACACATGGGAGGCTCTCACCCCTTAGGGGAGATCCACTATCTACACAACCCAATTCCCAAATGATGAAATAAAATCCATAAAATCAACATGCAAACCATTCTTCATGCATTTAAAAGCTACTATTACAAAATACAGAAAATGAAAGTCTTGAAAACCTACCTTGGCTCTTGGGTAAGTACACAAAGATGAGGAACCAAAATGGGGTCTTAAGATGCCACTTTTTTTCTGAAATCAGGAAACATTGATGTTGGATGAGAAAGTGAAGATAGCTACACTCAAAATTTGAAGATGGAACAAAAACAAGAGTCGTAGTGCTCCAAATCTAGTTTCTAAACTACTAATTTTTGCCAAAAATGGTTGAGATTAAGGGGTTCCAAAAGGGGGAGCACACAAATTGGTCCCGTTTTTCTCAAAAAAACATAACATAGTGTCTGGTGTGCTCCCCCTAAAATGCTAAATTTTTTTAGTATTTCAATAATTTCTCCAATGAGAAATTAGCTAACACCATGTAGTTTATCCCTGATTTTTCTAATAATTTTTTCATGAATAATTGATTTTTTAGTAATTTTCAAAGTGGACACATCCTGAAAAATAGACATTTGAGCGCGCTCCCCCCTAAAGTTTTGAAAACTAATAAATAAATAAATAAATAAATAAAATTTGAATACGTGTAGAATGGAGTCTAGTTTCTAAAAATGTAACTTACTGCAAATTTTGATGAAAAGTTATAAAAAGAAGTCAAAAATACTAGACACTGGCTTTTGACAAAAAATAGACACAGTAACAAAAAAAATTCAAGATGAAACCCTTAACATACTCAAAATGTGAAAAAATTATATGGTTAGATAGATAACAGAGAGCTTAAGATTATGGTGATACTTTTTTTGAGTTTTCATTGAAAAAAGTGCCATCTTGATGGAGAGCATGCTCCAAATTATCTCTAGATTTTGCTAAAAACTAATAAAAACACGTCAAAGAAAGCTGAGCATAACTGGCTATACACATGCCAATTGAATTTTCTTGAAAGTTTCTAAATATTTTTCAGTAAATCCATTTTTTTCATATCTTGCAATCATTGCATTCCATTACAGAACATCTCTTTGAGGTGTTATGTCATACAATTGACATGCCTTGTCTATGCTTCCACTCTTTACATACATGTCTACAAGGGTAGTTGTACTTCCTATCGTCTCTCTCACTCTCTACTTCCCTCCCCTCTCTACATCCTACCCTCTCTCTGATTCTCTACTTCCCTCCCCTCTCTACCTCCTACCTTCTTTCCTAGTCTCTTCTTCCCTCCCCTCTCTACCTTCTACCCTCTCTCTCCCCTGTCTACCTCCTACCCTCTCCCACTCTCTTCTTTGCTCCCATTTCTACCTCCTACCCTCTCTCTGATTCTCTACTTCCCTCCCCTCTCTACCTCTCCTCATAATTCTTCTCATCCAATGAAATTTCATAAACTATCTTATTTTCATTTCATCATCCCAATTTGTATCCTTGTCCCTCTTTACATGTCCTAGTTTTCTTGTTTCCATATTCTTTGTCGACATGGGAGAGGAGAGGGAGGAAGAGGGAGAGAGGATGGAGATGAAGGGGAGAGAGGGGAGAGATAGGGTGATAAGGAGAGAGAGAGTCCTAGTTCTGTTGTTTTAGAGAGAGAAAGAGGGTTGGTCAGGTTTATGAGTTTAGGGTTTAGTGGAATTATTTAGGGTTTAGGGGTTTAGGGTTGCTCGATTTTATGGTTTAGGGGTTTAGGGTTGCTCGGTTTTATGGTTTAGGGGTTAGGTTTTAGGGGTTTTAGAGAGAGAGAGAGAGAGAGAGAGAGAGAGAGAGAGAGAGAGAGAGAGAGAGAGGTTTAGGGGCATATTTAGGGTTGATGAGTTTAGGGTTTCTCAGACCTTTAGGGGTAAATTATTCAGGGTTTATGAGTTTCTAAGGTTTCTCAAGTTTAGGGTTTAGGGGTTAGGGTTAAAGGGGAATTATTTTATAATTTTCCTCCAATCCTCCTAATCCTAATGCATTAGTCCACCCATCTCCTAGTCCATCAATCCCTATCATCCATCCACCATATAACTCACCATCTAATCCACCGTCAAACATTCTAAGGTCTAATCCATCAAACCATGAATGCTTGAAAAATTTTCTCCAAAGACTCTTTATAAAATCCAAAAATAAAAGCAAAGATATGCAGCCATCAAAATCCACTGATCTAATTTCATCCCCCTCTAACACTCCCAATCCTAATCCATCTGGGCCGCATATCCATTCACTCGATCCTAATCCTAACCCCACAACATCTTCCATCATTGTCCATCAACTATATGCATATCCTAGTCCATCAACCCATGAAGCCATGAAGGATGTGACCCAAGGACTATTGGCAGGGAATCTAATAACATCATGTACTCAAATATCCTTGAGCCTAACAAACAAGCTCCTAATAACATGTCTACCACTCCAAAACCATCATCCACTCCTATGTCTATCCATTTCATTGAAGAGTCTCCTACCATAAGTCCAATTCAAACCCAATCATGTAGCCATGTTGTCAAACATCCAAAGATTATTGATCCCATCCAAGAACCCATCACATCCATCTAAGAAACCCAATAGCTATGTTAAGAGCCTAGTCCAAAGCATGTGGAAACACCAACCACCCATCCTAATCAAAATCCAAACATCCCATCTTGGATCCCTTACCATCTCATGGTCAACCCCTCTACATCGATCCCATCATTGATCCTTCAACATCTCCTAGTGAACCCCCATCACCACCTCTTACTCCCAAATCCAATGAATATCAATGCATCCCCACTTACCCTATCTATATCTAATATCGCGGGGTCATCGCACAATAATGGGTTACACTTTTTGGCCAAACTTGACATTGAAATCAACATTTTGAACTAATTCTTCACTTTTTGACACCTATAGCCGCTAAACCATTAGGAATTTGAAGATGATGTGAAGTAGTGATTTGTGATATTTTATTTGTAGATTCTAAATGTATATTTTAAAAAAATTTAGAGTTAAATTGTAAATTTTTGTGTCTCCTTTGATAACTAGTTTTTAATAGTAAACAACATTTTTTTAAAGTGATGTGTATTCTGTAGCACATAACATTTTTTCTACAAAGGATAAAATTATGATTCTTTTGAATTTAGATTGGTAACACCAATATATAGGGCATGCATATGGTTTCATAATGTTTTGTTGAATATTCTTTTTTAATTAAGTTTTGAAGTCAAACCAATTATAATTTAGACATAGGCGTATTCTGTAAAACATAACTTTTTCTGTATGTATCAAAATTCAATTTTATTTTATTTTTTGAAACAAGGACATTAATACCTAGGGAATAGATATTTTTGCATATTTTTTTTCACTAATTTACTAATTTTCCATGTGTGTAGAATAGAGAACTTGATGTTCGGTGAAAAACTTACATTCACAAGAAATAAAAAATAAATATAATAATCAAATTAAGTATATTTAAAATTACACTTTTTGGGAAGCTTATAATAAGGACTACATACTTACAAAACATAAATTTTAAATGAATTCATTTGATCCTACAAAAGGTAAGTCAAAAGTAGTTTTTTATCAGCATTTTGATAGGTGTAGATGAGACTCCATTATAGGTATGGTTTAAAACTAGCAGGGTTCTATCCAAGGGGGTTTGAATCTAAGGGGGTTTGATCAAACCCTCTTCAATTAAAATCTTTTGAATGGAACCTTTCAAGGCTTAAGTCATTATATTTTCTAAAAATATGTGATTTCAAAAAAAATTAGGATGTCCCAGAAAGTGTAACCCATTATTGTGGCAGCACCTCACGCTATCCTTGCTTATCCTCCCTGTGATCAAGATATTATCTATGATCAAGATCTTATCCATGAGAAAGTAACCCACATCACCCCTATCCATCATCCCATTAGCCATATCCATCATCCCATGCTAGTCCTATTCATTATCCATCAATATCCCATGATGAGACACTTGGTCCCTAAGAAAACATAGATAATCAAACAAATAACTTGGATCCTATCAAATCACATCCCAATGAGGATAATTATAATCAAGATCCAAGAATTCTACATCCATTTCCCATTGATCCTCCATCATCCCCTATCGAACTATATGTTTAGGGGTTTAGCTTGGTTGCTCAAGTTTAGGGTTTAGGGGTCAAGGGCATTATTTGAGGTTTACATGAGTTTAGGGTTGCTCAAGTAAATAGGGTTTAGGGTTTAGGGTTTAGGTTTAGGGGTTTAGGGCTGCTCGAGTTTAGGGTTTAGGGGTTAGGGGTTAGGGGTTAGGGGTTTAGGGTTGCTTGAGTTTAGGGGTTAGAGAGAGATAGAGAGAGGGGACCGATAGAGATTGGGAGAGATAGGGAGATAGAAGTTTAGGTTTTCTTCTATCTTTTATGGTTTAGGGGTTAGGGGTTTAGGGTTGCTTAGTTTTAGGGTTTCGGGGCATTATTTAGGGTTTAAGGTTTAGGGGTTAGGGGTTAAGGTTTAGAGATTTAGGTTTATGGTTTAGGTAGAGAGGAGAATAGATATAAAGGAGACCGAGCCTGGGAGAGATATCTTTGTCTCCTCTATCCCTCTCTCTAACTATACCTTCCTCTCTATCTCTCTCTATCCCTGTCTCTCTATCTTGCTCTCTCTTTCAATCCTCTCTCTCTAACTCTACCTTCCTATCTCTCCCTCCCTCACTATCTCACTCCCCCTCTCTATCACTCTACCTCAAATCTATCTCCTTATGTCTCTAGAAGTTGTATCTCTTGATCTCTTTCCCTATCTCTATCTCTTTGGAAATATCCCTATATCTTAATCTATCCCTCGCTATTTCTCTCTTCCTCCCTCTCTATCTCTCTCCCCATCCTTCTACCTCTTGAAATCTCTCTCCCTATGTCTCTAGACATCTCTCCATCTCTTTCCCTATCTCTATCTCTCTGCATAACCCTATCTCTTAATATATCCCTCTCTACCTCTCTCTCTATATTTCCCTATCTATCTCTCCCTCACTAGATATATCTCCCTATATCTCCCCTCTCTCTCTATATGTATCTCTATCTCCCTCTTTATCTATCTTTCTCCCTCTATTGACCCCTTTATCTATCTCAATCCACCTCTCTCCCTCTCCCCATCTTTATCTCCACCTATCCCTCTCTATCTCTCTATTTGCCCCTCTTTCTATATTTTTTCCTTTCTCTAACTCTATATCTATCTCTCCATCTCTTTCTGGATGTCCTAGGGCTCTCTCCCTATGCATGTCCATGTTCTTCTCTATATCTCCATGTCTCCCGATCTCTCTATCTCTCTCTATTTATCTAGGTCTCCCCCCCCCCCTTTCTATGTCTCCCTCCCTCTCTATATGCATCCCTTTCTATCTACCTATTTCTCCCTTTATCTATTTATTTATCTATCCTCCCTCTATCTAAATATATCTACCTCTCTATCTCTATATCTCTCTCCCTCACATTCCAAGGGGTCAATAGAGAGAGGGAGAGAGATATGGAGAAAGAGAGGTAGATAGAGTTGTAGAGAGGGAGGATAGAGAAATAGAGAGAGAGAGAGACAGAGAGACTCTCCCATGTAGATACAAGGTTACATTTGTCCCTCCTAGTATAGACAAGTTCTATTTCACGAACCACATGGATATTTGATTCTAGGGATACTCTTGGACCATCACTTGATTACCTATTTGATGCACTACATGCATAGTTACAATATATTTTATGTGAGAGCATGACATCATAGACCATGATTTTGGCACCAACATTGAGAAGGTTATGATTTAGCTTTATGTTTTCATGCTTCCCAGAACATGCTCACGTTATAATGCGAGCGCGTTATAACGTGCTAGCATTATGGGAAGCATGAAAAATGGGAAAAAAGCATATGGGATCTGTGATTCAGACCCCACATGACTGTTATTCCTACTTTTCATGCAATATATCAGACAAGAAAATGCTTTTCATGTTGTTTGACATATTGAGAATCATTTTTAGATCAATCCACCACCTTTTTTGTTTTTTCAACGTAGAAGAATTGACTTTGCATGTTTTTGGAGAAAATTTGATTATTTAAATTGAAAATTTCATGTTTCATGTGTGATACTGTTTCAAAGCTAATTACCATTGATATAGATTGAATTTGATGATATATGTTTGTTTTTTCCATAAATTTCCCTAATACTATTCTAGAGTTATATAGAATTCTTAAGCAAACTTGCAAAAATGAAGAATTTGAGGATTTTGAAGCCATATTTTGGAGAATTGGTCGACTCCAATATCGAATTCTAAGGTATGTTCAAGTTATGTCCATTTTAATTCACTTATATATGTTCTTATGTTCTTTATGTCTTTATGTCTTTATGTTCTTTATGTTCTAAGATATATATGTTCTTTAAATATGTTTTCATACTTAGTCAAAAGTTGTTTATCAAAACACATGAACCGTGTATGTATGTCTTCATACATTTTAACTAAAATCAAACTATGGCTTGTGATAACAAAGACAAACTCGAGCAATTGCTTCTTATCACTTTGATACCTCAAAACATTCTCTAGAAAATATATACATGTTCTCAATTGTAATTACATGCACTCCAACACTGCCACATGTGCCCTTGCACTACCATACATGCTATAGAAACTCACTTAGCTCATGATGGAATAGTGAGTTCTTCACCAAGTGTCTTGCAATTTCTACCATAGAAACTATTGATGTACAAGTCTAGGGCAGAAAAATTTTAGGATGGAAACTTGATTAAAAATTCATTTTTTGTAACAAACACTCCATTCTCCCAAAAGGCTTCTATTTCTTCCATCACTCAAATATTTTCAAGGCCTTTCCATGGTTTCCTCTTACTGATCCAACCAACCAGGACCTTGAAAATGGTGTAGTAGTAACATATAAGGCTAAGAAATTAGGTAAAAGATCCATGTGATCATCTATTTTTAGTTTTAACATATTTTTTATCATCATTGACCATTGTATCCATGCATGTGTAGGTATATCAGTTAGTTCAGTCAAAGAGACTCCAAATTCATCATGTTTCCACCTTGTTTTGACCCTTCATGCCTTCATTTCACCTATTTTCACCTATACAAGAGAAAAACAATATGAAATACTTCATAAAATAATTTTAGTGAACAATTGTTTGTCAAACTCATATTCATGATCAATGGAGCCAAAATTGATTCCAAGACTCTTAATTTTTGTCCTAGGATGATATAGAAGGATTTATTCCTTAGTATGCATAATGATTCATTCAATAGAACCATGCAATAGCTTGAATCTTAGACTATCCTATGCCCCCTATTATGACAATCCTACTTGTCTCTATTGATCATTTAGACATAATTGTTACGTATACTTTTGATAACTTCTCCATGCATGTTTCATAGTATGAATTCTCTTGGAGAAGGTTGGAGGATGTGGAGACCTCTTTAGTGACTTGGGCTAGGACATTCCTTATGCACCTATTCATGATGATTTGTATGCATGCCACAACAATATTTCAAAATTTCCTAATTGTCCTTTGTTACTACATGATGGTGGTTACCTTGATCGGCTATATACCTTTCAATACACTAAATTACAGAGATTGGTTTAATGATTGTTATGACAGTCCTAGATATGGCTATCTTAAAGAAGTCAAGGGTACTCTTTGACCATCTTAGATTGTAATAATCCCTCTCACTACATATGTATTTTGCTTAAGGGTTTTAGGGCCTTTAGTAATGTTGTACCATTCTCATATAGTCCTCACTTAGGAATTTGACAACTTGGGAGACCTTTGTATATGAGTGTCCTAATGGCTTGGGTAGTCTTTGATTATTTTGGATTGTGATAGTCCCTTCTTGACTTGTTCATGACTATATAAGACAATAAAATACCTCTTCATCTACCCTTTCCATTACCATCAAAACATTTCCTTCTTCCTATGAAAAATTCCTATGTTATGGCACTATTTGGATGACCTTATCATGATATTATCTTGACTAATAATAGCCCTTGTTATGGTTGTCATGTGAATAATCCTCCATGAAACCCTCGTGTAACTTGTTGAAATTATGAAGACATATTGACCTAACCTGCAACCATAGAAAGATCCATTAGACCTGTCATGAAACCATGTTAATTAAAGAAAATGCATATGAAATAAGGCTCGTAAATCCTTAGGAAGACAAGGACCCTAAGGGGCATACTTAGTAATAGTCCTATGGCACTTTGCAAGACAATCCTCATGGAAGAAGAGTCAAATTCTAGTGACTGTTCATATTATGCTAGGGTCATATTTTAGGTTGCTAGGAAAGTGTGGAAGGACTGTCTTGATGTTATTAAAGTTACAAAGTGTGATCATCAGTGCAAATGTGGTTTTAATCCTTTGAAATTGTCATTTCTCAATGTTGATCAGTCATTTATGACTATTATAAATAGCATAGTCATGTTTTGAAATTGAAAATAATATGCTATAGATCTAGGGGATTGTCATCATGGGGGTTTTAGTATCTTCATGGGATTGATTATTGATCCAATGCTTGAGAATTTTCCCAATAAGACCAAATGTGCATGTTTCTTTTGATGACAATGGAAGAGGGTTTGCCACTCAGCAAGAACACACATCATTCATTTTACAAAAGGACTATTATACAAAAGAGTTACCCAACCACCGTCTGGCAGTCATGTTACTAATTAGTTATAGAAGTCATAGCATAGAAAATGGTCCAAGGTCCTATCATTGAGTTGAAGAAGCTATCCTTGTGCAAACTTTAAAGGTGCTACCATGCAAATCTTGCATAAGACTATCATAGATATGACTTTCATAAAAATGGTTATACATTTGTTTGACCTCATGTTTTGCTAGATTATTATCATTTATTGTTTTGGGATTGTTCATACACCTAACTCATGGTCCTCTCATCACAAGAATAGTCTTGATAGCCGAATTAGTATCCAAAATACCATGTAGACTGCCCTAGAAGACTGTCACAAATAAATCAACAATAGGACTATCATAAGTTTAGAGGAATCCATGGCATTATTTCCATCTTGAAACCTTCATTAATGTTGTCCTAGATCCCACATTATGATGAATAAGTCCTTTGGTGATGCATTACTGGGATAATGATATGATATTGTGCTAAAATGTCACCTCGTTGTCTTAGGAAGACTGCCATGCCCAGCTAGTCATGGACAACCATTGAACATGAAGAGTTATGCACATTTTTGGGATGTTATAAGGTATGTGAAGGTAGTTTGAAGCTTAAAAAAAGTCATCATAACATCTACCATGGTCCAAGAAGGTAAACTCCATGCCCAATTTGAAACTACTCGTAAAGGGCTTCATTCAAGTCATGATTTTTATCTTCACACGTCTTCCTCTAGACTTTGGGACAGTGGTTATAACTTTTTCCATGGGTCAAGAAAATGAACTATAGATTGATTTTTTAGAAGTTATGAACCTTATGCATGTCTAGGACAACCTGGATAGATCATAAAATTGAGTTTTATCAAACCTACAACAGCCATGAACATGAAGAACAAGTTGTTGATTTGGTTGAGAAAATGGGTATAAATCAAGCTAGTCTTTCACCACAAGGGGAGGTGCATGATATTTGTGAATTTGGATGAGTTCAAAAGTATTTTAGAGACCTTCATGATACTTCCCTAGCCCAAGAAATGATCACACACGAACATAAGAAAGAATTAGGGGAGTTTTCTCATGATCTTGATGTTGTCAATTCAAGGAATTTGAGTGCTTTTTGGGACAGTTTTTTGGTCTATCATATCTTTTAATGATTTTTGTCCTATTTATGATGACTTTTATCATGGTCTATCATATCTTAATAAACAATGACAGCGATGAATTTCATGAAATTGGAGGTCCTAAAGTGATCCAAATCATCAAACACAATAACTTATTTTGTATTTTTTCATTGTGACCATTATTCATTGTCATTATAAAGGTTCTAATTATCATTGTCTTATTCATCATGCTTGTAGAAATCATCATCATGTTGAGGAAAAGAGCAAAGAATCTAACACCAAAAGAGATGAAGCTAAGAATGAGAGGAAAAGAGAAAGAATGAGGCGAATTTGGGAAAGTAGGAAATTGTCAACCATACAAGAAGACATTACACCATTGCCAATTGAAGAGGAACATGACACATCTTATGAACCTAAGAGAGAGATGGAATTGGCGGCACAAAGGGATCAAATGCAAAACCTTTGTGCAATGAGGAAAGTGAATCTCCAAGTTGGAGGCACACCATCGTCCACAGGTCAAGTTGAAGGAACACCATCATTATCTTCTCAAATTGGAGACACTCCATCTTTCACAAGTGAAGTAGAAGGTACATCTTCATTTTCTTCTCAAGTTGGTGGCACACCATCATTCACACATCAAGTTGAAGGTACGCCATTTTTCATCTTTTTCACCTCCAATTGAAGGTACGTCATCCATCCCACCTCAAGTAAATATTGAATAAATTCCTAATGTTGAGTCAACTTTACCAATTAAAACACCTCCTAGAATTTTGCATAGGAAGCCTAAGTTTCTAATCGATATTGATGAGAATGTGTTGAAGCCCATGTGGGATAAGATTCGCATGTGCACTTGCCAAAGATATGTGAATAAGATATGGAAATTATTCTTTGAGAATTTAAATGAAACCAGAAGATGTCAACTATTTGTTGAATTGATGAGAAATATAAAATTTAGGCCCATTATGAAGATTCTTGGCTTAAGAACATCGAATGCCTCAAGTGAAAAATCAATTTTCAAGAATCTAATGAGTGCATATGAGAGTGTGGGTTCCACCTCACACACCAAGGATAGTAATGTCACACGACATGTCAATATATTGACAATAGTAAGCCAACAAACAAAGATTCCAAAGATTCCAGTGTATCAGTTTATGTCTACATTTCGTGACAGTATATCAATTTATATCTACATTTTGTGATAGTATAGTGTACAAGTATGCAAGACATACCCATAGAGCTCGATGGTTGGACTTGCAATTCAAGTTATGCAAGGACACTTTTCCACTTGGTACCATCATTTTAGTTGTTGACTTTACAGAGAACTACACACTATAGTCATAGAATGAGGTGCAATCACAGTATTACAACTCTATGTAGGTTGCTATATTTGTGCAAATAACATTCATTCATGCAGAAGATAGTATAGAGGATGAGAGGAAGATCTTGAGGTAATATCATTTTTATATTAGTGATGATCATACACATTCTATAGAGTTTGTGCAAGGTTGCTTTCAGATGTTCTATCATGATTTGGCCAGTAGGAACATATCATTTTGTCAGCATATCATATGGTCAGATAATTGTGCATCACAATTCAAGAATGTACAGATGTTCTTTTGGTTGAGTAGGATGCAAAAATTGAATGGTGTACAACATATGTGGAATTTTTGTGAGGCTGGGCATGGAAAGGGGGAAAATGATGGTGCAGGATCATGTATCAAAAGAGCATTAGCATGAGAAGAGTTGAAGTACAAAGATAATGCAAAGTTGACATATGTGAGAACTATTGTCGAATGGTGTAACACTACAATGGGTCTAGATAATGAAGGTAAGTCTACAGTTCGTAGATATTTTTGGTTGGTTGATGATACTAACATTGCAAAATATGAGGACTATTGTACATTGACAGGATCAAGTGAGCTACACTCTTTTAGAAGCTCTAATGCAGGTTCATGGACTATTCATACGTGATATATGGCATGCTTTTGTTCTTCATGTACATATGAAGCTTGGTATGATTGTGAGTCAAAGGAGTGGGTCGATGATTGGTGTACAAGAGGACTATGCCTGATTGACCATTATTGACTATCGACAACACTACAAATGATAGAGATTGAATCATTGGTTGATTTTGACTATGTTTTAGATCTAGGTCAACTAGGTATTATCAGCATTCTAATTTAATAAAATTCAATATGTCATCTTATTTTGTATTTTTTCTTGTATTGTTCACTATATTCATTAAACTGAATGCATGTATCAATGCAGGCATGTTTATGTAGTAATTGCAACTGAAGATAATGAAGAAGGAATAGATTATTATTTGTGTCATTTTGTTGAGGCAAAAAAAAATTTAGATTCCCTTGTTATAGATGCAAAAAATATCGAGTACCATTTAGGATTAGTGGTTATTACTAGAACATGGCTTAGAAGGTACCCACTGAAGAAGTCTGATGTGTGGGTGTTTAAGGACTTTGAGCTACATAGGAAGATTCTTCATTATTCTAACCTTGTTGTGGCTTCAAACATTCATTTGATCAAATATGGGGGTAGACCATTGAACAAGACCTTGTGGAAGGTTTGTGAGTCTGATCACGAGGCAATTCTCGACACAATAAAGAGTAGAGAAAACCCTAATGGTTCATTGGATTGAATTAGTGGAATGACAGAAAGGTATGTTAATTTTCTTTGCTATCTTGATTTCACCTTGTATATTTTAACTACTCATTTTAGCTAAATAATGCAATTGCATTTGCATGTAGAATTTTAGTATGATGGATGTAGGCATAATCCTAATGAAGTTGCCTTTGGAAGCAAAGTAAGGTAGGTTTTGATAATTATTTAATGATGATATGTCCTTTACTTTTTATTTACTAATGAGTTTTAATGATGTTACTATGAGTTCTAATTCATTTTAATGATGTTACTATTTCATAAGGAGTTTTAATGAGTTTTAATGACAAACAATTGATAGAAGTGGTAAGGGTAGCCTCAATTTATGCCCTACAAGACATTGGATCAAGTGAGAACACCTTTATAGTATTGAATTTCTAACTACTAGAAAGGTATTATGACTAAATTTTTAGGATATGCATCTCTTGGGGCCAAATGGATGGCACCAATGCATCCATGTGGATAGGTAAATGCTAGGGGGGGTGTCTTTTCAGTGGCAAATCCTCATGGTCATTCTTGGCTATATTAAACATAGACAATCTCTCAAGAGCCCTAAGAAAAAAACATGGCAAACTTTGCATCGACTGTTCCATCAAACTATGACACCTAGGAACATCTTCTTTGCATGTATAGGTGGATGTCAAGTCCACCTACAAATACCTACCTCAATTTTTTTTAAATCAATTTTGTTTGCCTATGGTGGCAAGGAACACATTCTTGCAAAATGCTTCAATTTCATGCAATGGAAGGTGCTAGGAGTGACATGTTGCATTCCATAGGTCATGGGGCCGAATGGACTTCACCAACATGTCAGGATGGGTAAGTAAATGCCAAGGGAGGTCTCGTTTTATGTGCCAAGCATCCCAATCGTTCGGGGTAGCAGGCTACCAACAAAGTCCCTTAAGATCCCTAAGACACAAAAACTGCTAAACTTTGATGAAGCAGTTCTGGGAATTCGTGGCAGCTGGGAATGTTTCGTTTGTCCACAATAACCTCTCTCAATTTTGGTCAAATCTAGTTCATTTGACCATGCTAAAATCAAACACATTCTTGCAAAATGCTTTAGTTTCAAAAGAATAATGGAATGCAAAATGCCAGTCTTAGCACCTAAGCTGCTAAAGCATTTTACATTCCATTATTCTTTGAGATTGAAACATTTTGCAAGAATACGTTTGATTTCAACACAATCAAATGAACTAGAGTTGACTGAAACTAAGAGAGATTATTATGGACAGACCCCATGTGCACCTATAGGTCTAAACGGAATGTTCCTAGTTGCCATGAATTCTGAGAACTGCTCTGTCAAAGTTTGGTAGTTTTTTCATCTTAGGGATCTTAAGGGACTTTGCCGGTAGCTTATTGTTTAGAATGATTGGGGTGCTTGGCACATGAAACGAGACCTCCCCTAGAATTTACCCACCCACCCTAACACATTGTTGAAGTCTGTTCGGTCCCATGACCTGTGGAATGTAAAATGTCACTCCTAGCACCTTTCCACTACATGAAGTTGAAGCATTTTACAAGAATGTGTTTGATTTTGGCACGGTCAAATGGACTAGATTTGACCGAAACTAAGAGAGGTTATTGTGGACAGACCCCATGTACACCTATAGGTCCAAACGGAACATTCCCAGCTGCCATGAATTCTGAGAACTACTTTGTCAAAGTTTGGCAGTTTTTACGTCTTAGGGATCTTAAGGGACTTTGCCGATAGCCTACTGCCCCGAATGATTGGGGTGCTTGGCACATGAAATGAGACCTCCCCTGGCATTTACCCACCCACCCTGATGTGTTAGTGAAGTCCATTCAGCCCCCACAACCTATGGAATGCAAAATGTCACTCCTAGCCCTGAGGATTCAATCAAGTAGCCCTTAGGTTGATATGACCATTCTAAGCTTGACATATGACTGCTACCATTTACATATAACTGTACATTTATAAAATGAGTTTTCTACGATCTTTATAACAACCTTCTCTATTTTGCTTGGACAACACTATCCTAATATGTGTTGACAGTGCTAAAATGTGAATAATAGTATGATGATTAGTAAATACTCTTAGGACCTTGATGACTATCCTAGCAATCACATGACTAGTTTTTTAATTACTAGATCCCCCCAAATGGAATCTTTGCTCATTAAATGGATATATGGAACCTTGTCCATATATTGCATGTTAATTCATGATTGCATGCTTTTTCCATAAGTGTATTGTGTCATAGTTGGTCTATTGGCCTTGCTAGGGTTGTCATTATGTGGGAATGACATGATTGACTTGATGGGGATGTCTTCCCTTCTTAATTTAGGATTTCTACTCTCTGATTACCAACACAACTGTCTCTTCATTATGACAGTCCTCTTCTTTCTCTCTTCTACACTCCCTACTTGTAGACTTTGCATTCGTAACACCAAAGTATAAGTATCCTCTAGGAAGACAATAATGCCTTTGATACATGATAGTCAACCTAGGGTTGTCTTTGATCTTTGTATGACAAACACCTAATTAATTCTAGCTACTTGTAGTACCTCTAAGTATCTACTATAATATCACCAAGTTCATGACTAGTTTACGCATACATTGCCACTAGTGGAGGACACATTTCAATGCCTAAAACCTTAATCTATGCCTACACGTGTGAACAACATTCAAAGATGTATGTTATTCATTCTACCTGACTAAAGCCCATATTTCATAAGGTTTTTTGGGTAAAATACAAAGAGATAATGGATTGATCCATGTATTGACTGTGACAGCCATGATTAAAGGTCAAAATACATTGCATTTACATAATTTCATGCCATTTACATGGTGATTAACCTATTTGTGTGATTAACCCTAGTGTCTATGATAGATCAATGATAGCTCAATGATAGATCAATGATAGATCAAATAGATAATGGTTGATAGCTCAAATAGATAAGGGGAGGTAGCATGATGTCTCCCAATTGGACATAGGATCAAAGAATGATATAAACAATAAGGATCAATACTAAACTCTTAAAATAAGATAAAAAAGTGTTGGATGATAACATGTATACTTTATAAAGTACATAATAAAAGATGAGTTTATAAGAAAAGATATAGTAATATGAGATCATGATATTTAAGATATACCAATGTAATATCATAAGGCATGGTATATAAGATAAAATAATGTAGGATCAATGATGTAAATTCTCTAAAATAGAAAAATATGTCAATATTTGATTGTAAATTCTCATAATAGCTAGGTAGAAACAATGATAAGAGATGGACCATAGACAATATGCTCAATATAATGATAGAGCATAAATGTTCTAAGAAGATAGAACATCACTGAATGCATGTGAGAGGAGAATCATTATAAAATACAAGAATGTCATTAGTAGGAGGTAAGATTATGTCATCAATGCATGTCCTACAAGGTGCATCACAAGGTCTAGATCATTAGTATGTATGTACTCACCACTATCCATACGATCGTCATTAGGCTTACTATGAAAAATGGAATATGAAGAAGAATAAACAATATCAAATCACAATGAACTGTTTCATCATCTATAGGTATATCATGCAAAGAAGGTGTGTTGGGTGAGTGCTATTTTATTGTATTTTTTAGATCTCTTCTGTTGGGTGAGTGATATCTGCAAGGGGAGTGTTTATACATGTTATATATGTCTACTTACACCTTTCCTATCAATATTAGGGCCTAATCAATCCATTTGGTCTATGCTGTTACAAAACAGTCCCTAAAATAGGCCTAATTTGACAATAATAGTCCAAGTTTTATCTATTCCGTACAAAACAAGCCTACCTAAGTTTTACATATGTTTAATAAGGGCCAAAAGGGTATCCAAATCAAGTCTCAGATCTCAATTACCAGGTGTATTAATGTAGTTATTACATAAAAGGTTTCTAAGAAGGGCTACAAGCTCCTAGACCACTTACAAAGCAAGTACATGTTATAGTGATCACAGAGCTTTGCCCATGCATGGATAAGGTTGGTATAGTGAATTTAAGCATGTATGAGTGTTTTCAAACCATGGTGAATTTCTATAAGTCTTCCAATCAAGATTTGGTTTTGTTCTAGACCTAGAGTGAAGCTAGTGTGAGCTAGTGGGAGATTGAATTGCCCAGTTCATTGCATGGACATATCAAGTTGAGATCATATATTCTATTGCATGATTCCAGACAAGATATATGTCATATTAAAGGACCATGAAGGTTAGAATTCATGTGAATAATGAAGGCATGACATGTTGTGAGCAAGTGTTCAAGGTAAAGAGCCAAATTGATCTGAGTATGGTTGAGCTAGGATGGCATCAAAAGCATAAAGGAAATATCAATTTTGTCAAAAGTTGTAGTTACAACTACCTTGCGAGACATGTATGCAAAGTGTGGAAGAATAGACAAGGCACGTGGACTGTTTGATCATACAACACCACAAAGAGATGTCCTCTCATGGGATGCAATGATTGCAAGATATGCAAAAGATGGATTTGTTGAAAAGATTTTAGAAACTTTCAAGTAAATGCAATTGGCACATGTAAAGCCAAATTTCATGACCTTTTCCAGGGTCCTCCCTATCTGTACACCAAAATAGGATGTTTGGAACAGCGTATGGACAACCATCAAAGCATAAAGGATATAGGAAATTTATCACATGCTATAATTGCAGCTGCCCTTATAGACATGTATGCAAAGTGTGGAAGCATAGACAACGCACATGAACTGTTTGGCATGATACCCCAAAGAAATGTCGCCTCACAGAATGTAAAGATTGCAAGATATGAACAAAATGGATTTTTGGATACGGCTTTAGAAACTTTCAAGCAAATGCAATTGGTGGGTGTAAAGCCAAATTCCAAAACCTTCGAAATGGTATCTTTGGAACACAATATAGACATCCATCAAAGCATAAAGGATATAGAATTTATTTCAAAATTTGTAGTTGCTACTACCTTGCGAGACATGTATGCAAAGTATGGAAGCATAGACAAGGCACATGGACTGTTTGATCATACAACACCATAAAGAGATGTCTTCTCATGGGATGCAATGATTGCAAGATATGGAAAAAATGGATTTGTTGAAAAGACTTTAGAACTTTCAAGTAAATGCAATTGGCACATGTATAGTAAAATTCCACAACCTTTGCCAGCATCCTCCCTATCTGTACACCAAAATAGAATGTTTAGAACAATGTATGGATAGCCATCAAAGCATAAAGGATATAGGAAATTTATCACATGCTATAATTATAGCTGCCCTTGTAGACATGTATGCAAAGTGTGGAAGCATAGACAAGGCACATGAACTGTTTGGCATGATGCCCCAAATAAATGTCACCTCATTGAATGCAATGATTGCAAGATATGAATAAAATGGATTTTTTGAAATGGCTTTAGAAACTTTTAAGCAAATGCAATGGGTACGTGTAAAGCAAAATTATGAAACCTTAGCCAATATCCTCCTTGCCTATGCCAAATGGACATCCATCAAAGGATAAAACATATGGGAATTTTTTAGATGTTGTAGTTGTGACTACCCTTAGAGACATGTATGCAAAGTGTGGAAGCATAGACAAGGCACATGAACTGTTTGACATGATGCCTCAAAGAAATGTCGCCTCATGGAATGCAATGATTGCAAGATATGAACATTTAATGGATTTTTTGATAAGCCTTTAGAAAGTTTTAAAAAAATGCAAATGGGGAGTGTAAAGCCAAATTCCAAAAACCTTAGAAGTGGTATCTTTGGAACACGGTATAGACATTCATCAAAGCATAAAGGATATAGGAATTTTGTCAAATGTTGTAGTTGTAAGTACCCTACAAGACATGTATGTAAAGTGTGGAAGCATATACAATGAACGTGAACTATTTGACACGATGCCTCAAAGAAATGTTGTCTCATGGAATGTAATGATTGTAAGATATGCATGAAATGGATTTTTCATAAGGCTTTAAAAACTCTCAAGAAAATGCACAAAAGTAAATTTCAACCAAACACAAATTTTGGCATGTCTAAAACCAAATTGCACAACCTTATCCAACTTCCTCCTTGCCTATGCCAGAATGGGATCTGTGGAACATGGTGTGGACAACCATCAAAGCATAAATGATATAGGAATTTTGTCACATGTATTATATTTGCAGCTGCCCTTGTAGACATGTATGAAAAGTGTGGAAGCATAGACAAGGCGCGTGAACTGTTTGAAATGACACCTCAAAGAAATGCACAATCCCATAGAATGAAATGATTGCAAGATATGCACAAAATGGATTATTTGAAAATGATTTATAAACTTTCAAGAAAATGTGTTCTCAAAATCAGCTACGCTCATTTTTGTAGACAACCCCCACGAAACTTGTCCGTTTCGTGAATCTACACTTTAAGTTCACAAATCGAGACAAGATTCCCCTGGTCTTGTGTGAAGTCATTTGACATTCTAAACTAGTCTGCGACATTCCCTTGAATTGGTTTCTCGATATTTGTGAAAATCATTCAAGTCGTAAACTGATTAAAATGTCAATTTTAGCCATTTTCAAGAGTTAGTAAATTTTTGAGTTTTGACATGTAATGGCGGCATTTTTTGCTGCTCTTACATGTCTCTTTTGTTTTGTTTGTTGCATATGTAACGACAACATTTTTTGCCACTCTTACATATGTTTCTCTTTGCATATGTAAAGGCAACACTTTTTGCCACTGTTACATATTTCTCCAAAGTTTATATGTAGTATCGATGAATAATACTGCCTTTGCATGTTTGTTGACACATGTGCAGGGTCAGCCGATTTTGCCGCCTGAACAAGATCTCCGGGATCTTGATCTTGGAGTGCCATTAATGGCCACTCATGTCACCTGTTAAAGGCATATTTTTGAGTTTTAAATACGTTTTCTTTAGTTTGTTTCATCATTTCATTTCCTACCTGCCTAGCCAATCTCTGGGGTCCCCTCACGCCATTCAATCACTCCGAGCTAGGATTCAATCAAACTCTTCACCATCAAATCTAGGGGGTTTCCTCCATTTGAACAGGTTAGTCATTTTTACCGCTTTTTGATTCCTAGGGTTTTATTTATTAATCGGTATTTGCATTTTGTCTATTTCTTAAGTTGTTCATAATACTTTGGTTTTCGGATTGATGTTGTCGTTTGTCTGGTCTGTTGAGTTAAACCTATGTTTTCCCTTACGTTATGACTGAGATTGTTCCTCGTCAGTTGAATCGGTGGATATCACTGATCTTTCTTCATGCCCTAAGTATTGTTTCGACCTGTGTCGCCGGTTGTTTTGACCTATCAAAGCAACCCATAGTTCAACCCTTGTGTGCGTATTGCATTATCGGCTGTATTAGCCGCTTTGTCAAATCTTGATATACACAAGTAAGGTGTGAAAGTGAAGGTTTTTGTTGCTTAAAACCTTTTTAAGGTTTTTCGAATGAGGTGTATGGGTGGTGATATCTGCCGCTCCTACACCAAAACCCTTGCAAAACCTACCGTGTATAGTCGGCAATATACGTCATTTATGTATTCCTAAAACTTTCCAATGAAAGTGTATGGGCGGTAAAATCTACCGCCCTTACATGAAACTTGCAATTTCTATCTTGTGCAATGTCGGTGAAATTCACCACTCATGCACCATTTTACAAAAATCTTACCTCCTGCAATAGCGGTAAATTTTGCCACTCTAACACAATTTGTCCCTTACCACATGTAGTGGCGGCGAATTTCACCACCGATGCAAGTATAAGAAAACCCCTCATATGCAAGGGCGGCAAATTTTGCTGCCCATGCAAACATTCTCCCAGATTTTCCTAACTCTGGCAAATTTTCATTTTTAATTTTTTGAGCCCGCTTTCCTCTGATTTTTTTGACTTGCTCGCACTATAGCCCTTTTTCAAGCATGTTTCCATAGTCGTGATCATCGACACACAATTTTCCCAGATTGCCAATATTTTCCCTAATTGCATGATCATGCCTTTTTGCTGTAGTTTCTCCTGTGGATATTCATTCTCCATCAACATCCTCTTGCTGATAGCTCATCCAGATGACTAAGTTGTCCCCGAAGAAATCAAAAGCAATGAAGTACAAATATCAAGGTGTTTTCCCAATCACCTCAGTCACTTCTAATGTTGATGACATTAGAGATACAAAGATCGGTCATGTGGACATGGCTGAGTTTGTAGAAAGGACCAAGTCAAGCAACCCCAGTGCTATGATGAAGAAGATAATTGACAGTAATATTCATCTGGTGTCATCTTTCCCAGTGGCAGCTCACAACACAGAATTTGTTCTTCAGTGTGCTAATTTCTATAACAGAGATACTAGAGCTGTGGCAGACGCCAGTGGCAATGTGATAATCAGGTTGGATCCTGAGTTCATTGACAAAGTGTTCATGTGTCCTCCCCCTATAGAAGTGTTGAAGCTTGACTTTGTTGAAGCACATAAGGAATATGACAAAAATTTGGAGAAGGCAAAGAAAGTAATCAACAATAAATGGTTGAAGACTGCAAGATCAAATTTGTCAAGGTGGCCACGTAGTTTCCCTCGAAGTGACTTTGTAGAGGAAGTTGGTGACCTGATTACTCTCCTCAGCAGGATAAGAGGTTTGTCTTCCTCTTCATAGTTTCATGAATGGATGTATCCTTTCATTAAGGTCATACTCCAGGGTAAGCAAATCATTTTCTGGGGTGAACAAATCAGTAATGCTTTGTACGAACAACTGACAAGGGTGTCCACTACCTTCAAGTTCTACATGACCTCCTATCTGGTGTACACTACAGCCTCTATGAGGATTTTCCCACGTTTGACATCAGAAAGGAATAGGAGGATAATACCAGTGTACCAATACTATTCTCAGTTAACGTTGAAGGGTTCTATTCATCATTTCAAAAGAGTAAATGATGCATTCTTTGTAGTATTCCTATGTCTTTTTGATCCACAACTGGAACAAAGGAGGGTGTCAGATGAGGCATGGACAGTGGTAAATGACTTCGGGTGTATGTTCTTAAGTTTCCTTCTTTTTCATACTTGAGGGTTGGCTTCTTTCAAGGTTATCCCTACATGCTTCCAATATTCCCCTCCGACAAACTGGTTTTAATGGAGTTGTGCAGACAAATGATTGTTGTGCATAACAAACAAATGGAACTCAAGAAGCCCCATTTCAGATTCCTAGTTGAAATTGGTAGATATTCAGTATTGACTGCTGCAAAGGTAAGGGCCATAGAGACAGAGATGCAGCTGGTCACCATGAAGCAGTTCAAAAGGAGACTGAAGTTTGACTACAGGGGGGTGAAGGATAAAATAAAAGGAAAACTCAATTTCATGAACCCATGGTTGAAGATGTTTGGGTAGATCTGAGAACAAAGGAAGACATCAGGAAACTAGACTATAGTAGGTTGTCCCTTGAACAGATTGAATATCTGGGACTTGCTGATATTCTAGAAGATCTAGTGGATGATGGGGAGTTGGTTGATGACAAATATAATATTGAATAGGTTGCTAATACCCCTCTCCCTCCAATCCAATGGTCTCAAAAGGAGTTGACCTCCTTGAGAAAAAGATTTGAGCCTATATTGGCTAACACCAATAACTGGCTAGTAGATAAAGGAATTACTTTGAAAGAATTCCTCACTGGATCAGAAACTGAAGTTCAAGAGCAAACTGGTAAAAAGGTGGAAAACAGAATGAAGAACAAGAGTGATGTTCCCTCATCCTCCAAAACACATAAGCCTAAAATTAGATTTGTGACGAAGAAATCAAAAGCTGTGGAGGAAGAACCTGAAATAAAAGATATGGAAGCTGAGGAGCCAGCCACTAAAGAGATGGATGTTGAAGATAGAACTACAGATCAACAAAACAAGGAGGCTTTGTCTCCACAGGAAAATACACAACAAGAAATGGGAGTCTCAACCCCTTTGCTTGATACACCTGTTGCAGCTCCTGTGTCCATTTCCCCTATTGATATTCCCTCTTCCGAATCTCCCTCTCCTAAAATAATTTTTGATAATCCTCAAAACACTTTTAAAGATGTTCTCCATTCTTTAGGGTCTATTCCTAGTTTGTCTTCTTCATCTTTTGATATTGGAGATGCCTCTATTTTTTATCATTTTGTGATGAATATTGAGCAAGTTTCTAGTGCCAATGTAACAGGTGCAGTTTTTACCAACACTCCACCTATTGTTTCTACTACCAGTACAAGTACTGTTCTGGGAACACCAACGATGGGAACAGATCCCAATGTGAGTACTTCTCTACTTCCACCTTGGTTATCAGCTTACACACCAAAAAGAAAAAAACAATCCATCTCTCCAGATGACTTTGATTTCAGTAAGCTGGTGCCTGCAATGCCCAAGGCCCCAAAGAAACCAAAGATTCTTTCAAGAATGCTTGAGGATAACATAAATTTTTGGAGATTGCCAAACCTCCACAGGATGCAACCACGGAGAATTTTGATATGAATGATTACTCCATCTCTAGAGTTGAACTGGGCAAGATAACTCATGAAAGCACCAAGAATGATATGCAGTCAGCCATGGACATCCCGATTCAAAAATTTGACAGGGAAAAAGAAATGAAGGATCACTACAAGGAAATGGTAGAACAACTAATTGCGGTGGTAAGGAAAATCACTTTGAACTCAGAAGCAGTTACTCCAGAGGCCGTTTCAGTGGAAGATCCCATCATTCTGAAAGAGGAAAAGACACATCTAAAAGGAAAAGTACTTGAAGAGTACCTAGACAGGATGCAAAGACAAGGAATATCTCTGCTCACATAACTATCTGAGAAGACAGATAAAATGGGGAAAATAAGAGAGAACTTGATGACCTCATTGATACTATTTCTCAAGATATTAAACGTATAGAGAATACTCATGATAAATGGGTAGAAATGAGGAAATTAAAAATAAGCACCCTAATATCAATTGGCGCCATCTCTAATAAGGATTCTTATACAGAAACAAAGGAGGCATTGATGTACAAGAGCCGTATGCTTAGAAATTTGATCAATGATCTTGAAGCTACAAAGGAAATCAATAAACAAAGTGATGTCAACCTTTTGCATAAGTTGGAGGAGTTGCCTTGTAAGATGGTATCACAGGACAACCAATTTATTTCTACAGAAGAAATGGTTCAGGAATTTGAAGACATGTTCCAGAAAGAGTTCGAACATAAAACATTTTCAATGACTTCTGTGGACAATATTTTGGGCAACCAGTTAACTTTGGATAATCTAAAAACCAAGTTAACTGGTCATGCAAAATCAGCCACTACAGTGAGAGATGCCATAGTGAGAGCCAAGATGATCTTCAGGAACACGTTCAACCCAGATAGCATTGGGATGCAAGCGGCTTTCACTATGTATGATGGTCACATGAGGAAAAGTGGCGACACAAATTGAAGTAGTTTTTCCTTAGTTTATTTTCTATTTTTCATATGTACGTTCAAAACAATTTTGGACATTTTTACATGTACATTTTTCATATGTAATTACATGTAAAAATATAGGAAGTCCCAAGTCAATAAGGACTCCTATTTTTGAATAAGTCAAAGTAGTTAGGTTTTTTCCTAAATTTTCTCAAGGCCTCTCCCTATAAATAAAGAGGGCCTCTTTTGTAAATATTATCTTTTGTCTATTGCAAGAATACTATGGCGAATTGAAAAGCAAATCAAGACTTTGTGCTTCTTTGTGAGAATCAATTATCAAATATTTATCAATACAAGAAAGCAAGTTCAATTCCAATCTTTGTCTTGGGATTATTTGTGTTATGATAGTATTGTTCTTATGTCTTGCTATCATAATCTTCTTTGGTAATAATTGAAGTGTGGAGATTGTTTCAAGTGATTAAAGAGCGTTCTTAATTTGATTGTGATAGACTTTGTGTTATCAAATCATTTGTGAGGATTATGTTTATGTTTGTGAGAATACAATAGTTTGAAGACTTTGTGCTGCAAGTTATTATATTCAATCTACTTTTATCATCTTGGAGAAGAGTGAAGACTTTGGGCTGCATTCAACTTCAAATAAGTTTTATTTGCAATTAGTAAGTGAGGTAGCAGAAAACTTTGTGTTTCTGTGAGTTTATGATAGTTTATAAGTTATTTTCTTGAAGTATAAGCATCTATTTTGAAAAAAGAGAATGAGATGAAATGGAACCACCACAAATATAGTGTTTAGTGTACATAAATTTCATAAGTTATTTTTTTGTAATAAGTTAAGCAACCAGAGGGAACCTCTCCTTGCTAAGAGGAGAGACTTTGTCTCATCATAGCTGTGGCTGATATACCCATTTTGCCGTTAGTGAGTTAATGACAAAATATTCACCCAACAGTTTTTTGGCGACTCCACTGGGGATCAAATGCGCAACTTGAAGCCTCACGCTCCGAGTTGAAGCATTTTCAGTTCTTTTCTATTTGTTGCAAAATTTTGTTAAGTATACTACATTTTGGAAGATTCTTGTTATACAAGAAGCAAGAGAGCTCAAGGTATTATTGATCCTATATTTGAATTGATGCATCAAAATAATTTTGGTCTTTTGCCTCTGCGACCTCGTCTTCAACGAACCAGGAGTTTTCGTCCTACTAACACTAGGTCTCCAATACCAGGTGAAGCTTTTAGTGCTAGTGCTAGCAGAGTTTTGTCTGTTCATACTCCACAAAGGTTTGTTATCCCACCTTTCAATCAATGCATCATGG
Source organism: Cunninghamia lanceolata (assembly GCA_027924645.1). Classification (NCBI taxonomy): domain Eukaryota; kingdom Viridiplantae; phylum Streptophyta; class Pinopsida; order Cupressales; family Cupressaceae; genus Cunninghamia; species Cunninghamia lanceolata. Next base: position 2,172,761 of record BSBN01000574.1, on the reverse strand, counting down.
TAGTTCAAGGCCCTTGGGGTAATACCTTTGGTCCTCTGAATTTGACCCCACCATTGCATGAACTACCTCGTAGTTCAAGGAAGAATTTTCCCAAGTTCTATAGTGATGGAAAGGTTCATCCTGATGAACACATTGCAACTTTCTGTATAGCTTGTGGTGTGATAGGTGTCGAGCATGAAGATGTAGCTGTAAGGCTATTTGTGGAAACACTGCAAGGTGCTGCTACAGACTGGATTTATCATCTTCGAGCTCAGAGCATAACGAACTGGAATACTCTAAAAACCAAGTTTGAAGCCAGGTTTAAACCTACAGAAGATGCACATGCATTGTTAGCATAGCTGACACAAATGAAGAAAGAGCCTCATGAACCTATGCGAGATTTCATCGCTAAGTTCAATAAGTTAAGAAATAGGATTCCCACCACCACTGAGCCAATAGCGGAGAACCTTAAATGTTTCTTTATTAATGCACAACTTCCTAAGGTGAGTTTTCTGTTGAGGTGAGTTGGTCCTACAGATCTTGCTGCAGCTCAGATTTTGGCAATTGAAGTGGAAGATGATCTTATCCTTGCGGGTAAGATAAGAAGGGATTCTAATAGAAATAAAAGTTCCTATTCCACTGAGAATTCTTCCACAAGCACCACGGATCATATGGTGCAAAAGCTAGCAAATGAATTGCTAGCTCTGAAGAGACAAATGTCCTAAGGTATGTCCGCCCCTCCTTCTTATTAGGATATACCAAGGAGGACATTTCCAAATAATTCATATCAAGGCAATGCTACTAGAAATCAAGGACAACACAATCGTCTTCCTCCTACACAAGGGAAGCTTGCCATTGAAGTAGCGCTGGTCAACTCAGCAGTTGGCTATTATGAAGCTGAAAATGAACCTTCTTTCCAACCTGAGTTGGACCATGAGAATGATGCTAATCTCTTCATAGAAGGAGTAGAAGAATTAGCTGGCGACTCTACTATCATCTTTCTGAATTACCAAGACGAAGCTGAAAAAGGAGGAGAAGTGTGTGAAGGAGCATATACTGTCTTTACCAAGTCCCAAAATTAGTCAACTCTACAAGCTGATAGAAGAAAGGTGAGAGAAGAATCTCAACCAGTGATTTCAATCGCTAGACGGGGGACTCCGTTGCATTTCCAATCAAAAGACCTAATGGGCAATAAACAAGTAAGTACCTCTAATGAATTTATACCTTCCACTTCTATTCCTCAGACTAGTACTATCTATACCAAAAATCAGAATGATGGATTTTCTTCCTCCATTTCTAATTCATTTCAACAATTTGATATAATAGATCATGCTAGGAAGACTAAGATCCAAATGTATGAAGTTGAGTATTTACAAGCTAATTCTGAACAATTTGATAGATTAGCTAAATAAGTCAAAAACAAGACCGTCCCTACAGGACAAGATTTTCCAAAGGTTGCTCATGACCCCCCAAAAAGAAAACCTACCCAAAATAACCTTGTCACTACTCCCCTTGAAGCCTCTGGAAAAAATGAACCTTTCTATGTGTCCCTATTAGTAAATGTTCATAAATTGAGCAATTGCATGATAGATTCTGGAGCCTGTGATAATGTTACGCCTACTAAAGTAGCAGATGCCCTTGGCCTCACCTTAACCAAAACTTTTGGGAGGTGTTTCTCTATGGAAAATAAGCAAGTTCCACTTTTGGGTCAAATCAAAGACGCCCAATTTCCATTTGCAGCCTTTCTAGACAAGAGGATTAAAATGACAGTCCTAGTAGTTGATGTTCTAGCTTCTTACGACATTTTGTTTGGGCGTAATTTCTGTAAGGATGTAGGTGGGGAGTTGAACATGGATCTATCTGAAGCAAGGATACCTATTAAAGGTGTCATGCAAAAGTTGCTTCCTGAGAAGGAGGCAAAGTACATTGTTACTCAGACAGCAAATCCCAAAGCTCAAATCTTGTTTGAGTCCTCGAGAATGGGTAACTATTTCCTATCTACTGAAGAGGTTTCTACTTCATCAGATGAGAGTTCATCAAGTGATAGCTCAGACCATTCAGATGAAGAATTAGAAGAGTTTTAGATGAAAGTTCAGGTGAAGGTATAATAATGCCAGATTCTTACCTCACTAATGAAGAGGAATCTTCTGATCAAATAAAGTCCAAGAAATCAAATTTTGATGAAGTCTAGATTTTAGAATTTGATGGCAATTGTTCTTCTACCAGTTTTGTAGCTGGAATTGTTTTGATATCTCCACAAGGTGATATCTTACCTTTCTCATACAAGTTACAATTTGACAATACCAATAACACCACTAAATACAAGTCCTTGTTGCTCGGATTGGAAGCTGCTCATGCCAAGGGTGTTAAAATTCTTCATGCTCAAGGGGATGCCAAATTGGTGGTTTAACAAGTGAGGAATTTGTACCAAACCAAAAATGAAAGACTAAGACGCTATCGCAATCATGTATGGGATTGCATTGAAGGTTTTGATGCTTTCAATATTTCTGTAGTGCCAAGAGAGTTCAATGATCGTGCAGATTCATTGGCTCTTTCCGCCACTCTCATGGTCCCTCATAAAGATTTCAAAGGGAACAAATACACTATTGAGTTGGTCTTCCGACCGAGTGTACCTGATAACGTTGACCATTGGTAGGTGTTCAATGGTGATAACCAAATCATCACTTTCCTGCAAAAGATGGATAGCTTTGATGAGATTTACTTTGAAGGTAGTGAATCGCCACCGCAGGAATATGTTTCCGAGATAGATTCACAAACCAGCGAAGAGTTTCTTCAGTTGAAAGGGAATAAGATTCCAAAAGGTTTGGTTTCCCTTGAGAAACTATTTGATAAGCACGATAGGTATATCAAGCAGTAGCAACAATAGGATTCAAGTTCCTCTATGGAATTTGAGCAGGTGAATTTGAGTTCGGAAGCAGATCCTAAAATGGTCAACATTGGAAAATGTTGCACCGCCAATGAAAAATTCAAATTCATTACACCCCTTTGCCATTACATTGATGTTTTGGCTTACTACTATGATGATCTGACGTCTTTCAGGCCTAAGGAGGTTCAACATGAAATTCCCCTCAAAGCTGGATTGTTGCCTCACAAGCAGAAGCAAAGGCAATACAACCCCAAGATATCAGGTACGATCCTTTCTAAGATTCAAAAGATGCTGAATGCAAGGATAATTTTTCCAATTCATCATTCCACCTAGATCGTGAACATAGTTCCCGTAAGGAAGAAGAATGGAGAAATCCATATCTGTGTTGATTTCAGGAATCTCAACCAGTCTTCCCTAAAAGATAACCACCCCTTGCCCATCATGGATCAAGTATTGCAAATAGTAACTGGTTCAGAAATGCTGTCTATGCTAGATGGTTTTTCAGGGTATAACCAAGTGGAGGTCAATGAAGCATATCAGTTTAAAACTACTTTTACCACACCATGGGGCACATTTGCATATCGCAGAATGCCTTTTGGTCTGATCAATGCCGACACCACATTTCAGAGAGCAATGGACCTTGCCTTTAGAGATGAGATGGGGAAGTTCATCATGGTGTATCTCGATGACTTGACTATTTTCTCCAAAAACCATCATGATCATGTGCACCATTTATGACAAGTGTTGGAACGTTGTCGACAAAATGGTATCTCTCTCAACCCTAAGAAGTCAATTTTTGGGGTTACAAAAGGTAAGCTTCTCAGACACATTGTATCCTGAGAAGGCACTAAAATTAACTCAGAAAGACTCAAATCCATTCAAAGTCTTACTCTACCTACTAGTAAGGCTGCTATTCATTCTTTCTTTGGAAAGGTGAATTTTCTGCGAAGGTTCATTCTTGAATTTGCAGAGAAAACCTGTCACATCATCAACATGATGAAGAGTAAGGCCACTTTCTGTTGGACTGCGGAAGGCAAAGTAGCGTTTGAGGATATCAAGAGGGCTATTGCTCATGCTCCAATTCTTGTTTGTCCTGACTATACCAAAGATTTCATAGTTTACAGCTACGCTTCAGAACACACACTTTTAGCTATCTTGGTTTAGCAAAATGAAGAAGGTGTGGAATCTCCTATATCATTTATGAGTTGCCCTCTCAAAGCTCATGAATTGAAATATTCTAATATGGAGAAGCATGCTTATGTCGTGGTCAAAGTGGTGAAGCATTTCAGGTTCTATATTTTGAATTCACACACTATTGTTATGGTGCCTGATACAATAGTCAAATCTATCCTAACTCAATAGGAGTTCAGAACAAAGAGAGGTAATTGGATTGCTAAGATCCAAGAATTTGATCTGGATATCAAGCCTACCAAGCTTGTGCGTGGTAAAGGTTTGTGTCAATTGATCACTGATAACGTTCCAAAAGAGACAGGGGACGAAGAAGAAGAAGTTGTGGATACACCAACTGTTCTTTTTGTCACCACTACTGATGAGTGGTATTCAAATATCGCTCATTTCCTTACCTATGGTGAGTGCCCTTCTCACCTGTCTTATAAGGAGAAAAGAACCATTAAGTTGAAAGCTACTAACTACGTCCTTTGGGACAATGGTTTGTACAAAAGGAGTCTTGATGGGGTATTTCTCCGTTGCGTGGATAAAGCGCAACAAAGTAGACTTTTGGAGTCTTTCCACAATTTGGCTTGTGGAGGACATTTTTCTGCACCTATAATGACTCACAAGATTCTGTGAACTAGATACTATTGGCCCACACTATTCCAAGATGCATACAATTGGGTACGTAGGTGTGAGTTGTGTCAACAGTTTGTTGGGAAACCAAAGTTGGCAGCCCTACCTCTTAAACCAGTGGTTATTGAAGAACCTTTTCAGCAATGGGGCATTGACTTCATTGGCGCTGTGAATCCACCATCAAGCATGAGACATAACTATGTTCTCACCACGACAGACTATTTTACCAAGTGGGTGGAGGCCATCCCACTCAGGCATGCTACGTCTGAAGTGGTATGCAGTTTCCTTAAGGAAAACATTATTTCCAGGTTTGGAGTTCCAAATAAGATTGTAGTAGACAATGCTACTTGTTTTTCTTCTCATGAGATTACTAATTTTTTCTATGAGCATCGGATAATTCTTTCTCATTCTTTAGACTATTATCCACAAGGGAATGGTCAAGCAGAATCAAGCAATAAGAATCTGGTCACTATTATCAGGAAGCTGGTAGATGAGAATCAGAGAATTTGGCATAAAGCGCTTTTTGATGATTTATGGGTAGATAGAATTACCCCCAAAAGGGCAATAGGCATGTCACCATTTCAGCTTCTATATGGCCTAAATGCAGAGATACCAATTACCTTGGAATTGCCAGCACTGAAGTTGGTAAAGGCATTGGAAGATAGAAATTGTGATAGTTCTATTGATAAACGGATTATGTACTTAGCTAAACTTGATGAGCAGCAAACTATGGTAGTGGATCGTATCACTAAACACCAAAGTCAAGTAAAGAAACTCTTCAACAAGAAGGCAAAGGCTCGTGAGTTTCAGGTTGGAGATCAAGTCTTGTTGTGGGACAAGAGGAGAGAACCAAAGGGAATGCATGGAAAATTTGATTCCTTGTGGAGAGGTCCATTCACCATTCATCAATTCTGTGGTGAAAATAGTTTCTTGCTAGAATATTAGGATGGGACACCATTCTTGCTACCTCACAGTGGACAACATCTGAAGCACTTCAATCCTTGAAGTATCAGATAAGTTCATTTGTACATTTGTATAGTTGTGTGTTTATATTTTTGTTTTTATTTAGTCTTTTGTGTCTTTTTCTTTTTCGCTCGACTCTATAGCCCAATGGCATGGATGAAGGCACTTAGAGACTAGATTCTACTCCCTTCAATTGTTTCAAAGTTCAATCGAAGGAAGTTCCCCAGTTAGAGCCAGCTGTTGTTCTCAAAATTAGCTACGCTCATTTTTGTAGACAACCCCCACGAAACTTGTCCATTTCGTGAATCTACACTCTAAGTTTGCAAATCGAGACAAGATTCCCTTGGTCTCTTGTGAAGTCATTTGACATTCTAAACTAGTCTATGGCATTCCCTTGAATTGGTTTCTCGATATTCATGAAGATCGTTCAAGTCGTAAACTGATTAAAATGTCAATTTTAGCCATTTTCAAGAGTTAGTAAATTTTTGAGTTTTGACATGTAATGGCGGCATTTTTTACCGCTCTTACATGTCTCTTTTGTTTTGTTTGTTGCATATGTAATGACGGTATTTTTTGCCACTCTTAGATATGTTTCTCTTTGCATATGTAAAGGCGGCATTTTTGCCACCGTTACATATTTCTCCAAGGTTTATATGCAGTATCGACGAATAATACTGTCTTTGCATGTTTGTTGACACATGTGCAGAGTTGGCCGATTTTTTCGCTCGAACAAGATCTCCGGGATCTTGATCTTTGAGTGCCATTAATGGCCACTCGTGCCACCCGTTAAAGGCATATTTTCAAGTTTTAAATACATTTTCTTTAGTTTGTTTTGTCATTTCATTTCCTACTTGCCTAGCCAATCTCTGGACTCCCCTCGCACCGTTTGATCACTCCGAGCTAGGACTCAATCAAACTCTTCGCCATCAAATCTAGGGGGTTTCCTTCATTTGAACAAGTTAGTCATTTTTACCGCTTTTTGATTCCTAGGGTTTTATTTATTAATCAGTATTTGCATTTTGTCTATTTCTTAAGTCATTCATAATACTTTGGTTTTTAGATTGATGTTGTCATTTGTTTGGTCTGTTGAGTTAAACCTTTGTTTTCCCTTACGTTGTGATCGAGATTCTTCCTCGTCAGTTGAATCGGTAGAAATCACTGATCTTTCTTCATGCCCTAAGTATTGTTTCGACCTGTGTCGTCAGTTGTTTTGACCTATCAAACCAACTCGTAGTTCAACCCTTGTGTGCATATTGCATTATCAGTTGTATTAGCCGCTTTGTCAAATCTCGATATACACAAGTAAGGTGTGAAAGCGGAGGTTTTTTCTGCTTAAAACCTTTTTAAGGTTTTTTGAATGAGGTGTTTAGGTAGTGATATCCACTGCTCCTACACCAAAACCCTTGCAAACCGTACTGTGTATAGTCGGCAATATACGCCATTTATGTATTCCTAAAACTTTCCAATGAAAGTGTATGGGTGATAAAATCTGCCACCCTTACATGAAACTTGTAATTTCTATCTTGTGCAATGTCAGTGAAATTCACCACTCAAGCACCATTTTACAAAAATCTTACCTCCTGTAATAGTGGTAAATTTTGCCGCTCTAACACAATTTGTCCCTTACCACATGTAGTGGTAGCGAATTTCGCCACCAATGCAAGTATAAGAAAACCCCTCATATGCAAGGGTGGCAAATTTTGCCGCCCATGCAAACATTCTCCCATATTTTCCTAACTCTGGGAAATTTTCATTTTTAATTTTCTGAGCTCGCTTTCCTCTGATTTTTTTGACCTGCTCACACTATAGCCCTTTTTCAAGCACGTTTCCATAGTCGTGATCATCGACATGCAATTTTCCTAGATTGCCAGTATTTTCCCTAATTGCATGATCATGACTTTTTGCTGCAGTTTCTCCTGTGGATCTTCGTTCTCCATTAGCATCCTCTTGGTGATAGCTTGTCCAGATGACTGAGTTGTCCCTGAAGAAATCAAAAGCAATGAAGTACAAATATCAAGGTGCTTTCCCAATCGCCTCAGTCACTTCTAATGTTGATGACATTAGAGATACAGAGATCGGTCATGTGGACATGGCTGAGTTTGTAGAAAGGACCAAGTCAAGCAACCCCAGTGCTATGATGAAGATAATTGACAGTAATATTCATCTGGTGTCATCTTTCCCAGTGGTAGCTCACAACACAGAATTTGTTCTTCAGTGTGCTCATTTCTATAACAAAGATACTAGAGCTGTGGCAGATGCCAGTGGCAATGTGATAATCAGGTTGGATCCTAAGTTCATTGACAAAGTGTTCATGTGTCCTCCCCCTACAAAAGTGTTAAAGCTTGACCTTGTTGAAGCACATAAGGAATATGACAAAAATTTGGAGAAGGCAAAGAAAGTAATCAACAATAAATGGTTGAAGACTGCAAGATTAAATTTGTCAAGGTGGCCGTGTAGTTTCCCTCGAAGTGACTTTGTAGAGGAAGTTGGTGACCTGATTACTCTCCTCAGTAGAGGTTTGTCTTCCTCTTCACAGTTTCATGAATGGATGTATCATTTCATTAAGCTCATACTCTAGGGTAAGCAAATCATTTTTTGGGCTGAACAAATCAGTAACGCTTTGCACGAACAACTAACTAAGGTGTCCACTACCTTCAAGTTCTACATGACCTCCTATCTGGTGTACACTGTAGCCTCTATGAGGATTTTCCCAGGTTTGACATCAGAAGGGGATAGGAGGATAATCCTAGTGTACCAATACTATTCTCAGTTAACGTTGAAGGGTTCTATTCATCATTTCAGAAGAGTAAATGATGCATTCTTTGCAGTATTCCTATGTCTTTTTTATCCACAACTGGAACAAAGGAGGGTGTCAGATGAGGCATGGACAGTGGTAAATGACTTTAGGAATATGTTCTTGTAGTTTCCTTCTTTTTCATACTTGAGGGTTGGCTTCTTTCAAGGTTATCCCTACATGCTTCCAAGATTCCCCTCTGACAAACTGGTCTTAATGGAGTTGTGTAGACAAATGATTGTCATGCATAACAAATAAATGGAACTCAAGAAACCCTGTTTCAGATTCCTAGTTGAAATTGACAGATATTCGGTATTGACTGCTGCAAAGGTAAGGGCCATAGAGACAGAGATGCAGCTGGTCACCATGAAGCAGTTCAAAAGGAGACCAAAGTTTGACTACAAGGGGGTGAAGGATAAAATAAAAGGAAAACTCAATTTCATGAACCCATGGTTGAAGATGTTTGGGTAGATTTGAGAACAGAGGAAGACATCAGGAAACTAGACTATAGTAGGTTGTCCCTTGAACAGATTGAATATCTGGGACTTGCTGATATTCTAGAAGATCTAGTGGATGATGGGGAATTGGTTGATGACAAATATAATACTAAATAGGTTGCTAATACCCCTCTCCCTCCAATCCAATGGTCTCAAAAGGAGTTGACCTCTTTGAGAAAAAGATTTGAGCCTATATTGGCTAACACCAATAACTAGCTGGCAGATAAAGGAATTACTTTGAAAGAACTCCTCACTGGATCAGAAACTGAAGTTGAAGAGCAAACTGGTAAAAATGTGGAAAATAGAACAAAGAACAAGAGTGATGTTCCCTCATCCTCCAAAACACATAAGCCTAAAATCAGATTTGTGATGAAGAAATCAAAAGATGTGGAGGAAGAACCTGAAATAAAATATATGGAAGCTAAGGAGCCAGTCACTAAAGAGATGGATGTTGAAGATAGAACTACAAATCAACAAGATGAGGAGGCTTTGTCTCCACAGGAAAATACACAACAAGAAATGGGAGTCTCATCCCCTTTGCTTGATACACCTGTTGCAGCTCTTGTGTCCGTTTCCCCTATTGATATTCCCTCTTCTGGATCTCCCTCTCCTAAAATAATTTTTGATAATCCTCAAAACACTTTTGAAGATGTTCTCCATTCTTCAGGGTCTATTCCTAGTTTGTCTTCTTCATCTTTTGATATTGGAGATGCCTCTATTTTTGATCATTTTGTGATGAATACTGAGCAAGTTTCTAGTGCCAATGTAACAGGTGCGGTTTTTACCAACACTCCACCTATTATTTCTACTACTAGTACAAGTACAGTTCTAGGAACACCAGCGATGGGAATAGATCCCAATGTGAGTACTTCTCTACTTCCACCTTGGTTATCAGCTTACACACCAAAAAGGAAAAAACAAGCCATCTCTCCAGATGACTTTGATTTCAGTAAGCTGGTGCCTGCAAATCCCAAGGCCCCAAAGAAACCAAATATTCTTTCAAAAATGCTTGAGGGTAAGGGACATAAATTGCTGGAGATTGCCAAACCTCCACAGGATGCAACCATGGAGAATTTTGATATGAATGATTACTCCATCTCTAGAGTTGAACTGGGCAAAATAACTCATGAAAGTGCCAAGAATGATATGTAGTCAGCCATGGACATCCTGATTCAAAAATTTGATAGGGAAAAAGAAATGAAGGATCACTACAACGTAATGGTAGAACAACTAACTGTGGTGGTAAGGAAAATCACTTTGAACTTAGAAGCAGTTACTCCAAAGGCCGTTTTAGTGGAAGATCCCATCATTCTGAAAGCAGAAAAGACTCATCTAAAAGGAAAAGTACTTGAAGAGTACCTAGACAGGATGCACACACAAGGAATATCTCTGCTCACAGAACTATCTGAGAAGATAGATAAAATGGGGAAAATAAGAGTAGAACTTGATGACCTCATTGATACTATTTCTCAAGATATTGAACGTATAGAGAATACTCATGATAAATGGGCAGAAATGAGGAAATTAAAAATAAGCACCCTAATATCAATTGGCACCATCTCTAATAGGGATTCTTATACAAAAACAAAGGAGGCATTGATGTACAGGAGATGTATGCTTAGAAATTTGATCAATGATCTTGAAGCTGCAAAGGAAATTAGTGAACAAAGTGATGTCAACCTTTTGCATAAGTTGGAGGAGTTGCCTTGTAAGCTGGTATCACAGGACAACCAATTTCTTTCTGCAGAAGAAATGGTTCGAGAATTTGAAGACATGTTCCAGAAAGAGTTTGAAGATAAAACATTTTCAATGACTTCTGTGGACAATATTTTGGACAACCAGTTAACTTTGGATAATCTGAAAACCAAGTTAACTGGTCATGCAAAATCAGTCACTACAGTGAGAGCCAAGATGATCTTCAGGAACACGTTCAACCTGGATAGCATTGGGATGCAAGCGGCTTTCACTATGTATGATGGTCACATGAGGAAAAGTGGCAACACAAATTGAAGTAGTTTTTCCTTAGTTTATTTTCTATTTTTCAAATGTACTTTCAAAACAATTTTGGACATTTTTACATGTACATTTTTCATATGTAATTACATGTAAAAATATAGGAAGTCCCAAGTCAATAAGGACTCCTATTTTTGAATAAGTCAAAGTAGTTAGGTTTTTTCCTAAATTTTCTTAAGGCCTCTCCCTATAAATAAAGAGGGCCTCTTTTGTAAATATTATCTTTTGTCTATTGCAAGAATACTTTGGTGAATTGAAAAGCAAATCAAGACTTTGTGCTTCTTTGTGAGAATCAATTATCAAATATTTATCAATACAAGAAAGCAAGTTCAATTCCAATCTTTGTCTTGGGATTATTTGTGTTATGATAGTATTGTTCTTATGTCTTGCTATCATAATCTTCTTTGGTAATAATTGAAGTGTGGAGATTGTTTCAAGTGATTAAAGAGCGTTCTTAATTTGATTGTGATAGACTTTGTGTTATCAAATCATTTGTGAGGATTATGTTTATGTTTATGAGAATACAATAGTTTGAAGACTTTGTGCTGCAAGTTATTATATTCAATCTACTTTTATCATCTTGGAGAAGAGTGAAGACTTTGGGCTGCATTCAACTTCAAATAAGTTTTATTTGCAATTAGTAAGTGAGGTAGCAGAAAACTTTGTGTTTCTGTGAGTTTATGATAGTTTATAAGTTATTTTCTTGAAGTATAAGCATCTATTCTGAAAAAAGAGAATGAGATGAAATGGAACCACCACAAATATAGTGTTTATTGTACATAAATTTCATAAGTTATTTGTTTGTAATAAGTTAAGCAACCAGAGGGAACCTCCCCTTACTGAGAGGAGAGACTTTGTCTCATCATAGCTGTGGCTGATGTATCCATTTTGCTGTTAGTGAGTTAATGACAAAATATTCACCCAACAAAATGCAATTGGCACGTGTAAAACTAAATTCTTGTAATGATAATCAATCATCATATTAAATATTTAATATAAATTGTCATATACATAATGTCCTGAACATAAGAACTAGTTTATATACAAAGCCATATAGGCACATATACAAAAATATACATCGGTAACATACAAAAGTATGTATACAAAGCCATCTAGGCGTACAAAAAATGTCCCAAAAACTAGTTTCCTATGGACTTTTATGAAGTAATCAATGGCCCTTGCTTGACCATGAAGATGGAGAGTCAATCCATGACTCATCCTCTCTTTGTCATCGAGTATACCTCTTCGACAGAAGTTCATCCAGCTCCACCTATTAATACAATCAAACAATATGCACATTACTATAGAAAATGTACATGAAATATATAACATCACATATGTAATCAATCATTTACCACCATCCGATGATCACTCTCCATCATCTTCTCTCTCTCTTTGTCCGTAGTTGGATAGGCTAGAGTTGTCATCCCCTATGAGAATCATCAAGAAGCAAAATTGAGTAAACATAAATATCATTTATGTACATCAAATGACATGAGATAAAACAAGAAATACAAAATTATGACATGTTCATGTTATTAGCTCATACCTCGGTCAAAGGATTTGAAGACATCATGGTTATAGCAATGCATATCTGTGCTGACTCACAAAGATGAGGAGGAGTCTCCACATTCAGCATCTCAAAATCAAGCTCAAGATTATTTGACCAAAATAAAATACATAACATTATTTTGAAAATGCATAATGATTAGAAATGGTTAAATTTACCTCCGTAAAAGTGGTGGATTTGCATCTAGGGGACCAAGGAAATTGTGGAGGTGTTGGTGACTATTGAAATCATCAAATTGTCACAAAATAATATTACCATTGACATATATCTACAATAATTGTATGATCATGTGATAAATTACATACTTGCTAACTTGACCTCCTCTCATAACCTACCAATGGACAACTAACAGAGGCAGGATGAAGACTTTGATCTTGGAATTTCATTGCACAGATAATTACATACATTATTTTTGACTTATAATATAGATAGTCATATAAAATTAATTTCAAATAAAATAAAAATATATTAAATCAAGATGAAACTTGTAAAAAATTACCTAAGAGTCAATACCAAATGTAGTCTATAATAGATCATCAGTGAGAACAATCTCATCTAATATGGATGTCTCCATCATTGGATGTTGCTCCTACGTCACAGCATCTTGCCGAGGGCCCTTTCTTGAGTCATGCATCCCATAATCACACAGGTTCCCACATGAACTGCATAAATGTGGGGACAAATGATGCCTACTACTCTCACCCTCATCAACCTGGGTAAGATCATCAGCATGCTATGATAGAGATTGGGTGAGAGTAGTCAATGAATGTAATGTCTCCACCTCAACACTCTCCTTCAAAGTCAAAGGGAGTGACCTATGTTTTGGCCTCAATAGGGGTACATGCACATAGTTTTGATCTCACTGAGCCCCCTCTCTATCTTGGGTAGAGCCACCACCTCTACCCTAGAACTCACGAATGTCTTGAAATAAATAGGAATATTCTTGACGACAAACTCGCAATGGAGTTTCCTCAAGAAATATTGTGGCACCTCATCATTGTTGCATGGGCGCTCATTGAAGACCATGTGCCATCTATCCCAAAAGTTTTTGGATATTTCTTCATTCCTACACCAATGAATAGGAAACTATTTGCAAGTTTTTTCTAATCTTTGGCTAGTTATGGGATTAATAAAGTGTGCACATAATTAAGATTTTGTAATTTTTTCATTCTTCACTTGTTCATATGACAACTTGTCGACATAGTATTGCCGACACCTCTCCCTATATTCTTGAAATTTGGTGATTTGTTTTGTCACCAGATTGGCATGGGAAACAATCTCCTCTAGTGACTTTGCAAGTACTCTCCTATGATCAGTACTTGCACTTGGATTGTTTAGCATTTGAATAAGAGTTTGAAGATGTTTCTTGTTTTCTTCTATTATCCGTAGGTAGTTTTCTTCACTATCCCTTACATTGTGAGGAAGTGAAGGTAGGTTTTGAGCATTTTGGGGGTTGTTTTGACCCTCCTTAGCTAGATTTGGGTTTTCTAGATTACCTCATTAACTGTAAATGCAAATAAAAAACTAATTAAACATTGCAAAAGTGAAAAATTCTTCTCAAACTAAACAAAAGTAAACAAACCCTACCTTCTTCAGCTACTAGGCCCTCCAAAATTTCTTCATGACATCTTTGGCGATAAGGTGGCATCATGAAAGTGTCGATTTCTCCCTTGAACTTGCTTGGAGAGACTTTCCTTGAATGTGTTCACACTTTGAAGACTATTGTTTTGCATACAAACTCCTTTGGTCATGGGTGAATGGGAGAAAATAAAGTTTTTTTGACTTTTAAAGCAAGTCAAAACGCGAGTGCATTATAACACACTCACATTTTGGCCTATTTTGGATTAAAAAGTCCCATGGTGGTAACTTTTTGGTCTCCCATCTTTGCGCATACACCCTCCCCAAGTTAGGAAAAGCCCAGAAAAATGATTGAAACCCCTTTGGAATCACAAGCCACAAATTTTCCCAAATCCTTAAGCCAAATTACAATTCTCTATCAATCCTTCCTTCCTTTCTTCCTCCCAAATCTGTTTCTTTCCACACACCAATTCCCTAAATTCCACTATGATCCCAAGCACCAGAATTTTTTTTCCAAAAAAGAAAAAGATCACAGATCCCCAAAAGGAGAAAACTTCCCCCCAATAAATAACTCCCAAAGACCCAAAAAGAGAGGAACTTTCCCATTCCCCTTTCCTCCTAGCCCAACTTTCTTAATTAAAACTTTCCCTTATCCTTTTAAAATGGAAATTAGAATTAAAACTAAAACACAACTAAAATAAAACTAAAATTGACTCCAAAGTCTCTTAAATCAACTCTTAATAATTAAATAATAAAATTCAGCCATAACTATAATGAAAACCAATTAAAACAAATTAAATTAAATTAAATTAAATTAAAAATAAATACAACACACCACAAATAAGCCTTTACCCTTTTATCAAGTTAGGCTAGGCTACTAGGTAAACACAATTTAAGTTTTTGAGAGAGTATTTGGAAAACTTTTAGCCTTGGCCACCCACCTACACAACTCCACTTCCAAACATTAGTAAGTCATGAAAATATATAGCGAAAGCAACTCAAAAATTAATGAAGCATATGCACAATTAAACTTTTTATTTTCTAATACATTATCAATTAAATAATCCAATTTACGATATAAAATAAATGGTGCATTCTTAGATATAATTCAAATCTGCTAAAAACACTTATATGAAAATTCTAACTAATAACCATTCACATCACCATTCACTTTTCTATTGTTATCTCTGAAAGTTGCACCCTACCAATTTATAGAAAATTGGTACTCTAGAGGAAGATGGAAACACTCCTATGGTTGTGGGTCACCTAGAAATTGGAGTGAATCTCTGGAGAAGGATGGCTTCCTAACTTTATATCACCTAAGACTGACTATTCTATGGTTTTGACATGGAAAAAGGGTAAGAAACATATGCATTAAAACTAAAACTAAACTCTAATGGGTGATACACCTGATTAAAAGGAATATGAAACTCAGATACATGCACTTTCTTAATGACAGAAAACATGTTTTCACAACTTGCAACTATATACTTTTGCATAAATATTTCACAAACAGGTCTTGGTGTTCAGACTTTCAAAAGGAAAATATCTTCACATTCAAAACCAATTCACACCTTTTGACACAATTTGCAACCTGCATTGGTATAATTTCTGCATAAAGGCTCTAAAATCTGAGACAAAGCTACAAGGAAATAAGTATTACCTCACAGATAACTTGATCGATCAGTTGGTAAGCACAATAATGCAAAGAACAAGTAGGTAGAAATCTAGGTCAATGATACTCAGGGCCTTCACTGTATTTCATATCAAGTAAACTGGGTTACAAAAATGTTCAAATCTGAGAAAGGATTGTCAAAATCACTAACTCCAAAATGCATAATCAAAACTGTGCAAAATGAGTCACAAAAGTGACTATATCCATCACTATCCAAGTGGTTCCACCAAACAAGGAGCTAGAAACCACCTTGGGTCGGATGCCCACAAAAATCCTCTCCACAAGAGCTCACAATGAGTGAAAAAGTCCATCATGACTTGGTCTAACATGATTACACATGAAAACCACTCCTAAAGGACTCCAAAAACAATAAAAAACCTCCTAGATGCTCTCAAACACTCAACTCAACCACTAACTACCTCTGTGACTTAGTCAAACCACTTAGCTCTAGGCAACTCAGTAGCTATATACTTGACATGTGTTCACCAACTTCTCCAATCTCCCTATATGCTTGGCATGTGCCAAGGCATGACAAGATTACTTAAGACCACATGTACTTTTCAAATCCTTTTGCATCTAATAATAACAATAAACTCAATGACTTATAATATCATCATTCAAGTTTAATTGTTTTACATTTTCAATTTAATGCAAAGAAAAGAAAAAGGGAACACATAAGTGTTTACCTTAGCTAAAAGGAGATAAAGTAATACAAAAAGTCTTTAGAAGACTTATATGCCTCATCATGGCATATCATAAGGCAATGCTACCTAAGACCTAAGTCTTGGACCATAGGCTATGTTATGAAAAAGATGCAAAAGTTTTTTTTTACTAAAAACATTCAACAAAAACCCATCGGGTTTCTAGGGTACAAACCCTAAAAGATACAAATGCAACATTGCAACTTTCATTTTGCATTTTTCTTTCTCTTGTTCATGCTGCCACTAGTGGGTTTGTTTGATCCTCTGTAGAGCTCTACGTGCTGGCTTGGAAGGTTTTTTTAAGTGATTTCTTCACACAGATTTATGCGAGATTCCTTGCAGATCTTGGTAAGTCAAGATTTTTACCTTTTTGACAGCAAAACTATAAGAACAGTGCTATTCCTATTTTTGTTTCTGCATAATAGATGATAAATGCATCACTTCCTATCATTATGCGACCATGTCCACTGTATTTCAATGCTCAAACAAGCTATATTTTTTAGTGAAAAACTACAAAAATAGCAAAAGGGTTAATGTGCTTTAGTATATGATATGCTTCTATAGCTGTTATATTCTCATGCTTTTCCTTCTACCCCATTGTTAGCTTTTGTTGTTGAAGAAAACTGAAAAACTAGGGTTTGTCTTCAATAGGGTTTTGTAGAACAAACCCTTCATTGTATGTGGGTATTTTCTAACAACAATATGTGGGTGAAGGCTTTTGTTTTAGATCTCTTTTTAGCTTTGTCTTTACAAATAACTTCTTTCAACATGGCACATTCTTGTCACTATAGCCATTAGATGAACATGAAATGAAGCTTTTGTTGCATGAGTCTTAGACTTTTATAGAGTATGAAGAAAACAATAACCTACCTCTATAGATCAACATCGTCTGAACCTTCTAATTGATTTGCCATTGAGATTGCTCTGCTGACATTAATGACTATGACAACCATTTTGTTATTATTATTTTAATCATAGCATGACTATCATTCACTATGTGCACAGTCCTCTCTACTGCTTTATCTCTATTTCTGACTTTATTTCATTGTAGAGTCTACAAAAGCTCACATAACTACATGAAGACCTACAGAACCCTGTTATCTCTTTAGATGACTGTTCTTCAAGAATATTTGAGGTCTTTTCAACTAGTGTCTTCATGTTCTCTTCACAGTCTTTGCAATGACCCTACTATCAAGATACAAGATTTTAACCTTCCATGGAAGATACTCTAAGACTTTGACAATCTTTGATCCATTTCTCATACTTTATCCATCATTCTTTATAACTATTTTAGACCTTATCTGCTATCTCCATTTGCTCATGGCTGTGACATACTCTTAGACTTTATAACCCCTGCAAATTTCTTTGTCAGTGAAACTTAAATGGTGTCCTTGTATACCTTCACAAGTTTGCTTTCACAATCTTCTAACTATGACTGTCACAGTCTTAAGACTTCTCTACATGATTCTTTAACTAGTTTGATGTCATTCTCTTCTTTTTTTCTTGATGATTGTTTTAAAGCACTGTATGATTGTTACTAAGCCCTTTTGTTATTATTATTTCATCATCAAAGCTATAAATATTGTGACCTTTGCAAACTCATGACAATCCTCCTAACTCCTTGCTATAGCAGTCATTGAAAACCCTTCACTATTCTCTATCTCAACATGACTGTCTTCTTCATTACACCTTTACCATGGTCTCATAGCCTCCTAGTATAGGTGCAGGCCTGCTAGGGTCTTTAAAGGACCTTAAACTTTGTGTTTGTCCTCCAAAATCACTATATATGTAGGGATACTATCACTTTCCTACTGTTGACTGCTCATTCTGATCTGCTTCTTGCTAGATAGATGGACTTTTATGCCTCCTTTGCATCCTTGCAAGTATCTCTATCTTGGGACTACTCAACACTATCAAGGTCTTTATCAAGGCTCATGGTGAATGCTTTTGATGTCTATGATTGTGTCTTCCTTCATCTACTTGCATCTTAACATAGTCATCCTTGAAATGTGACTACCTTTTCATGACAATTCTTTCAAAAACCTTCATGTCTATTCGTATTGCTTTCAACTTTGTCTTGGATTTGCATGCCCTTCAAGGCTTCTATAGATCCTTTATATCTATCATCTATTTTGTTGGCTTCCTCAATACTGTCAAACCGTGCATAACATTAATCATTATTTTTGAAACCACTTGTGTAGATTCTTACATATTACTTTTGTTTCATTTTGAGACAAAGATTTGTCTTAAGATCAATGCTTGATGACATCCTACAAGTAGATGTGCCCTTGGTCTCTTTGTCCCATTGTCCATTCATTAAGATTGAGATAGGTTTGATTTAGACCATGTATACTTACAGTTAAGATGATGCTCATGAAGTGTTAAAACTGTGGCAATGGCTAAGAGTCATTACCTGAAATAGACCCTATATTTGCATCTTCATTGCCTCTTGTCACTATGCATAATCCCCTTTGTAGATCTAGCAGTGCAATCTCTTAATTACTACCCTGTACCTTTGCGCACATAAACCCTTTGACTATGATTTTTACCAAGCAATATGGCCATTTTATGTGTCATTGCCCTTACTAACCCTTGAATTGTGATTTTTGTATGACATGATCCTCATGACACTTGTCCCATTTGGCTTGTATCATTTGAAATTTGTAGTTCTGTTGCATGGCATCATCCTTGGCTAATGAGCATCATATTCATGTTGAGATCTTGTATCTATAGGTTATGTTCATCATGAGCATCTACATGATAACTTTTTCACGTCATTTTCTGCACTTGTATCTTTTTCTTTTATACTATTTGAAAGCATTAATGGCTCTCTATTAGACATGCTAGGCTCAACTCTCGTGGGAGCCACATTTTCTCCACATGCTAAAATGAAATGAGTGTTAAATGACACCTGTATCTGCACATGAAACAAACATGTTAGCAATAAAAATTTATGTGATTGATTGATGTTCTTGATTATCCTGTTACTTTCTTGAAGGTCCATGTGATACTAACTGGTTTATTGCATCTAAAAATTCGACTGTATATTTGTAGATATATGTCATATGTTATATGATGCCTCATCATTGCTCTAACATCAGTTTTCAAAAATCTAATGCAGATAACTAGAGGCAGCAAGGAGATAATAGCTGGATGCGGGACATGTGGACAAAATGGGATGACGTGAGACAACACAAACAGGACCAGGGCTCGTCATTTAGGCAATGAGGAGTCACCCTATACCATTTGCACATTTATTTCTATAATTTTCTATAAATTTATAGTCTTTATTTTCATTTGCAATGAATCAGTTAGTCTCATGGCTTGTGTGAGACCTTATACATTTATTTTATCAATAAAGATTACTATTTCTGAAAAGATTTGTGCAATCCTTCCTATGTTATTTGCATTTGCATAAATGCAATCTAGTGTAATGTAACCTTCTAATTCTATTTATGCACATGCATGTAATGTAGCAGTAGAAATAAAATGTACCTTTCTCTTCTTTAAAACTTGAAAAGCTCTACCTAATTGAGCTAGTAGTGAAATTAGCTAACAACTATAATCAAAGCATTATTAATATGAGTCCAATGTATATAGTATCTAATACCATAAAATCTAAAACCACATAAACTTACTCATAGCAGTAACAACATAAATAGGCACACAAAACATTTAAATCATAACTTAATAGTCATAACACCTATACCAAAAGAGTCCATGGAAGATAAAAAGGGCTAGGCCTTACAACCCCTTGATTTTTTACAAAGTACTCTAGGGAAACATCTCTTTTTTCTTCTAGGTTCAAAAGGTTCAATAACCTAGTCTCTATTTTATCTTCTATCTCTAAGTAATCCCTAGCAAGTTGTAAGGTGGGAATTTTCAGATTCACTAGGAAGACAAGGTTTTGACCATAAACTAGTTGATATGGAGAAGTGCCTAATGAAGCTTTAACCCAAGTTCTATCAACCCATAATGAAAATTTTAGTTGTGTGTGACAATCCCTATGGTTTCTTTCCAAAAGATTCTGAATGACATCAATCATATTTTTATTTGTAGACTCAAAAACACCATTCCCTTGGGAATAACAATTGGAAGAAAATTTAATAATTAACTCATGCTTGAAATTGCATTGCAAGAATTTAGGAGATGAGAAGGCAGGTCCATTGTCACATACCAAAGTAAAAGGCATACCAAACCTAGTAATAATGTGTTCTTCTTAAAATATGATGACTATGTCAGTAGTGCAATATTTACAATCCAATGCCTCACTCCATCGTGTGTAGTAGTTTGTCACACCACGGTCGGCATTACAAACATTCACAAAATAGGTCCTGACCTATTACAATATTATGCAAAGGAAATGAAATAAAGATGTATCTGGATCATCCCACACCTTAGCTAGGACTCAAACATGATCTTCCACACCACAACACACTTCCACAATCTTCAAGGAATCTCTGCAATAACTGGAATTAACCAAGTCGGCTAAGACTGGTTACACGTTACACTATCTGGGAACAATCTTCAAACACTATCTCAATTCCTTAACATGGACCAATCTCAAGATAGGAACATGATTAGGAGACATCCACAAGAACATTATAATCATCAGGAGCAACCACACAAATCTTAACCACTTTATCCACAGGAATCTTCTTCATCGGAACACATGAACTTCACTGTCTTCAACTAACATGAAAGAAAGATAGCTTGTAGACCACCAAAACATGAACCATTGCATTTGTAGGCACTTATCATCATCCTAGACTTCCCTCTAGAACCACAGAGAAAAATACTTTATTACAGAGGAATGTGGAGCCAAATACTTCCTCCTTGTCACAAGACAATAATCAGAGAAAATAGGTTTTACTCTGGTGAAAGCAACTCTCTCAATTATTCACACTAGAGGCTCAAACCCAAGATTTAGCATATTCAAACATCGCTTTAAATAACTTTCAATTTGCAAACCAATAGCTTCAAGCAGCCAGAAATGTGGAGCAATCTACTGGACTGTTCTTCAGCATACAACTCACTGTCTATACTGCACTTCACTATACTTGTTTCTTTTAGAGGGGCCAATTTTCTCAATATCCTCAACATACAAAGCTTCTAAACAAGTAATAGAATGGAACATAGTTGACACCAATGACAACAAGGATATGTTGACATCAATGACAACACCGATTAGGCACATACTTGCAACAATCTCCCCCTTTGTCATTGATGACAACATATGATGTGAAAAACTACAACAACCATCAAGACAAGATTCTCCCCCTATCTCTTTACACAACTACACTCTTCCCTTCTAATTCTCCCCCTATCTCTTTGCACTCTTTCCTTCTAAGTTTTTCACATGACTTCTCTCCCCCTTTGACATCAATGGCAAAGGGCACATATTTGCACTCTTTTGCTCTGATTCCATTTCTCTTCTAAACTCTCTGACTACTCCCTCTGAGAAGTAGCCCTAACAACATCAATCTAGATCTAAACAGGTACCACCAAACTGATGCAGTCTTGTGCATCTTAGCTTAGAGTAGGAGGGGTAATAACCCCTAACTTTTCTCTGAGATACTCAAAAGTATCCTTAGGTAGAGGTTTGGTGAAAATGTCTACAATCTGATCTTTTGTAGATACATACTCCAACTTGACTTCATTCTCTACCACCTTTTCTCTTAGAAAGTGGTATCTTATGGAAATGTGCATTGTCCTTGAATGCATTACTAGATTCTTTGATATGTTTATGGCACTTGTATTGTCACAAATGATTGCAATTGGATCTTCATACATAACTCTGATGTCCTTCAAGTCTGCTTCATCCATAATACTTGAGTGCAACTATATGCTACTACAATGTATTCTACTTCTGCAATAGACAAGGATATTGAATCATGTTTTTTGCTCAACCAAGACACCAACCTTTTTCCCAAAAAGAATGCACCTCCACTTTTACTTTTCCTGTCATCCATATCTCTGGCCCAATCTGCATCAGTGTATGCACTAAGAGTTAAATCATTGTCCTTTGGATACCATAAACCACAATCTATTGTCCCTTCCAAATATCTCAAAATTCTCTTGATTGTCATCATATGTGACTCCTTGGGTTCTTGAAATCTTGCCACAAGACAAACTACATGCATTATTTCAAGTCTGGTTTGGGTTAGATAGAGTAGCCCTCCAATCATAGATCTATACCTTTTCTGATCTGCCATAGGTGGATCATCATTTTTTCTCAACTTACAACTAGTTATCATGGGAGTATTTACCATTTTAGTGTCTTCCATCCCAAACTTCTTTAGTAGCTCTTTCACATACTTAGACCGAGAAATGAAGATACCTTTATCTAATTGATTTATTTGTAGACCCAAAAAGAAATTCATCTCACCAAACATTGACATTTCAATTTCACTTTGCATTTCTCCAGAAAAAACTATGCACATACCTTCATTGCCTCCAAAGATAATGTCATCAACAAAGACTACTACAATTAGGATTTGTTCATCATTGATCTTGAAGTAGAGATTGCTATCTGTAGTACCTTTATTGAACCCTATCTGTATTAGATACCTGTCCAACTAAGCATACCATGCCCTGGGGGCTTGTTTTAATCCATACAAAGCCTTCTTCAATCTGCATCCATATCATGCTGATCTAATGACTAGAATCCTTCCAGTTGTTCAATGTATACTTCTTCTTCCAATTCTCCATTCAAGAATGCAGACTTTACATCCATCTGACATACCTTATAATCTTTGTAGGTTGCAAATGCCAAAAACATTATTATAGCTTCAATCCTTGCCACTAGTGCAAATGTTTCCTCAAAATCTATTCCTTCAACTTGAGAGTATCCTTTGCATACCAACCTTGCTTTGTTTCTTACTACTTCACCAGTCTGATTCATCTTGTTTCTAAAAACCCACTTCGTACCAATTACGTTTTTATCTACTAGTCTAGGAACAAGATCCTAGGTCTGATTCTTCTCTATCTACATCAATTCTTCTTTCATAGCCTTTACCCAATTTTGATCATTGCAAGCTTCATTCACAGTTTTAGGTTCAATTTTGGAAATCAAACAAAAATTTACTTGTTCTTTTGCAACTCTTCTTCTAGTTAAGATTCCTTTATTCTTATCTCCTATGATTTGATCTTCAAAATGATTAAGTTTCACATACCTTGGTGTCTTGGTAGCACATTCCTAAGCTTGATCCTCTCCATCTGAGTTGTCTTCACACTGCACCACTTCTGAAACATTTGGTTTCTCTTATTCATACCCACTTAATTCTAGATACCTTTCTTTGCTTTCATCAACTTTGAAATTTACACTCTCAATGATCTAATTTAGCCTCTTACTATAGCACAAGTAGGCCTTTCTCTTGATGGAGTAACCAAGGAAGATTCCTTCATCACACCTAGCATCAAACTTGCCTAGATCTTCTTCTCTTTTGATATAACATTTGCTACCGAAAACTTTGAGATATTTCACAGTAGGAACTTTACCATACCACAATTCATAAGGAGTCTTAGAATTGTTACCTTTGACTTGGACTCTATTTAGGATATATACAACAATGTGAATTGCCTCTCTCCATATACTTTCAGAAGATCAACTTCCTTCACCATGGTTCTAGTAGCTTCTTGAATTGTTCTATTTTTCCTTTCAACAACTCCATTTTGTTGTGGAGTTCTAGGTGCAGATAATTGTCTCTTTATCCCATGTTCTTTAAAAAATAAATTGAACTCATTTGATGTCAACTCTCCTCCTCTATCAGACATTAAACATTTGATCTTCAAATCCATCTCATTTTCAACCATTGCCTTAAATGCCTTGAACTTATCTAGAGCTTCTAATTTTTCTTTCAAAAAGGGAACCCAAGTCATTCTAGAATAATCATCAATAAGCAACATGAAATACATGTCCCCTTGCAAACTTCTTACTTTGGTAGGTCCACACAAATCTGTATGCACTAGTTCCAGTAGTCCATCAACTAATCGGTCCTTGCTTTTGAAACTTGTTCTTGTTTGTTTCCCATATTGACACTCCTTGCAAATGGGATTAGCAGGCTTCACAAGCTTAGGCAAATCTTTAACAACCTGTGTAGTACTTATCTTCATAATGTTATCAAAATTGATATGACACAACCTTCTATGCCATAGCAAACTTTCATTAGTCTGAGCCAACAAATAATAATTATTAGTTCCTTTCAAGTGATAGATATTACCTCTAGTCTTCTTACCAATTGCGATGATTGTTCCAGAGCTTTCCCTGATCTGACATCCATTGTCCTTGAAGCTTAGATCATACCCTTTGTCACACATCTAACCCACACTCAAAAGATTGTGCTTTAATCCTTTCAAATACAAGACATCTTTAGTATTATGCTTTCCATCAAAAGAAATAGATCCTTTTCCATAAATCTTACCAGTTGTATCATCTCCAAACCTAACCAGTCCACCATCATATCTTTCCAAACTTACAAACATACTTTTGTCCCCAGTCATGTGGTGAGAGAAGCCACTATCAATAACCCATTCATATTTTTCTTCAACAACCTAAGTAGCCAAAGCACTTTCCACTAGTTTTTCTTTCTTCATACAACTAGCAAGATTAGTAGACATAGGTTCTTCTTTAATAGTAATAAACAAACATTCATTACTAGAAGCTTTATCTAGTTCACCATTATTTGATACTCCATCATCATCAAAATCTTCAACATAATAACACTTATTTTGGATCCTAGGCCTGTTCTCATATCTTTTCCTATTTCTTTCAATTCTTTCAGGACATATGGAAGCAAAGTGGCCTACTTTACCATGGGAAAAATATTTGAAAGGTAATTTACCTTTAAACTTACTAGATCCTCTTTGCAGTCTATCCACAAAGTTGACTTCAATTTCATCAAACTCATCATCCGATTCTACCTTGTATTTTTCTGATCTGGAGGTTTTCCCAGAAGTACTAGCTTTGAAAGTTGTCTCTACTTTTGGTAGGGCATCACCAAACATTCTCATCTCAAAGGCAGTAAGTTTACCAAGAAACTGATCTCTATCAACATCTTTTACTTCCATGAATTCTTCAAATGCAGCTACCTTGTGACTATAGGTCTTTGGCAGTGATATGAGAATTTTCATTTCAACTTTTTTATCACCAAGAGTTCCCCCCATACCTTTTATTCTGGTGACAAGTTCAACTCTTTGCATAAAGGGTGATATGTTTTCATCTTCATTCATCTTTAAACTTTCATATTTCACCTTTAGACTTTGTAGCTTGGCCTCTTTCATAGAGTCATCTCCTTCATACAATTTTTTTAGCTTTTCCCATACCTCATTTGTAGTTTCAAGATCCACCACTTTTGTCAGTACTGTGTTATTTAATGAACTTAACAGAGAATCTTTTGCTTTGACGTCCACTTCATATTCCTTGATTTCATCTTTAGTCAACAAACCATTCGAAGGCAAGGTGTATTTTGTTTATGCAGCTTTCCATACTTTGTAACCAAGACAAAGAAGATGACTTCTCATTCATGCCTTCCAAAGAGCTTAGTTCGTCCCGACAAAATGTGATGCTTCCTTCTTATGAGACATTTTGGATCTTCCTCAAGCTGTTAGAATTTCTTGAGAGGAACCTTGCTCTGATACCAATTATTGAAATGCACTGGACAACTGAGAGGGGGGGTGAATTAGTTGTCATAAAAAATTAAACACTTCTTCATTTAAACATTAATCACTTATTCACAAATATTAGATTTAACAATGAATGCATGAAATTAGGAACTTAAACATAGATTTAACATTATACACAAGAGACACCAGATTTTTACATGGAAAACCCCAAGGTGGGGAAAAACCATGGAGAGGATTAGCTCTCAAGTATATTGTAATCTTTGAAAAATGATGTTCAGGCTTGGTCAGCCCATGGGCCCAAAACATATTGGCTCACTACCATGAAGTATAGCTAGGTCTAGCAGGCTCACTGCCATGATCAACATTTTCTTCATATCTGAGAACAATACATTGAACTACAATTGGTCCTCTACTCTGCCTTGCTCTGCCTTTCCACTTCTTCCCTTATCTTCCCATATTTTCCCAAGGACATATTTTCCATGACTCAACTACAAGTATTTATACACTTCATCAACCTTGGAATGATCATCAAGGTCGGCATTACAATCATCAACCATTGGAACAATCTCCAAGGTCAGCATTACAAACATTCACAAAATAGGTCCTGACCTATTACACTATTATGCAAAGGAAATGAAATAAAGATGTATGCGGATCAGGCCACACCTTAGCTGGGACTCAAACACAACCTTCCATGCCAAAACATGCTTCCACAATCTTCAAGGAATCTCCATAATAACTAGAATTAACCAATTCGGCTAAGACTGGTTACACGTTACACTATCTGGGAACAATCTTCAAACACTATCTTAATTCCTTAATGTAGAACAATGTCAAGATAGGAACATGATTAAGAGACATCCACAAGCATGTTATAATCATCAAGACCAACCACACGAACCTTAACCACTTTATCCATGGGAATCTTCTTCACCGAAACACATGAACTTCACTGTCTTCAACTAACATGAAAGAAAGATAGCTTGTGGACCACAAAACATGAACCACTACATTTATAGGCACTTATCATTATCACAGACTTCCCTCTAGAACTGCAGAGTAGAATACTTTATTGCGGAGGAATGCGGAGACAAATACTTCCTGTCACAAGATAATAATCAGAGAAAATAGGTTTTACTCTGGTGAAAGCAACTCTCTCAATTATTCACACCAAAGGATCAAACTCAGGATTTAGCATCTTTAGACATCCCTTTAAATAACTTCCAATCCACAGACTAAGATATTCAAGAAGCCAAAAATGCAAAGCAATCTACCGAACTGTTCTTCATCATATAACTCACTGTCTATACTGCACTTCACTGTACTTTACTTGTTTCTTCTAAAGGGGCCAATTTTCTCAATATCCTCAACATACAAAGGTTCTAAACAAGTAATAGAATGGAACATAGTTGACACCAATGACAACAAGGATATGTTGACATCAATGACAACACCGATTAGGCACATACTTGCAACACAGTAGTACCTTGATATGAGTGTCTAGTGTGTTGTGGCATCTCCTGACCCATGTCCAATCCCCAATTTCTCATGAAATTCAATCAACTTGTTCTACCTCATGTTTGTTCAAACATATGAGATATAACCCCTAAAAATTCCTTTTATACAATACTCCTAATTTGATCATGTATTTATGACTTTTAATTCTTAGTGCTCTCCTTTGAGTGGAGTTCATATGATTAGGACACCTGTTGCTTAGCAAATATTGCACTATGTCTCGATACCAAGGATCTGTGGTGATACTTTCTACTAAATATTGATAACAACTAATAAGTGGATCTAGTTCTGCTATGGATTTAGAAAATCCATGGCCCCTAACCAACTTCATTAGATGTATTTCCAAATCGAACTCTTGTAGGGTTGTCATCCATTTTCCTCTCCTTTCTCCTAGCTCATTCTACATCAGCATAGACTTAACGACTAGGTCTGGGACAAGATCTAGAACTTTGCTCCTTAATATGTAATGCCTAAACTTCTTGACTTCTTTAATTAGTGAATACGTCTATTTTTCCATGTATGGATACCTGACCTCTACATCCCTAAAAGGGGTACTCATAAATGCAATGGGCCTTTTGTCCCCCTCTCCTTTCTTCTGAGTTAGAATAGTTGCACAAGAAACTTCAGATGCAAAAGAGTAAATGTAGAAAGGGAGTGTATAATCAGGACTAGTTAAGATGGGAAACTGGGCAATAGAATCATTGATCCTAGAAAAAGCTTGTTTGGCTTTGACAACCCATTGAACCTTAGCATCTTTCTTAAGCATGTCATTCAAAGGTTTAACTATCTTAGTGAACCCTGTGATTAATTTTATGACAAAATTGATCTTTCCAAAGAAGGATTTAAGTTCTTTTTTGCTACCTAGTAAGGGAATATTTTGAATAGCTTCAATTTATTTAGGGTCAATGGAGACTCCTTTAGATATGGCATGTCCCAGGAGTTTCCCTTCTATCACTCCAAAAACTACATTTCTTAGGGTTTAGGGAGATCCCATAACATCTACACCTATGGAGTATTTTCCTTAAATCATTCACATGGTCAACCCGATTCTTAGAAAAGATGGTAAAATCATCCATGTAGATGATGATACATTTGCCTACCAAAACTTTAAAAGCCATATCTATAGCTCTATGGAAAGTGGCACCCACATTGATTAGCTTGAAAGGCATCTTTTTATAAGCATAATTGCCCCACTTACAGGTGAAAGTAGTCTTCAATCAGTCTTCCTCTTCAATCATAACTTGATTATATCTTGAAAATCCATCAAGAAAGGACATCATCTGGGATCAATTGATAATTTGTAGAACTTCATCAAAGGAAGGGAGTGGATAATTATCTTTCTCAAAATATCTATTCAATTTTCAAAAATCCACACTGAGTCTTATCTCTCCATTCTTTTTTCTAAATGGAACCAAGTTAGCCACCCAAGTGGAGTGTCTAATAGGGAAGATGATCTTAGCGGATAGCATCTTCTATACTTATTTTTATATCAAAGGTTCTAGCAAGGCATTAACATGCCTAAGTTCTTGTCTGAATGGCTTGGAGTTAGGTTTCAAAGGAATAGTGTGCTGGAAGATGGATGTATCAAAAGTCTTAAGATCTTCATAACTCCATACTATTACATCTTTGAATTCCTTTGGTGCTTGAATGATTCCTTCTCTTTCTTCATGGCAGCAAGCCTTCCCAATAAAAACATTCTTAAACTTGTTTATCTCTGAGGTTGATAATGCCATACTTACCACCTTCTAAATTGTCTTGCATTCTTTTCTTTAATATCTAGTCCATGTCAAACAACCTTTCCAATGTTACCAGTCCTTTAGGGATTTCTTTAGTCTTTAGGTTGATAATTTCACTTTCATTAACCTTGAAGGGATCTTAGTCACTTTCATCAATGATTTACATTTCAAAGACACCATTGTTAGTAATGAAATCAAGAATATGCTTATCATCTTCAAATACCTAAAAGTGTCTAACATTGTCTAGAACTGTTGGGCATGGGGCCAATTCTACTAAAAATTTCTTGGCCGCTATTGAACCTATCATGGGTTCCATGGTGTTGGCCGCTATTGCCAATGAGTCTACTATTTGATTTTTTCATCTGGGTATGGATCTTATCTCAAAAGCATTAAAATCCTTGATGAGATCCCAAACTCTGTTTCTATAAGCAACTAATCTCTTGTCATGATAGACATATCTGCGCCTTACTTGTCTAATCACTAACTGGGAATCTCCTTGTACCTAGAGTAGTTTCACTCCCTTTTGGTGGGCTAACAGTAATCCTCTAACTAGGGCTTCATACTTAGACATGTTAGTGCAAGGAAACTGTAGTCTATATGACACAAAAAATATCTTGCCTTTCAGATTCACCAATTCAATCTCAGCCCCACAACCTTTCTTGCATTTTGAGGCATCAAACCTAAGGGTCCATGTGTTATCATTGAGGGAGGGGTATGATTTCTTGATATACTTTGTCCAAAGAGGTGTTTCTTCAACCTTCTTAGTCACCTTTTCAATCTCATTATGTAGGATCATTACCATTTCCCTTGGGGAGTCCAAAGGCATCTCTATGCCTCTAATTCCATTTCCCTTTGTTTCACCATCTACTTCTATTCCAACTTCAATGATGCTAATCGCTTTGAGGCATGCATGACAAGACAATTCAGAATGGGAGTCTTGATGCACCCTGCACCAATTCGGCAGTAAGAGTTCAATTGTTTGAGTTTGTGGACCTAGGAAATTTTTATCTTGGGATATCCTTTGTATAAATTCCTATAGGTGGCTCCTAGATCAGTCTTCTCAATAGTGATTCCCATTAAGATCTCCCAATAGACACCTAAGTCAACATATGTGAAAATTATTTCGTTAGAAGAATTATATTTAGTGATCACATGCTTCAACCTAGGCTCGTTGAGGACCTATATTTGGTTAGAATTTCCCTTCCAAGGAACCCACATATGAGAAACATTTGTAGCAAAGTATCCCTTCAAACTCCTGGTCCAATCCTTTCTTAATAGCATACCATATACCTTAGGGATGTCCACCACCTATATATCAATGCGACTTTGGATGTGAGGGTCCGATACTAAGTGAATATGAACATATTTGACCTCTCCCATAAACCTTACTTCTATTTTATCCAACTGCACCACCTTTCTATTGGTTTTAGTGAGGGTGAGGCTGAGCTTCTGACAAATAGAATAGGGCATAACATTCTTGGAAGCTCTAGAATCAACCAAACAATTGTGTAGATTATTTCCAACCATCTTGATGCTTAGTATAAATGGTGGTGCACCCATCCTTTCTTTATATAATTCTATTAGAACATCTTCAGTAGTAGCCTTCCTATCTGCACTTTCTTGCTTAGGTTGGCTTGTTTCCTGTAAGACCTTAATTAATTTGCTTTACTCTAAGTAGGGAATTCCTGTACTACATCCAACATGGACATATTAGTGAGAATGTCAGGATCATGATGGGCCAAACTATACCTCTAAGTGGCAATGAAAATACTAAAAATTAGACTTAATCAAGTTCATGTGAAAATTTGAATGGATTATCTACACAATTTGGAAAAGATGTAAGAACAAAATTTGTAGAGAATTGAATCTAGTTTATGGGCTACTATTTAAAAAAAAACTAAATTTAATTAGTGAAAAAGGAATATTTCAATGAACAACTATTAAAATTTTCATAAAATAAAAAGTGGGTGTCATTCCAGCCAACCTAACTATGAGCAAAAAATAATAAATTTTTTTTTGAATCTTTCAAAATATGTAGAGGACTCATGTCTAGATGTGACGCATATTTTTTTGAAATTTTTTTAAAATAAAATAATTAGTTATGATTTTTTTACTGTGACTTTTTTAAAAAACTAAAAAGTAATTTTCTAGCCAACCTAACTCAATCAAAAAAATTGGAATTCAAAATTTTTTAAACCTATAACCAGAAAAGCATAGAGTGTGATGTAGCTTTTGGATCTCAAAAAGGTGAAATAGTTTGAAAGTTATGGATGTTTTTCATCAGGATTTCAGACACACACTGTATAGAAAATTATTAATAATTATTTACTAAAATGATAACCAAGCAAATCTTATATTTTTAGAAAGCTGACAATTTCTTCAACAAACCCTTTTCATTTTATCATTTTTGCATTAAAAAAAAGTCATCGGCACGAAGGGTGAAGTTCGAAGAAGAGAGTGAAACTTGCAAAAATGTTAGAATTCAGGGAAAGCCAACTATGACAGTCCCAAGCCTAAATACAAGGCAAAACCAAAGAAAAATAGATATACTTGTGGTATGTGTGCTTATGCTTCATGCCTTATATACATTCATGTATATGCTTCATGTCTTATGTGTATTCAAGTGTATACCTCATGACTTGTAGTGTATTCAAGAGTATACTTTATGATTGATGTGTATTCAAGTGTATACTTCATGACTTACATGTATTCATGTGTATACTTCATGACTTATGTATAGTCATGTGTATGCTTCATGACTTACGTGTATCCATGTGCATACTTCATGTATATTACATGTATTTACATGTATGCTTAATGCCTTACTTACATTCATGTATAGGATTCATGTCTTACATGTATTTAACTCTATCATGCTACTTAGCTTCTCCCTATCAGGATTCACATGCACTCCTTATCTCTCTCTTTCCATGATAAGTTCTTTGACGTAGTGATGCTAGACTTAGATCTTCAAGCCATCTACATTCCACTATGTCATTATTACATTTACTATTATCTTATCTACACTTAACTTATGCTATCTAGGATTTCTATGATACCCATTAATTGTCAGAAATAGGATAGACGAATTCTACCTGCAATAGTTTCTCTATTTCCTCCCTCACTATGTCTTTCAAGGCTGGGTTGATCCTCCATTGTGGTTGCCTAATAGGTCAGACAACCTCAGTATAAATATGGTGTGTACAAACACTAGGATGGATTCCTTTCATGTCTTAATATTCCCATGCAAAGGTTTGGGTATGGTTTTGTAACAATTTTTCCAAACAAACTTCTTCCACTTCTATTAACCAACTACTGATAGAAAGTTGTTTGTTGGTTTGGACTGGGATTTGCTTTGTGCGAGCATGGACGGAAAGAAGTTCTCTATAAGGACTTAACAGTGTGTTTAATGGACAAAGGTGAAGTACAACTTGGTGGAGAGGTTTTTCTTATTGATAACTTACATGTGAGGCAATATTTTTAGAATATGGGCAGTTAAATGCTTTGAAGGATCCTTTCGGATCTCTTCGGAGCCATCCAGAGACCTCTTGCTGGGTAACACTATATAAGGGTCAAGCTCTTTATATTCCTCATTACATTCTTCAAAGTGTTCTACGATTGTTACCATTGCCAATGAGGAGGCATCTTCTTCATCAGAATCCATCAAATCATCTATTC
Organism: Cunninghamia lanceolata; assembly: GCA_027924645.1. Taxonomy (NCBI): domain Eukaryota; kingdom Viridiplantae; phylum Streptophyta; class Pinopsida; order Cupressales; family Cupressaceae; genus Cunninghamia; species Cunninghamia lanceolata. Next base: position 2,139,745 of record BSBN01000574.1, on the reverse strand, counting down.
ATGGTTTGTTTTCATATTACAGGAATGGTTTGGTAGGAGGATAAATAGAAAGTTTCTTAAGTCTTTTTCCATTTGAAACAGTCATATTTCCAGATCTACAATCAATAAGGGATGGTGCTATAGCCAGCCAAGGTCTTCCTAGGATTATTGGGTATCCTAAATGTTTCTTTCTTGTCTGTAGGATAAGAAAATCAGCTGGATAGTCCCAAGTATCAATAGTGACTGTGATATCCTCCAAAATTCCTTCTGGTTTGGTAATAGATAGGTCTGCAAGTTGTAATATAGTTGATGTTGGTTGAATGTGTGTTAATGCCAAAGTTTAAATAGTGTCTGATGTCATTACATTAGTGGCAGCACCCAAATCTTTTAAAATATTTAAAATAGATACCCCTTTTATGTCTACTGTAATGACAGGGCTCCCAGGATCCCCATATTTTTGAGGAATTAACTTGCCTGATAGGACATCAACAAGTTTTCCTTCCACTTGGATAGTGTTGGGTAGTTTTCTTTTTCAGCCTGGATGTTTTAGACACAAACTCTTAATGGTTTGGTTTATCTCAGGAATATCTTTTATTGCTTGTAACAAAGGAACTTCAATGTGTATTTTTCTAAGTTCCTTAATTAGTTTGGAGTCATCATCTAAGGTTTGGTTTTCCTTAGATTGTGGAGGAACCTATTTTAGTCATTCTGGGAATGGAACAGAGGTTTCCTTTAGAATTTCTTTTGATTCTTTTGCTTTAGCCTTCTTATTAGATTGTTGTGTATCATCTTTAGGACTTACTTCTTCTTCTTCAATGACTTCCTCAATAGGAATAGTTATAGGAACATCTCTAGATCATAGTTGGATGTCATTAATCTCCACTACATTCAGGTTTGTTGTATTTGGATTAGTATTGTACACCTATTGTTGTGGCCTATTATTCTTGGGGTTTGGAACTGGTTGTGCAGGCATTGATGGCTGATTTACCTGCTCATTGGAATTTGCATTCGCAGGTTGTGAAGGTCTAGGGAGTAAGGCTTGAGGTTGTTTCCAAATCTCCTCATTCCTTGGTTGTATTGAGGTGCCCATTGTTGTTGATACTGTTGCTAATTTGACCATTGTGAATTGGTCCATGATTGATTTTTCCAATCTTGCTGAGGCCATGGACCCCATTGTCATTTGCATTCCCCAAGGTCCATTATAAGAGTTTCCCCTTGGAGCATATTGGTTTTGAAATTGGTTAAATCCATAATTAGGTTGTTTCTAGCCAATAAAATTCATCTCTTCCTCATCTGTTGGAACCTTTTTCAACCTGTTTTTAATTTCAGGAACTAGGCCACACTCATTGGTAGGGTAATTTTTCTCATAGATTTTACACAACTCAGTTTGATTCAAGGGGCATTCCCTAAGTGGATGTTTCTCTCTACAACAAGGGTAGTAAATAGCTAAGGGTTCAGTGTTCTTTTTACTAGCTTGAATGCCATCCAGAGTGGTATTCAAATGAAGTACGATGTTAGTTTTGAGGTTTTCTAGTTCTTCTATTACTTTTGTAATGTCATTGGTACTACCCCTTTTTAAAATTCTTTTGTCTACTCTTGTGCAAGAATATTTTCTGCAAACTTCTACAATCTCCGCAAAAGTTTGTTTATTAATATCTCCCTTACCCATCAGATTTAATGCTTCTCTGATCTCATTGTCAATTCCTCTTAGAAAGATGGTCTTACTTAATTCTTCATCTAGGTTGTTTCCACACATCCTATGGACAAATAAAAATCTATCCACATAATCTTCTAAGTTTTCATTCTCCATTTGTTTCATGTAGAAAAGTTCATCTTTTCGATCCCTGACTCTACAATAATCCTAATATTTAACAAGAAAAATATTTTCCATTTCCTCCTAGGTGGTGATAGAATTTGTAATCAAGCCCATGAACCATCGTAAAGCTGATTCCTTAAGAGTGGAAGGAAACAATTTTAATTTCTGGTTATCTGTGGTGTAGTCATAAGTTTGGTAGAGGACCTTGAATTCAAATAGAAATTGATCTAGATCTTCTAAAGTTTTTCCTCTAAAGGTGGGTAGAAATGCAGGAGATATGTTTTTCATAGGAGGTTCATTTCTCTCAGGAATGATGTAGATTGGATAAGAGAATGTTCTATATTAGTTGGTTTGTCATGGTTACCAACATTATTACCCATCGTTGAAGATGTAGTAGATGAATTGGGAGGCTCTAATAGTATAGGTGATCCTTGATTGATTAGGTGATCTAGAGGTTCTTCCAAATTAGCCTCCATAGATATATCTTGTATTGGATGTCTAATGAATCGAACTAAGGCATCCCTAGGTCTTCTCATAAACTAATGGATCGAAAGTCTTATCAACACCTTAAACCTACAATGCTTTGTAGATTTTCTCTGGCAACAATGCCAAAAATGATGAGGTCAAAGTAGTGCTTTGTTAATGCATCACCATTTACATTTATCAATATGGAGGTGTCTAGAGCTATCTGCAATAAGAATTATTAGAATGGGGGGGTTTTGGTCGAGTGGTTTGGTGAATGGGACTTGGTTTGTCAGTCTTTCCAGAATTGAAAGTGCATGTAGAAATAAAGATCTATCTAATTGCTGAGAAATAAACACACTTGCTTGTAAGGAAACTATATTATTTTTCTAGAAAAGGAAACACACTTGCAGGAAGGGAAGCTATCTTAAATTGCTGGAAAAAAACACACTTGTTGTAAAAGAAATTAATCTAACATGCTAAAAAAGTGAATGAAGATCAATTGAATCTACTATTATTCTACAACACTGAAATACTCTGAATATGACAATGCTGATAAAGAACAGATCTATCTCTTTTTGGTATTGTATAATTCTTAAGAACTAACCTACATGGAATAGTTAACAACAATCACATAGAACATTAAGGAAAACTTAATAGAGATAAAAATAGAGTTACATAAATACCAAATTATTGAGAGATCTTCCCTTACATGGGTAAGTGGGCCCTACTTCCCCAACCAAAGATGATCCTCTTGCTCAACTAACTTCTTTCAGCAGAAATTCCCCTTCATATTAAATCATGGTCCAGAAATGGATAGAATTACAAGCATGAGGAATTTTCCTCCTGTTACAACAATCTGGCGATAACTATCTATGAAAACTTATAAAACTTGGAACTAACTAGAAAGAAATGAATTGCTCCTACTTATACAGTCGAGCATTATTGGAAGAAGAAAACTAACTGGAGAGAACTGGGACTAGCACCAGTTGCATGGTTTATGACATTCATTATTCCTAAATAGAACTATAGATCAAAGATCTGGGTTTATTCTAATTGCATGGCAAACTAGATGATTACCCTGAAATGGTGCAACGCAAGATGGTAGCTACTTCAGTTGGGATTGAAGTCAGCTAACTGATATTTCAGTTAGTCACCAAGATTGTGGTGATGTGGTGATGTTACCCTTCTCAGCTACGTGATTGAATCTGAAGTTATGTTTGCACTCAAGGATGGGCTTGTGGTGGTCATCGACTCAAGGGGAGGATGACCGTAGGAAGGTTTTCAGCATCTAGAGCTGTTCAAAGTTTAGGTTCTTCTTAGGACAGAGGGCTCTGGAGGGATCTAGAGACCACTGGTTATTCCTACTGCTGCAAGCCTTATATAAACATTCACAACTTTGCACCATAATACATAAGATATACACTTTTGAAATGTAATTCAATAAAATAAAGCAAGAGATTTCATCAAGGGAAATGAAAACTAAACATGTGCATATTCTAACCAAAAGACAAACATAATTATAATAATAGGTAATTATATATGCCAAACTGTCTGAGAGAGTTCTTAAGAGAAGAAAAAACATGAAATAGATGAGTCAATTATATGGCTCATCATCTCATATAATAGAACAACAAATCCTTAGACTGTATGCAACACTTTGAAAGGGTTTGGATCGTGTGAATTCTTTTGTGTCCTTATAGGATAATCATAAAGAGTTTCATCCTACTACCACAATCCATAAAGCTACTTGCAATCCTTTGAGAAAGTCACCTACACCCTTGGATCCCCATATTATGCGTCATAAAGTTGGTCATAATAACAAGACATTATCATAAGGTTTGAAGGTGAATGTATGAGGTCTTAACATAGTCAAAAGGTTGAAGTAATGATTGTCATATCAATGAACAGTTATCACCAATGATGGATATCCATGATTATGGAGGTCTGTTGCACTATGGTAGGGGTAGGCTATGCAAGTTAAGATTGTCAAAAGGTTGAATGAATGATTGTCATAGCTCAAGAGAAATCATTTATAGTAAAGGGTAGGCTATATAATTGAAGATTGGTCATGCATATAAATGATGAAGATCTAGGAGGCCAAGGAAAAGTGACAAATTTGTGAAGTTTCCCACAACAACAAACCTGACAACATGGTTTGTGAGGTTGGAAACATTATGGAAACATCCAAAAACAAGGTAGAAACATGGTGGAAACTTCATGAAATGGAAAGCTCTTCTTTTCTACCTACAAAATGAAAGCTAGAATATATTAATGAGTTTGAAGACAAACTCTAGGAGATGAAATGAAACAAGATTTTAACATTTACCTAATTTTGAAAACCTTTTTGCAAAGTGTTGTTGTAACAACATTTCAAACTCCTAATTTTCTATACCATCCATGAAACAACTTGATTTTCAGACCTATATCACTATTGTACCTACACAATCATAGCTAGAAATGGTCAAAGATGAAGGAATCAAGGAATTGGAGCTGAATGAAAATGAACTTTATAATCTTATACCTAAATTGTAGCCTTAGATATGATTATTGTAGCCTTCCATGAGGTACCAAATTGTTGTTCTAGATTGCAGATGTCTTGATTAAGACTAAAAATGGAGAAAACATGAAAAAAACATGAAGAAAGGAGGCTAGAAATGAAGTTTTGATGGTGAAATTAGTCATCTAAAACTACTTTTTGATGTTTGTACTTGAAAAATGAAGAGCTACAACTACATATGGAGGAGATAAAAGTTTTCTATAGCTCTACACATGTGTGAACCATTCAAATTTATCATTTCATGAAAATCCTATATCTAACTAAAACTACAATCACGTGGCAATTAAGATCAAGTTATGTCTTGAGGTATGAAACTACATATATCATCTTTCTACTAAGAAAAACAATCATATATAACAAGAAATCAATCTAGAACATGTTATTGATCATAACTCAACCATTGGGTAAGTGCAAAAAGTTGGGGGGCCAAAAAGTGGCCAACATTTTTTCAAAACAATTAAGACATAATACGAGCGCATTATAACACGCTCACATTATGGTTTGATAATGACAAGCCTAAGGCTCGAAAAAACCAAACCATAACACACTCATGTTAGAATGCAAGTGCATTATGTTTAATTATATATATAAAAAGAGCATTTCTGTTCATTTGATTTCTTTTATCTCTCTACACTCGCGACCTACAAACCCTAAGGAGTGTGCTCACATTTTTGAAGACCCAATTCGACACCAAAATCTCGCTGATTCATCGCCAAAATGCCTCCACGACTTCGAGCAGGCCAAAGGAGTGAGTTTTATTTTATTTTTGTCTAAATTTGTTTCTAAATAGGTAGGTTTGAGTTGATTTTTGATGTAAATTTCCTTAATTGTCAGGAAATGTTAATGTACCTCCTCCTCCTCCTCCCCCTCATCAAAATCCATAAAATCCTAAATAAGAAATACCTACCGAAGAACAACCCAAACAACAAACTCCTCCATCCATTCCTCGACATGCCCCTGGAACATAAGAAAATCTAATGGGGCAAATTGAAAACAATAAAAAAGAAATTGAAGACATAATTGCAAGGTTGAAAGATCCTTCAACTTCAACCTTGCATAGGCCCACGCTTGCTCAATCTCTTGAATCTATGTTATCAAATGTAGATTTAATTAGCAAGCAAATATCTAGTTGGTCGAATAAGGGGAGAGATTTTAGAGAGTATTATGTAGACAAGCTATCATATGAAGATGTGAAAAAGGTTACAAATTACAAAATTGGACTTGTGTTCCATTTTCACAAACCCACAAACAAATCAACCTCCACCCATTACATGCAAGAGGTTCCCTATCCATTGGTACAACAACCAAGCGATAAGGGATAATTTTGAGGAGAGGTGGTGGATGGTTTTTGACCATCCTCCATGCAATAACAATGAGGTCCTACAATACTTTTTGAGGAAACTCTACTACGATTTTGTCCTCAATAAAGTGCCAAACTATTTTGATATGCAAGAGTTTCAGGGTAGAGGTGGGGGGTCAACACAAGATAGACTAGGGGCACGTGTTAACCCACAGAGGCTAGTGAGATAAGTAATCAGCAGACCAACCCATGAGCATGTGTCTATCCCTTCCATTGTGAAGGAGAGTGTTGAGGTCGAGACACTTCAGTCCATTAGTGCCTTGACCTAGAGCATCATAGAGCATGCCAATCCTGCAGCAAAGTGTGGGTTGGGAGATAGTGTAAGGAGTAGGGTTCCACCCCATACTTGTCAAACTTGTGGCTCAGCCTATGGTTATGACCCCATGGATAGTCAGGACATAGGTGTGTAGGCTACATCTACAACTGAGTAGATGGTGATGATAGATACCCTCCTGAGTGAGACTTTTGGCCTTGATACTCAGGTAAATATTAGCAAGTTCATTGAGTTTAATTTATTAAATTTCATTTTTGAAATGCAAGATTAACTAATTTAGTTTGATGATTTGATGAAATTTCAGGGTCATAGCATTGATGCAGTTCTCAGCAGTACTCCACCTGCATTTTACACTACGACATCTACTACCGGGGTATGTAACTAGTAAACAATTATAAATATTACATGTGAATAGAATTGTTATATGAATAGTATTCTAATATCTAATTTTGGATGTTGAATAGGTTAATCTTGGAGATTTCACAGCAACACTTGCCAGTGGTGGTGTAGTTCAAAGCTTCACTGAGGTAATAAAATAAACATTTTAACTAATGAATTGTACTTATTAGATTTTTGTATTTTATATTCATATCATTGATTACATTGCATTGCACATCTTTCAAACTCAAAACATTATTAAACATTGCATAACTAATAGCTAGATGTTGATAGATGACAAAATTTTAATTATAATATAGTTAAATTTGAAAAAATGGCTCAAAGAAATGTGCTCTCATGGAATGCCATGAGAAGCAGATGCATAGACAAGGGCATCACCATGAGATCAATTTTTTTTAGTCATATTTTCAAATAGTTCACTGCCTTGTCTATGCTACCACATTTTCCATACATGTCTACCAAAGCTTGTTGATCCCCTCCACACTATTCTTTGACAAATTCTCTCTAATAGTATCATCCAATTACCACCAATTAGACCCTAGGACATGACAATAGAGAGGGGCATCATCCTATGACATCTTATATAGCATATGATTGACTCAAACATCATCTAGGTTTTAGGTATTAATTATGGGGGCAACAAGTCACCCCTAACCAAAATCTTCAAATCTACACTAACCCTTTCCCCTACAAACTTATGTCAATACTATTGGCTCAATTTCTTCCATCCCTACATCTATAAGAAAGAGCTATAGTATATCACCAAGAGAGCAAAATCTTCACTATGATTATGTGTATTATGTGTCTAGTTGTATCATAGTGATACATTGTTGATAATGAATATCATAGTGTGCTTTATTGTGTGTACTTCCATGTTTAGGTGAACATGTGTATGTTAGGAACCATGACTTGCATCACTATTCTAGTTTCATAATTGAATAATGTTATTTTATTTTTAGATGATGTAGGCCGCGGAGACACCTCCCGAAGTTCACAGGGCAATGGAGCATGGTGTGTCCACTATGATTCATAGCTCCATGCCATTGATGAGGGTATGAGGCAGATTAGTAAATTTCAATTTACATTCATTGTTATAGTTGTTTATTTTTGAAAAATCAAATGATTATTGATTTGAAGTTTAATTTCTATCTGGATGGTTTCTATAGGACATGACATCAACACAGCCTAATCCTGCTACTAGGACAAATGAGGAGGCAAATTATATGGTAGCGGTAAGTGATTATTTTGTTAAATGTTTCATTTTTATAACATGTAATTTCTATATATTAATATCTATACTTTTTATTGTAACAACTATAGATCCACGAAGAACTAAATAGAAGCATCATCCCTTAGGTTTGTAGTAGACTGTCCTCATACACATCTCCATCCTCCCAAAGATCAAAGGCTGCTCGTGATCTATTCCCTTCACTAAATAGAGGGGAATGAATGCTTATTGGGGTCCTTTGTTGTATGCCTATATGGAATTTGTGGATATATATTTTGTATTGCATATAGGAGACATTGTATGCCTATATGGCTATTTTGTATATATGTTATACTTATATTGACAGATATTAATGTATGCCTATATGGATATTTGGCTAATACAAATATTTTTTATTGATGGCATCGATATTTGCATTATAAATCCACATTTCAATGGATATTTGTAAATGGTTACTTTAAATATTTAAAGTCCAATTGTATTAAATAGGATGTTTGTTGATCTAATAAGCCAGCTATTGTTATTCAAGTATCACCTAAACCTCATTCTGGAACTAAAAGATAAAAGTTGTATTTAAAATAAAAATGAATCATCATGTTGAATAGAAAATATTCATATTCTTTATGAGTTGCTCAATTGAAAATATTTCTTAATTTCTTGTTATTATACCATATTGGGATGCAAATAGTATGTTTGTTGTTTTGAATAAGATAGTCAAAATCATATGCTTATGAGCACCTAATGATCATTTTGGTTATTAAATGTAATTCCTCTTGCATATAAGGTGAGGTTATGAGAGTACATTGAGTCTTACCTAATTTTAGTATGCAACATAACATTGGGGCTATAGGCTTCCATAAGTCATCAACAATCAAGTTTCAAGGTTGTCATTTAAGTCAAAGGGTCAAGGTTGTTTGTCATTGATGTCAAGGTTGATGCCATGATGTTGATTAGGTGATATAGTGATTCAAGGTAGGTGATGGTCATGAGGTGCATGATGTTGTGAATATGGTTTTCATGATAAGGTCTCTTAGTTCATGTTGATGTTGCACAAGACAAACATGGTTCATATGATGTAAGGTTCATGTTCATGGTGGATGTGGTTTTGTTCATGCAAGGTTTTTTTGTGAATATGGTTTTCATGATAAGGTCTATCTTGGAAGGTTGATATGATGCAAGGTTCAAGTTCATGGTGGATGTGGTTTTGTTCATGCAATAAGAAGTTAGAGAAGACACAAGCTTTTATAATCATAATTCAATGTAATCATCAAGGAGAGTTATATTTATTAAGGAGAGTCATGAGTTTGATTCGAATGTGAAGTTGTTCATGTCTTAGAACCCTAAGCCTATGATAAGTGTCATACTCTAATGTCTTTCTTTTGATGTCCCTAAAATCTTTGAAATGTCCTAGATATCTCTTGATGAAAGTTAGAATGTTTAAGTATTTCTTATTGATAGTTAGGGTTTGCATATTGGGCATTAAACCCTAAAAAGAATCTACTTTTCTTAAGGCTTTAAAACCCTCAATTGCCTATTGTGTGTAAAGTGAACTTTTGTTTTAATTTAATATTGACTTATAATCACATGTTACTATCACTTAAGTCAACCTACTAAAGGGTCTTTAAGTCATTAGTTCACCAGCCCTTCAACCTAACTCAACCGGCCTCTCAGGTAAACTCTCATAAGCTCGAGTGCCAAATCATAATCAAAGGTCATATTTAATTGATATGAGGGCGGGAAAAAGGATTGGAAGGTTAATATTTAAAATGAATTTGGAATACAAATAGTCATCTCTATGCGGTTGAATTTGATGGGCATGCCTTTATAAAAGGCTAAAACACAACTTTATGCATGATATCATGGTATTTGTAGTGTTTGAAGATTGAAGACTAGTTAGTGTTTGTAGCTCAAACTATTTTGGCATGTTTGGGTGTGAAACAAGACCATGCCTAGCCTAAACATACCCATCTAGATGCGTTGGAACTGTCAATTTGGCCACACAAGGAGAAGAACAAAAGTTACACCCCTTTGCAACTTGACACTACCTCCTTTTGATGATTTTTGGGGTAGCAGAAAAACTTTCACCACGGGTAAATGCCTTAGAGATATAAAACACTGAGAGAGGTTATTATAAGGGGACCCTAGAGGTACATGATCATGTTGCCTTAGACAGAATGTCTCTAAGTAACATAGTTTCTGAGTAACAACTCGTCAAAGATTGCTTCCTTTTTGCACTTTGGACTTTTCAGGGATATCACCAGTACAATTTAGCTCAGACTGTTTTGGCATGTTTGGGTGCAAAATAGGACCATGCCTAGCTTAAATGTACCCATCTAAATGCATAGGAACTGTCACCCCTTTGTAACTTTACACTACCTCTTTTTGGTGATTTTTGGGGCAGCAGAAAACCTTTCACCACGGGCAAATGCCTTAGAGATATAAAAATCTGAGAGAGGTTATTGTAGAGGGACCCTATGTGATCATGTTGCCTTAGATAGAATGTCTCTAAGTGACACAGTTTCTGAGTAACATCTCGTCAAATATTGCTGCATTTTTGCACTTTGGACTCTTCAGGGATATCGTCTATACAATGTAGCTCAGACTGTTTTGGCATGTTTGGGTGAAAAATAGGACCATGCCTAGCCTAAACGTACCCATTTGTATGCGTTGGAATAGTCAGTTTGGTCACATCAAGAGCAAGATGAAAGTTGCACCCCTTTGCAACTTTACACTGCCTCCTAATAATTTTTGGGACAGCAAAAAACCTTTCACCACGGGCAAACACCTCAAAGATATAAAAAATTGAGAGAGTTTATTGTAGAGGGACCCTATGTGATTGTGTTTCCTTAGATAGAATGTCTCTAAGTGACACAGTTTTCAAGTAACATCTTGTCAAAGATTGCTGCCTTTTTACACTTTGGACTCTTCAGGGATATCGTTGGTACAATGTAGCTCAGATTGCTTTGACATGTTTGGGTGAAAAATAGGACCATGCCTAGCCTAAATGTACCCATATGGATGTGTTAGAATAGTCAGTTTGGTCGCATTAGGAGCAGGATGAAAGTTACACCCCTTTGCAACTTTACATTGCCTCCTTCTGACAATTTTTGGGGCAGCAGAAAACCTTTCACCATGGGCAAATGCCTCAAAGATATAAAAAATTGAGAGAGGTTATTGTAGAGGGACCCTACATGATCACATTGCCTTAGATAGAATCTCTCTAAGTGATAAGGTTTCCAAGTAACATCTCATCAAAGATTGCTGCCTTTTTGCACTTTGGACTTTTTAGGGATATTATCGGTACAATGTAGCTCAGACTATTTTGGCATGTTTGGGTGAAAAATAGGACCATGCCTAGCATAAACGTACCCATCTAGATGTGTTGGAACTATCAGTTTGGTTGCATCAGGAGAAGGACACCAAAAATATAAAAATGTAAAAGTTGCTTTGTGCAACTTAACAACATTAACACTTTTTTGCAACAAGACTCAAAGACTCAAACTAACCCCAAATGACTCAAACTAACTCAAAAACATATGAAATGGTCTTAGAAGACCTCATTACATACAATTGACTCAATCAAAACAAAATTTCACTTTTTGACCCCTCTTGGAGGCATGACAACCTGGGTGCCCCTGCACCATTAGTGCAACTGAAGTCGATAAAGTTTTCCTGTTAAGAAAAAGAGCTCCCCTTAGCTTTAATAAATATAAATATTATATAATGACAAGGCCAACCACATGAAGGTGGAAGCTCATGTGGCCTCACCTAAGACCTAACACACATGTATTCTAGTAGACGTAGGACACCTAAGACACCTATTGTATAGTATGTATCTAGATTTTATAGACATAGTAGACCTAAGACACCTAGTCTTTATACCTTATCGTAGTCTAGACCTAAGTCAACTAGACACCTAGATTATAGTTCTACCTAAAACACCTATTATGGTAGACCTAGTTGACATATAGTACCTACCTAAGACACCTAGATTAAATTATAGAAGACAACTACCTAGAAGACACCTAGATCATTCTAGATTATACCTTATTCTAGTCTCTAGACAGGTCGTTGATATATAGTATCTACCTAAGAAACCTAGATTAGATTAAATACCTTTTTTCTAGTCTCTATCTACCTAGTTGACATATCGTATATACCTAAGACACAATTAGAGACATCATTATCTAGTTACAAACCAAGACACCTAGAGACACCTATATTTTATACATTACCTAGACTTTATACATTACTCTTAGGATCAACTTCATCCATCCCTTACATCGAACCCCATGAAGCATAACATGATGATGTAAAAATGTGTATATGTGTAAAAATGCAGCAACAAATAAAAAAAGACAAACCTTACAAATTACTGTGCATACTTACAACTCAATGTAACATGAATTTACAAAATCAATGTAAATACTTAGAAATTAATCCAATGAACCATCCATGTCTTCTCTACTCTTTATTGTGTCAAGTACTGCCTCATGGTCAGACTCACGCACCTTCCACAAGGTCTTGTTCAAAGGTCTACCTCGATATTGTATCAAATGAACATTGGATGCCATGATAAGGTTCGAGTAATGAAGAATATTTCGACGCATGTCAAAGTCCTGAAATAGCCAAACATTAACACTCTTATGTGGGTACCTTCTTAGCCATGTTCCAGTAACAACCACTGAGCCTATAGGGTGTTCAATGTTTTCTCCATCTGTAACTGGGGCCTCCAATTTCTTTTTAGCCTCAACACAACAACACAAGTAATAATCTGTTCCCTCTTTGTTATCTTCATCTGCAATAATTGCATATACATGCCCTACATTGATATGTGTAGCAAATTAGATGAAATTAGTCAACATTACAAAAACACTACAAAGTAAGATGACATTAGGAATTTCAAAAACTATGCAAATAGATATATTACCTGGTTGAACTAGATTTGATATGTGGTTAATGTCAACTGATAATTCCATCTATGTTAGTTCCAGTGCCGTCAGGGGTCGATATGTGTCAAGTGGGCTAAGATAACTTAACTGCCATTCATCAACCCACTCCTTTGACTCGTACTCATCCCAGGCTTGAATTGTACAAGAAGAACAAAACCATGACATCTTTCGCGTATGGATACTCCATGAACCTGCAACTGAGCTTCTGAAAGAGTGCATCTCACTTGATCCTATCAGTGTAGAACAGTCCTCATATGGTGCAATGTTAGTATCATCTATCAACAAAAAAAATCTACGAACTAAAGACTTACCTTTATTACCTGGACCCATGGAAGCATTACACCACTTGACGATCGATTTTGCATTTGTCAACTTTGTATTGTCTTTATACTTTAACTCTTCTCATGCTATGGCTCTTTTGATACATGCTCCTACACTATCATGCTCCCCCTTTCCATGCCCGGCCAAACAAAAGTTTGACATATGTTGAATACCTGTAAAATTATGCCTCTTGCTCAGCTAATAGAAATTCTACGAGTTCTTGCACAGTTATCTGACCATATGATATGCTGACTGAACGATATGCCCCTTCTAGCCAAATCATTGTAGAACACCTGAAATCAACCTTACAGGAACTCCATAGAATGCATACGATCATCACTGATATAGAAATGATACTCCCTTATGATCTTTCTATCATCATATGTACTATCATTCACATGAATGAAAGAGATGTACATAAATATAGAAACCTATGTGGAGTTATAATATTGTGATTGCACCTCATGCTATGGCTCTAGACTATAGTTCTCTATAAAGCTGATGACTGAAACAATGCTACCAACTGGAAATGTGTCCTTGCATAACTTGAATTGCAAGTCCAACCATTGATCTTTATGGGAATGTCTTGCATACTCATACACTATGCTGTCACGAAATATAGGCATAAACTGATACACCAGAATCTTTTCAATAACCAATTCACACCTCTTTGCTTCTTTACCATCTTTTGTATTGTATGCCATTGTTTTATACTTGTTGAACTCTACTAGTTCATTTCCAACCGCATGTGTTCTTTCCATATGTTCACATATTGGCATACATTGCAAGCCACCGCAATGCTAACATGTGCCATCCAAGCATAATTTCTTGTAGAATTTTTTACCTTCATCTCTTTCAAATAAAATTCTTGATATGAAATCTATTGAAGATGTTGGTGGGGCACGTATGCCACAACCCTGTAAAACATTGTTAGTATGCAAATCTCAACATATAGACCGATAAACATCAAAATGGTTAGAAAATTCAATATGTAATCTACAACAATAAGTAGTGTGTGTGTGATTTATCTTGACATAGAAAGGTTTTAGCATTTCAAAATATCTTTGACAAATTTTAATTTGAGGATACTTCTCTAGAAATTTACCAAAAAATTGTGTTTGAGTCATATCCAAAAAATGCTTTGGATGTGGCTCATGGTTCCAACTACTGATTCTCCTTCTTACCACATCCGTTTGATTCAGAGATACCCTTGTGTAATTCTTCCAAAAGTATTCAATTAGTGATCTCAATGCTTCAACAATTGGTTTATCTTTTCGTGGTAGTCTCCCCGAGAACACCCATAATTCATTGGCATTAGTGTCCTCAATTCTTTGGCATCTTCCAAGGGCTCTTGATAAAGTTTTCTTATTAATTCTCAATGCTTGACTCATCTTTCTAATGAGATGAGATTTTCTTGTTTGACTACTTACTATAGTCGATGTAATCACACGTTGTGTTGCATTACTATCTTTTGTGTGTGAGGTGTTACCCACACTCTCGTATGCACTCATTAGATTCTTGACAATAGATTTTTCACTTGAAGCCTCTGATGTTCTCAACCCAAGAATCTTCATGAAGGACCTATACTTTATACTTCGCATCATTTCAATGAATAGTTGACATCTTACAGTCTCATTTAACTTTTCAAAGAACAATCTCCAAATCTTATCAGCATATCTTCTACAAGTGTGTTTTAGAATCTTACCTTCCATTGGCTACAAAATATTCTCATCAATATCAATCAAATACTTTGGCTTTCTATGCAAAATTCTAGGTGGTGTTAAGTTAGGTAAATTCATCTCAACATTAGGAATTTCATCAATATTTAAATGAGATGGGCTAGATGGCATACCTTTAATCGAAGATGGAATAGATGACATACCTTGAGGTTGAGGTGGGAACGATGGTGTACCTCCTTCATCACATGTGAGTGATGATGTACTCTCAATTTGAGATACGGTAGATGGTGTCTCTACATGTTGACTTGCGGTAGAGGATGTGTCTCCAACTATGGTATTCAAATCTCTCATAGCATGAAGTTTTTGCATTCATTCTCTTTGTGCCACCAATACCATATCTCTTTGTAATGGTTGTAGTTCCTCTTCAATTGGCATGTCTTCATTTATCGTGTCTAATTTCCTCTTCTCACTAAGTTCCCTCATAGCCCATGCTTTCTTTGCATTCTTAGCTTCTATCTCTTCCTGTGTTGGTTTAATTCTTGATCGTTTCCTCAGCATGACAAAGAATTTGTCTATAGCATGATAAAGAGACCAATATTATTTCCTAAGAAATGAGTCCATACAAATAACTAAAATATATGTCGTTCAACCCTTCATAGTAAATGTACATACAATCATCATGTAAAAGAGTAAATGTCACTCAACCAAAATAGGTAAAAAGTATACAAAGCAAATTATTATAGCCATACAAAGCATTATTGCACAATATTATTGCAGCCATACAAAGCATTATGGTACAAATTTAACTTTAGTCCTAGATGAGGATAAGGTCAAAGGAGAGTTACCTATTGAGGCTACAAGTGAAGAGTACATGGGACATCATGTTGACTACTTGTTGATAACAATCTAGTCATGAAAGGCTATGTGATTGAGATCATGGGAGACATCACACTAGGGCATGGTTTGGATTAGTTTAGAGGGTGAATAAGGGATATCAAGAGATAATTATTAAAGTCAAGGCATATTAATGTTGTAATGTCAAACTCGAGTAGATAATCATGTGCATTTTAGAAGCAAATTATTCCAGGTTGAAAACTTATTTTTTAGGCAATTAAGTTGCATAAGGGTTAGGGTTTGTAGAGAAACTCTTTGGATTGTGTTTGTAATTCTTTAAAAGATTGAGGTAGACCCAATTTGATATGTTTGGTGTCTTGTTTGAAGATTGGAAGCCTGGAGATCAAAAAACCTATAGCGACCTATTTGCACAAGCCTAATTAGGCCTCTTGTCAAGTGGGACAGTCAATTATGGAATGATGAAGGCATTATGACAAAACTAAGGAGGACAAGATAAGACACCAATTATGGAATGATCCATGGAGAAAACCAAGGAGGACAAGATAAGACACCAAATTTGTGAAGTTACCAATGGTAATAAATTTACCTCCTAGCTGTCCTTAACTAATCCATGATTGCAAATGGATGTATTTTGGCTTCTATAGACTAAAAGTAACTTATTTATGATAAATATAATGCTCAAAATTGTTAAATGTTAAATTCCTACCTCTACATCACATACCTAGGATTGTCATAAAAATCATCAGACTAATCTCTGTAATTTAGGGTATTGAATGGTATATAGTTGATCAAGGTAACCACCATCATGTGCTAACAAAGGATAATTAGGAAATTTTAAAATATTGTTGTCATGTCATGTGCATACAAATCATCATGAATAGGTGCATAAGGAATGTCCTAGCCCAAGATATGTATTTTTATTATGTTGTGAGGATTTATTCTTGTATAGTTTGACATCATGGTATGTTAAGGTCTGTTTATTACACATAATTATTAAAAATCCCAAGTGTAGAAAATATACATGGCATCATGTGAGATTGTAGGCTACTTTCTTGATTGGAAATGTGTTTATTTTAATTAGTATTGACCTTTGAGATATCTTTTATTATGCATACCATGAACTAATTTCAAACATAGTCTATTATATAAACATAAGATATGTATACA
Source organism: Cunninghamia lanceolata (assembly GCA_027924645.1). Classification (NCBI taxonomy): domain Eukaryota; kingdom Viridiplantae; phylum Streptophyta; class Pinopsida; order Cupressales; family Cupressaceae; genus Cunninghamia; species Cunninghamia lanceolata. The sequence continues at coordinate 2,122,693 of BSBN01000574.1, read as the reverse complement.
TAGTCTTTTATTATGCATACTGGATACAAGTGATATAAACATGTATGATAAAGCTGTTGCAAGTATGAGGTGAGCCAGTGTTGTCATTGATGTCAACATACTCATATTGCATTGACAAGAAGGATTTGATGAGCTGTGTGCTGAGGATATTGAGAAAATTAGCCTCAGTCAGGAACAGTGAAGAATAGTGATGAGAAGAAGGCAAATGTACTGTATAGGATGAGAACCGGAGGATGCGGATTAAAGGGTTAGTAGATATGAGTCTTGAGATGCTTCAGTTAAGATTTCAGAGGTCCGCATGAAGATCTGAAGGAGTTGTGGCTGTCGGTATAGAACCGGTTCCGGCAAGTATCCAGAGGTGACAGAGGATCACAAAAAGGTCCGGTAAGGTCTGGAATTGTATTATCCAAATCTGCGGATTGGACGGAGTGTTTGGGATGTCCTTGTGATATGTCATCCTGATTTGTGTATGATTTGGAGGTCCGGAAGTACCTCTTGCATTATGACAGTGGCAACAGACTGTGTTCTTGAAGTTCCGGATGAGGAAGACAAGAGATCCCAGTAAGTAGAGGAAGTGCAGATGTATCCGGACATTCAGACAGGCTTGTGAAGGTTCTTGGATCATGTTTAGGTTGTGTTGTTGATCAGCATTGATGGTAGAGCCCGGAATTGAAGTTATTCTTCCGGATGAAGTTCTTGCTCTGTTTAGCCGACCGGATGAGTTGTTCATCCTGCGAATGTTCTTGTGGTGGCCGACCGGATGTGTTATTCATCTTGCGGATACTCTTATGGTTGTTTGCCGACTTAGATGTTTGTTCCTAAGTTGATGTCTTGTATAAATAACGGTTTGTGAGCTCATTTCAAAGTGTGGTGTGTGGATTAGAGTGGCATAGTGAAGAAACGTGCGAAAGGGAGAGTAGAGATTTTTGGGCTTAATTGGAACTGATCCGGACATGGTAGAGATGTCATTCTCCAGTTCAAGACTGTGATTTTTATCACTTTGTAGACAGTGTGTCTCCTTGTAGGCAGTGGGCCTCTTTGTGAGCAGTGTGCTCGGGCAGTGAGCCCTTATTGGCATGTGCCATTCATTTTTCTTTATTCTTCTAACAGAGAATAATTCTTGGGTTAATCACCCCGTGGTTTTTCCCTTAACCGGGTTTTCCACGTCAAAATCTTGGTGTTCAATGTGCTGATGCTTATCTGCTCTTGTGTTTATGTATTTTGCTTCCATGAATGATTATTTGATATGCTGCTAACTAACAACAAAGAATCAAGTGTTTAAAAGAAAAAGAAGTTTTATACAATTGATTCACCCCCCCCCTCTCAGTTGTATGCCCTAGATCCAACAATTGGTATCAGAGCCAAGTTCCTCTGATAGGAGCTTAACCGCTTGAGGAGATCCAGGATGTCGTCATACAAGAAGGATAGTCCGAAGTTCGATGGAACCAACTTCACTCTTTGGAAAGGTCGCATGAAGTGTCACTTGGAATGTATGGGAAAAGCATACTTGGCTATGATTTCAAAACCATATGTACCCCCACAAGGTGGTCCGACAACTCTGAATGAAATCACAGAAGCTGAAAACAATCTGCGGACCAAGGAAGCTCTTCTAAGTGCATTGAATGACTCAGATCTCTCGAATGTCATTGACCTACCAACTGCATATGAGATCTTAACTAAACTGGAACTTCTGTATGAAGGAGATGAGTTTGTCAAAAGTGCAAGGTTGCAAAGTCTGAAAGGGAAATTTGAAAGATTGAAAATGAGAGATGATGAAAACATCACTACCTTTATGCCAAGAGTAAATGAGCTGGTATGTGGAATCAGAAATGCTGGTGGAACTTTAGATGAAAATGAGATTGTCTGCAAAATCCTAAGATCCCTTCCTGCTGCCTACAAAATCAAAGTTGCTGCCATTGATGAATTCAGAGCCCACACAACTGTCACAAGAGAACAACTAGCTGGCAAACTAGCTGCATTTGAAATGACCGAGTTTGGAGATGATCCTCCCAAGACTGAATTTGCTTTCAAAGCAGTGCCTATGTGAAAGGCAAACAGAGATTTGATCCGGGTGAAAACTCATCAAGGAAAATGTCATGGTATGATCAAGCAAGAAGAGACATGGAAGAAGAAGAAGCAGAAACAGCTCAACTTGAAGCCCTCATTGCAAAGAGACTGCCAAGAGGATCCGGTAAGTATGAAGGAAAACTACCCTTTAAGTGTTTCAACTGCAATAAGATTGGTCATTTTGCCTCAAGATGTCCGGAGAGATCTGCAAGATCTAATACTCACAGACAAAGGTTTCAAAAGAATTGCTATTATGTTCATGAAGAAGATGACAATGAAGGAGTAACAGATGATGAATTAGAACTAGGAAGCAAATCCGGAAATGAGTGGGTGTTTATAGCCATCAAGGAAGAAGATTCAATACTCTCTGAATCTGTCAATCACAAAGTTGTTGAAAAAGCCTTGGCTGCTCAAGTGGAAGAAAAGGATGATTGGGTTATTGACAGTGGATGTTCTCACCATATGACTGGTGACAAGAATAAGTTCTTAGATTTGGAAAGATATGAAGGAGGAATGGTAAAGTTTGGTGACAATTCTGCTGGCAGAATCAGAGGTAGGGGAACTATTTCCTTTGATGGTAAGAGCAAAACAGGAAATGTACTGTATGTTGAAGGATTGAAGCACAATCTTCTCAGTGTTGGTCAGTTAGTGGACAAAGGCTATGATCTCCGGTTCAAGAATGGAAAATGCAGAATCTTCACAAACTCCAGAACTGAAATTGCATCCGGTACTCAGACAAAAGGTAATATCTTTCATCTGGTTGGTTCAAATAAAAGTTGTTTGTTTGTCCAAATTGATCAGAGTTGGTTATGGCATAGAAGAATGTGTCATGTAAATTTTGATAACATCATCAAGATAAGCAATACTCAGGCTGTGAGAGATCTTCCAAAATTGATGAAACCTACAAACAGTGTGTGTAAAGAATGTCAGTTAGGTAAACAAAGCAGAGTCTCTTTCAAAAGCAAAGATCAGTCTTCTACCGGATTGTTGGAATTAGTACATACTGATCTATGTGGTCCGACAAGAATCAAGAGTCTACAGGGTGATAGATATTTCATGTTGTTGATTGATGATCATTCCCGGATGATGTGGGTTACCTTTCTAAAAGAAAAATCAGAAGCTTTTGAGAAGTTCAAAATCTTCAAAGCTATGGTGGAGAATCAAACCGGATTGAAACTAAAGTGTCTAAGGTCTGATAGAGGTGGTGAATTTACATCTGGTGAATTCATTGACTTTTGTGAGAAACAGGGTATAAGGAGACAGTTGTCTGCTCCTAAGACTCCACAGCAGAATGGAGTAGTTGAGAGAAAGAACCGGACCATCCAGGAAGCTGCTAGGACAATGATGTTGGAAGCAAATGTTCCTCAAATGTTTTGGAAAGAAGCTATCAGCACCGCAGTCTACACTCTCAATCGAGTTCAAATCAGAAACAACACCGGTAAGACCCCCTATGAACTCTAGTTTGGCATCACTCCTACTGTGAAATATTTCAGAGTATTTGGTAGCAAGTGTTATATTAAAAGAGATGAAGATCTAGGAAAGTTTGATGCTAGAAGTGATGAAGGAATTTTCTTGGGTTACTCCACTCAAAGCAAAGCATACCGGTGTTACAATAAGAGATTGAGGAAGATGATAGAAAGCACCAATGTAAAGGTTGATGAAGGAATTGAGAAGCCTTCAAGATTTTATGAGTTTGATGAAGATGACCAAGACAGTGTTCAAGGACCTCAATCCTCTCTGGTGAGACAGAGTCAGCCTGATCCGGTAAATCAGGAAGAAGAGATAGGTCTGAATGAGCCTGATCAAGAAGCAGCAGTGCAGGATACTCCCAAAATTCCAAGGTATGTAAGACTGAACCACTCTGAAGATCAGATCATAGGTGACAGAAGCAAAGGTGTACAAACTAGAAGGAATATTGCTCAAAATCAGGATGAATGCTGTCTGATTTCAAAAATTGAACCTAAAACAATAAATGAAGCTTGCAATGATGAAAACTGGACCAAAGCAATGGAAGATGAATTGATGCAAATTGAGAAAAATCATACTTGGGATCTTGTTCCTAGACCTAGAGACAGGAATGTAATTGGAACCAAGTGGGTCTTCCGGAACAAACTAAATGAAGCTGGTGAAGTAATCAGAAACAAAGCTAGATTGGTCTGCAAAGGCTACTCTCAGATAGAAGGAATTGACTTTGAAGAGACTTTTGCTCCGGTGGCAAGAATTGAAGCAGTCAGATTACTTCTTGCATTTGCTGCCTTCAAAGACTTCAAGGTATATCAGATGGATGTCAAGTCTGCCTTCCTAAATGGTGATCTGGAAGAAGAAGTCTACATTGAACAACCGGATGGATTTCAATTGTCTGATAATGATGATATGGTCTGCAAGTTGAAGAAAGCTTTGTATGGATTGAAGCAAGCCCCAAGAGCATGGTATGAAAGGTTGGATAAGCATCTTGTGCAGATTGGATTCAACAAAGGTACTGCTGACAGTAACTTATATTTCAAAATTGATCATGAAAACATTTTGATTGTTGAAGTGTTTGTGGATGATATCATTTTTGGAGGAAAAGATAGTATGTGCAAAACTTTTGCAAATCAGATGAAAAGTGAGTTTGAAATGTCTATGCTTGGTGAAATGAATTTCTTCTTGGGTCTGCATATTACTCAAACAAAAGAAGGGATCTTCATTTCTCAGACCAAATATGTGAAAGAATTGTTAAAGAAATTTGGTATGGAAGACTCAAAGCCTATGAACACTCCTATGGCAACCGGATGTAAGTTAAGCAAAGATGATGATTCTCCAAAGGCAGATCAGACAAAGTATAGATCAATGATTGGTGGATTGTTGTATCTCACTCAAACTAGACCAGATATAATGCAGGCTGTTGGTCTTGTGGCAAGATTCCAGGCTGATCCTAGAGAATCTCATGTTATGGCAATCAAAAGAATTTTTAGGTACTTGAAAGGAACAGTTGAGTATGGTCTATGGTACCCTAGAGATCCAGATTTCTCTCTTCATGCTTACACAGATGCAGATTGGGCAGGAGATGTGGATGACCGGAAAAGCACTAGTGGTGGAGCATTCTTTTTGGGGAAGAGATTGGTTTCTTGGCTAAGCAAGAAACAAGATGCAATATCTCTGTCTACAACTGAAGCAGAATACATTGCAGCAGCAGGTAGTTGCACTCAAATCTTATCGATGAAGCAGATGCTAAGAGACATCAAAGTTGAATATGAAGAGCCTATCACAATTTTCTGTGATAATTCAAGTGCAATTAATATTTCCAAGAATCCGGTATTGCATTCTAAGACTAAGCACATATCTATCAAATTTTACTTTTTGAGAGAACAAGTAAACAAGGAAGAAGTCAGATTGGAGTATGTTCCCTCCAAGGATCAGATTGCAGATATCTTTACAAAACCTCTTCCCAAGGACTCTTTTGAATATCTCCGGGAGAAGTTAGGGGTCATGGCCCCTCCGGTGATGAACTAAGATGCACTGATGTGCATCAGTCCGGTGGCTATCACAGTCATATCTTGTGATCCGGACTAATGGGGAGCTGCAACTAAGGGGGAGCAGCTGGTATGATTCTGATGTATGAGAATTGCAAGTCTGAGCCCTTTGCCATTGATGTCAAAGGGGGAGAGAAGACATGTGAAAAACAAGTGGTTGATGATCAAAGGGGGAGCAGTAAAGGAAGAGAAGACATATGAAAAGTTGAAGTTCTTGTCTTAATGGTTTTTCACATCATATGTTGCCATCAATGACAAAGGGGGAGATTGTTGCAAGTATGAGGTGAGCCAGTGTTGTCATTGATGTCAACATACTCATATTGCATTGACAAGAAGGATTTGATGAGCTGTGTGCTGAGGATATTGAGAAAATTAGCCTCAGTCAGGAACAGTGAAGAACAGTGATGAGAAGAAGGCAAATGTACTGTATAGGATGAGAACCGGAGGATGCGGATTAAAGGGTTAGTAGATATGAGTCTTGAGATGCTTCAGTTAAGATTTCAGAGGTCCGCATGAAGATCTGAAGGAGTTGTGGCTATCGGTATAGAACCAATTCCGGCAAGTATCCAGAGGTGACAGAGGATCACAAAAAGGTCCGGTAAGGTCCAGAATTGTATTATCCAAATCTGCGGATTGGACGGAGTGTTTGGGATGTCCTTGTGATATGTCATCCTGATTTGTGTATGATTTGGAGGTCCGGAAGTACCTCTTGCATTATGACAGTGGCAACAGACTGTGTTCTTGAAGTTCCGGATGAGGAAGACAAGAGATCCCAGTAAGTAGAGGAAGTGCGGATGTATCCAGACATTCAGACAGGCTTGTGAAGGTTCTTGGATCATGTTTAGGTTGTGTTGTTGGTCCGCATTGATGGTAGAGCCCGGAATTGAAGTTATTCTTCTGGATGAAGTTCTTGCTCTGTTTAGCCGACCGGATGAGTTGTTCATCCTACGAATGTTCTTGTGGTGGCCGACCGGATGTGTTATTCATCTTGCGGATACTCTTATGGTTGTTTGCCGACTTAGATGTTTGTTCCTAAGTCGATGTCTTGTATAAATAACGGTTTGTGAGTTCATTTCAAAGTGTGGTGTGTGGATTAGAGTGGCATAGTGAAGAAACGTGCGAAAGGGAGAGTAGAGATTTTTGGGCTTAATTGGAACTGATCCGGACATGGTAGAGATGTCATTCTCCAGTTCAAGACTGTGATTTTTATCACTTTGTAGACAGTGTGTCTCCTTGTAGGCAGTGGGCCTCTTTGTGAGCAGTGTGCTCGGGCAGTGAGCCCTTATTGGCATGTGCCATTCATTTTTCTTTATTCTTCTAACAGAGAATAATTCTTGGGTTAATCACCCCATGGTTTTTCCCTTAACCAGGTTTTCCACGTCAAAATCTTGGTGTTCAATGTGCTGATGCTTATCTGCTCTTGTGTTTATGTATTTTGCTTCCATGAATGATTATTTGATATGCTGCTAACTAACAACAAAGAATCAAGTGTTTAAAAGAAAAAGAAGTTTTATACAACTGATTCACCCCCCCCCTCTCAGTTGTATGCCCTAGATCCAACAAAAGCATGATAAAGTAATTCAAATGGAATTAAGGAAAATGCAAAGAACATGCATATAAAGACTTGACATACCTAAAAAATAGAGATTCGAATGGAGAGAGTACCTAATTATGTAGTGTTTTTATCTTCTTGCATCAAAGTCCTCAACAATTGGAGTTTTTCACCACTTGCTTCCTTTTCAATGTTAAATTAAATAACACTCAAATATAATTACTAAAAACAATACTATTAACCAATCTATAATGTTAAATTCCTAAAATTGAATCACAATTAACATTGCAACACTACAAAAATTGAAACTTGAATAGATATATATCAAATTTGATGTGAAAACTATGTTATTTCCTCCTTCTCAAGTTGGCAAAGCAGAAAAGGTGGTGGAAAGATCATGCAAAGGTAGTAGAATGTGTAAAATGTGCATGTAAACTTCCCAACAACATGAAAACACTTTTTTTTTGTCAGAACACACACATAATCAACATGAAAAGAGAGCATGTGGGCCTGGATCATGGGGGTCTAGGCCTTTTTACTGTTTCTATAGCAAGACAAAACATGAGCGCATTATAATGTGCTCACGTTATAATGCACTTGCATTTTGTCCTGCTATAGATTGATCCATAAATATTTGTGCCTATCTCACCTTTGATAGCACCTTTGTAATATCTCAGCTCTAGTTCCATTAGCTCATGTTCTATCTCTCACCTCTATATATCTCACTTACCTCTCCCCCTCACCTCTCTACCTCTCCCCTCTCTATGTCTCTCAGTCGCTCCTTGTCTACCTCTCCATCCATCCTTAGCCATCTAAGTCTCACTTAATCCTAAACCCTAAAGCCTCAACCCTCAACCCTTAAACCTTAAATCCTAAACCCTATCCCTAAACCTTCAACACTTTACATTAAACCCTATTCCCTCAATCATAAACCCTAATTCCTCAACGCTAAACCCTACACCCTATCACTAAACCCTAATCCCTTAACCCTTAGCCCTAAAGCCTCAACCCTTAATCCTTAAACCTTAAACCCTAAACCCTATCCCTAATCCCTATACCCTAGACACTCTACTTTAACCCTAATCCCTCAACCCTCAACCCTATCCCTAAACCCTAAACCCTCAAACCTCAACCCTCAACCCTCAACATCAAACCCTAATCCCTCAACCCTTAACTCTAATCCCTCAACCTTAAACCCTCAACACTATACCTTAAACCCTCAACACTATACCTTAAACCCTAATCCCTCAATCCTAAACCCTAAACCCTATCCCTAAACCCTAATCCCTCAACCCTCAACCCTAATCCCTCAACCCTCATCCCTAATCCCTCATCCCTAAACCCTAAATGCTATACCTATTCCTAAACCCTCAATAGGCTCAATACTATACCTTAAACCCTAATCCCTTATCCCTAAACCCTTCAACCCTACCCCTAATCCCTATACCCTCGACACTCTACTTTAACCCTAATCCCTTGACCCTCAACCCTATCCCTAAACCCTCAACCCTTAACCCTCAATGTCAAACCCTAATCCCTCAACCCTTAACTCTAATCCCTCGACCCTCAACCCTATCCCTAAACCCTTAACCCTAAAACCTCAACCCTCAACCCTCAATGTCAAACCCTAATCCCTCAACCCTTAACTCTAATCCCTCAACCCTCAACCCTATCCCTGAACCCACAACCCTCAAACCTCAACCCTCAACCCTCAACATCAAAACCTAATCCCTCAACCCTTAACTCTAATCCCTCAACCCTAAACTCTATTCCTAACCCCTTAACACTATACCTTAAACCCTAATCCCTCAACCCTAAACCCTAAAACCTATCCCTAAACCCTAATCCCTCAACCCTCAACCCTAAACCCTAAACACTATCCTTATTCCTAAACCTTCAACAGGCTTGATACTATACCATAAACCCTAATCCCTTATCCCTAAACCCTCCAACCCTATCCCTAATCCCTATACCCTCAACACTCTACTTTAACCCTAATCCCTCGACCCTCAACCCTATCCCTAAACCCTCAACCCTAAAACCTCAACCCTCAACCCTAAAACCTCAATCCTCAACCCTCAATGTCAAACCCTAATCCCTTAACCCTTAACTCTAATCCCTCAACCCTAAACCCTATCCCTAAACCCTCAACACTATACCTTAAACCCTAATATCTCAACCGTAAACCCTAAACCCTATCCCTATCCCTAAACCCTAATCCCTCAACCCTCAACCCTAATCTCTCAACCCTCAACCCTAGATCCCTCATCCCTAAACCCTAAATGTTATCCCTATTCCTAAACCCTCAACAGGATCGATGCTATACCTTAAACCCTAAGCCCTTATCCCTAAACCCTCCAACCCTATCCCTAATCCATATACCCTCAACACTCTACTTTAACCCTAATCCCTCGACCCTCAACCCTATCCCTAAACCCTCAACCCTTGAACCTCAATCCTCAACCCTCAATGTCAAACCCTAATCCCTCAACCCTTAACCCTAATCCCTCAACCCTTAACCCTAATCCCTCAACCCTAAACCATATCCCTAAATCCTCTCTCATTTTCTTGTATCTTTCCCCTCACCTCTCTATCTCTCACCTTTGTTTCCCCTCACCTCTCTACCTATCCATAAACCCTAAACCCTATCCATGAACCCTCTACCCTTGCAACTATAGGTTAAACCAAGGCACATTAATATGGCAATGCCAAACTCGAGTAGATAATCATGTGCATTTTAGAGGCAAATTATTCTAGGCTAAAAACTCATGGTTTTAGGCAATTAAATTGCATAAGGGTTAGGGTTTGTAGAGAAACTCTTTGGAAGGTGTTTGTAATTCTTGAAAAGGTTGAGGCAAACCCAATTTGATATGTTTGGTGTCTTGGTTTGAAGATTGGAATCCTGGAGATCAAAATGTTGGATCTAGGGCATACAACTGAGAGGGGGGGGGTGAATCAGTTGTATAAAACTTCTTCTCATTCAAACACTTAACTCACTGTTGTTAGTTAGCAGCATATCAGATAATCATCCATGGGAGCATAATACACAAACACAAGAGCAGATAAGCATCAACACATTGAACACCAAGATTTTGACGTGGAAAACCCGGTTAAGGGAAAAACCACGGGGTGATTAACCCAAGAATTATTCTCTGTTAGAAGAATAAGGAAAAATGAATGGCACATGCCAATAAGGGCTCACTGCCCGAGCACACTGCTCACAAAGAGGCCCACTGCCTACAAGGAGACACACTGTCTACAAAGTGATGAAAATCACAGTCTTGAACTGGAGAATGACATCTCTACCATGTCCGGATCAGTTCCAATTAAGCTCAACAATCTTTGCTCTGCCTTTCGCACGTTTCTTCGCTATTCCATACTCATCCTCACACCTCTCACTGAAATGAACTCACAAACCGTTATTTATACAAGACATCGACTTAGGAACAAACATCTAAGTCAGCAAACAACCATAGGAGTATCCGCAAGATGAATAACACATCCGGTCGGCCATCACAAGAACATTCGCAGGATGAACAACTCATCCGGTCAGCTACACAGAGCAAGAACCTCATCCGGAAGAATAACTTCAATTCCGGGCTCTACCATCAATGCGGACCAACAACACAACCTAAACATGATCCAAGAACCTTCACAAGCCTGTCTGAATGTCCGGATACATCCGCACTTCCTCTGCTTACTGGGATCTCTTGTCTTCCTCATCTGGAACTTCAAGAACACAGTCTGTCGCCACTGTCATAATGCAAGAGGTACTTCCGGACCTCCAAATCATACACAAATCAGGATGACACATCACAAGGACATCCCAAACACTCCTTCCAATCCGCAGATTAGGATAATACAATTCCGGACCTCACCGGACCTTTTTGTGATCCTCTGTCACCTCCGGATACTTGCCGGACCCGGTTCTATACCGGCAGCCACAACTCCTTCAGATCTTCATGCGGACCTCTGAAATCTTAACTATAGCATCTCAGGACTCATATCTACTAACCCTTTAATCCGCATCCTCCGGTTCTCATCCTATACAGTACATTTACCTTCTTCTCATCACTGTTCTTCACTGTTCCTAACTGAGGCTAATTTTCTCAATATCCTCAGCACACAGCTCATCAAATCCTTCTTGTCAATGCAATATGAGTATGTTGACATCAATGACAACACTGGCTCACCTCATACTTGCAACACAAAAAACCTATAATGACCTATTTTCACAAGCCTAATTAGGCCTCTTATCCAATGGGACAGTCAGTTATGGAATGATGAAGGCACTATGACAAAAACAAGGAGGACAAGATAAGACACCAATTATGGAATGATCCATGGAGAAAACCAAGGAGGATAAGATAAGACACCAAATTTGTGAAGTTGCCAATGGCAACAAATTTACCACCTAGCTGTCCTTAACTAATCCATGATTGCAAATGGATGTATTTTGGCTTCTATTGACTAAAAGTAACTTATTTATGATGAATATAATGCTTAGAATTGTTAAATGTTAAATTCCTACCTCTGCATCACATACCTAGGATTGTCATAAAAACCATTAGACTAATCTCTGTAATTTAGGGTATTGAATGGTATATAGTCGATCAAGGTAACTACCATCATGTGCTAATAAAGGACAATTAGGAAATTTTGAAATATTGTTGTCATGTCATGTGCATACAAATCATCATGAATAGGTGCATAAGGAATGTCCTAGCCCAAGATATGTATTTTTATTATGTTTTAAGGATTTATTCTTGTATAGTTTGACATCATGGTATGTTAAGGTCTGTTTATTACAGATTATTAAAAAGCCCAAGTGTAGAAAATATACATGGCATCATGTGAGATTGTAGGCTGCTTTCTTGATTGGGAATGTGTCTTTTTTAATTAATGTTGACCTTTGAGATATCTTTTATTATGCATACCAAGAACTAATTTAAAACATAGTCTATTAGATAAACACAAGATATGTATACATAGTCTTTTATTATGCATACTGGATACAAGTGATATAAACATGTATGATAAAGCATGATAAAGTAATTCAAATAGAATTAAGGAAAATGTAAAGAACATGCATGTAAATACTTGACATACCTAAAAAATAGAGATTCGAATGGAGAGAGTACATAATTATGTAGTGTTTTTATCTTCTTACATCAAACTCCTCAACAATTTGAGTTTTTCACCACTTTCTTCCTTTTCAATGTTAAATTGAATAACACTCAAATATAATTAGTAACAACAATACTATTAACCAGTCTATAATGTTAAATTCTTAAAATTGAATCATAATTAACATTGCAAAACTAAAAAAATTGAAACTTGAATAGATATATATCAAATTTGATGTGAAAACTATGTTATTTCCTCCTTCTCAAGTTGGAAAGGTAGAAAAGGTGGTGGAAAGATCATGCAAAGGTAGTAGAATGTGTAAAATGTGCATGTGAACTTCCCAATAGCATGAAAACACTTCTTTTTTTTGTCAGAACACGTGCATAATCAGCATGAAAATAGAGCATGTGGGCCTGGATCATGGGGGTCTAGGCCTTTTTACAGTTTCTATAGTAGGACAAAACATGAGTGTGTTATAATGTGCTCACATTATAATGCACTTGTGTTTTGTCTTGATATAGATTGATCCATAAATATTTGTTCCTATCTCACCTTTGATAGCACCTTTGTAATATCTCACCTCTAGTTCCATTAGCTCATGCTCTATCTCTCACCTCTCTATATCTCACTTACCTCTCCCCCTCACCTCTGTACCTCTCCCCTCTCTATGTCTCTCAGTCGTTCCTTGTCTACCTCTCCATCCATCCTTAGCCATCTAGGTCTCACTTAATCCTAAACCCTAAAGCCTCAACCCTCAACCCTTAAACCTTAAAACCTAAACCCTATCCCTAAACCCTCAACACTTTACATTAAACCCTATTCCCTCAACCATAAACCCTAATCCCTCAACCCTAAACCCTACACCCTATCACTAAATCTAACACCCTATCACTAAACCCTAATCTCCTAACCCTTAGCCCTAAAGACTCAACCCTTAATCCTTAAACCTTAAACCCTAAACCCTATCCCTAATCCCTATACCCTAGACACTCTACTTTAACCCTAATCCCTCGACCCTCAACCCTATCCCTAAACCCTCAACCCTCAAACCTCATCCCTCAACCCTCAACGTCAAACCCTAATCCCTCAACCCTAAACCCTATCCCTAAACCGTCAACACTATACCTTAAACCCTAATCCCTAACCCCTAAACCCTAAACCCTATCCCTAAACCCTAATCCCTCAACCCTCAACCCTAATCCCTCAACCCTAAATCCTAATCCCTGATCCCTAAACCCTAAACACTATCCTTATTCCTAAACCCTCAACAGGCTCGATACTATACCATAAGCCCTAATCCCTTATCCCTAAACCCTCCAACCCTATCCCTAATCCCAATACGCTCAAAACTCTACTTTAACCCTAATCCCTCGACTCTCAACCCTATCCCTAAACCCTCAACCCTAAAACCTCAACCCTCAATGTCAAACCCTAATCCCTCAACCCTTAACTCTAATCCCTCAACCCTCAACCCTATCCCTAAACCCTCAACCCTAAAACCTTAATCCTCAACCCTCAATGTCAAACCGTAATCCCTCAACCCTTAACTCTAATCCCTCAACTCTAAACCCTATCCCTAAACCCTCAACACTATACCTTAAACCCTAATCTCTCAACCCTAAACCCTAAACCGTATCCCTAAACCCTAATCCCTCAACCCTCAACCCTAATCCCTCAACCCTCAACCCTAGATCCCTCATCCCTAAACCCTAACTGTTATCCCTATTCCTAAACCCTCAACATGCTTGATACTATACATTAAACACTAATCCCTTATCCCTAAGCCCTTCAACCCTATCCCTAATCCCTATACCCTCGACACTCTACTTTAACCCTAATCCCTTGACCCTCAACCCTATCCCTAAACCCTCAACCCTCAACCCTCAACCCTCAATGTCAAACCCTAATCCCTCAACCCTAAACCCTATCCCTAAACCATATCCCTAAAGCTTCTCTCATTTTCTTGTATCTTTCCCCTCACCTCTCTATCTCTCACCTTTGTTTCCCCTCACCTCTCTACCTATCCATAAACCCTAAACCCTGTCCATGAACCCTCTACCCTTGACATTAGATGTTAAACCATAATCCCTTAACCCTCAGCCCTAAAGCCTCAACCCTCAATCTTTAAACCTTCAACCCTAAACCCTATCCCTAATGCCTCTACCCTAAACTCCATCCCTATTCCTAAACCCTCAACCATCGACACTATACCTTAAACCCTAATCCCTTATCCCTTAACCCTTAACCCTTAAAACTTAAACCCTAAAACCTATTCCTAAACCCTCGACACTCAACACTATATCTTAAACCCCAATCCATTAACCCTCAACCCTCAATCATTAAACCTTCAACCCTAAACCCTATCCCTAATCCCTCTACCCTCGACACTCTACTTTAACCCTAATCCCTTGACCATAAACCCTATCCCTAAACCAACTCTACTCTAGATTTAATATTCTATTATTAAAGCTTAGCATTCACACGAATGCAGACATGTTCATATTATAGAAGACTGCATTATATTAGACTATTAGAGATCCCTTAGAAAAATGTAATAACAAAACTGCTTTGCCTTATGTTAGCTTACAATTAAACCCATTCTTTCTGACACTCTTCTCTTAATAAAGTAAGAGTAATAAGAATAGAAGGCAAATAATTTGATCTTACTAGTATGCATGGTCAGTTTACATTCTGTGACTTCATTTTCATTGAATAAAAAGGTTTATCTGATTTGAAATCTGGGGCAGAGTTCATTGTTGCGTGCTTTTCTAGATGATAGGGTCCATAATGTTTAGGGTTCTTCAAAGAAAGGCCTATAACAGAATTAAGTTTTTGTTATACCAATCCTCCTGGTAAAGCTACAATTCAAATGCCTGCTTTGAAAGTTGAAATAAATTAAATTAGACTTACAATTTTTATTTTCTTCCATTGCTTCAACAACATCATTATTTTCTTTATCAGAAACCAATTCAATTAGCAACTTGCTGCCCATTGGTTGACTTGAACTACATCCTCTATTAGAAGAAGAACATTTTTTATTTGTATCAATGTTGGTATTCATAAGCTGAAGAGCATTGATATTTTTCACTCACCCTATTCTTTGATATATCTTAACCTTAAAATATGACTTGGATATGTACTTGAATGCAACAAAATCTCCAATCTCCAAACCATGATGATTCACAAAATTTTTATTGAATAAAAATGTTTATCTGATTTGAAAGGTGGGACAAAGTTCACTATCATGTGCTTTTCTATATGATAGGGTCCATAACTTTGAAGGAGGCATGCCCATTAAACCAATTCATTCAACAACTTGTTGCCCATTGGTTGACTTGAACTACATACTCTATTAGAAGAAGAGCATCTTTTATATGTATCAATTTTGGTATTCATAAGCTAAAGAGTATTGATGTTTTTCATACACCCTGTTCTTTGAAATATCTTAACCTTAAAATATGACTTGGATATGTACTTGAACACAGCAAAATCTCCAATCTCTAGCCCATGATGATTAACAAAATTTTGCCAACCCTACCTAAATTCCAGTTTATTTATGGTACCCCCTAATTACACATCCCACTCCTGCCCACCTGGGCCTTATAACACCATATATTCATCTGTGTTGTCTATAAACTATGAAACAAATGTAGGAGGAATGTGCTACCATAAACACATTACACAATTAGATTTTACAAGTTCTTAACAGTGTACAGGAAATAAAAGAATGAAAAATAATGTATAGAGTTACCAGTTTTTGTGTAAAGTCTCCAAGCATAACTTTGAAGAAGTAGGTACACCCATTAAACCAATTCATTCAACAATTTGTTGCCCATTGGTTGACTTAAACTACATACTCTATTAGAAGAAGGGCATCTTTTATCTATATCAATGTTGGTATTCATAAGCTAAAGAGCATTGATATTTTTCACACACCATGTTCTTTGAAATATCTTAACCTTAAAATATGACTTGGATATGTACTTGAACACAACAAAATCTCCAATCTCTAGCCCATGATGATTCACAAAAATTTCTCAACCCTGCCTAAATTCTATTTTATTTATGGTACCCCTTAATTATACATCCCTTAACCCTAAACCCTAATCCCTTAACCCTAAACCCTAATCCCTAATCCCTAAACCATAAACCCTAATCCCTAATTATAATTTATGGTACCCTAATCCCTAATCCCTAAACCCTAATCCCTTATCCCTAAACCATAAACCCTATCCCTAAATCCTCAACCCTCAACACTTAAACCTTTAATCCTAAACCCTATCCCTAATGCCTCCACCCTAAACACTATCCCTATTCCTAAACCCTCAACCCTCAACACTATACCTTAAACCCTAATCCCTTATCCCTAAACCCTAACCCATATCCCTCAACCCTTAACCCTTAAAAATTGAACCCTAAAACCTATCCCTACACCCTCGACACTCGACACTATATCTTAAACCCTAATACCTTAACCCTCATCCCTAAAGCCTCAACCCTAAATCCTTAAACCTTCAACCCTAAACCCTATCCCTAATCCCTCTACTCTCAACACTCTACTTTAACCCTAATCCCTTGACCACCAACCCTAAACCCTCAACCCTCAACCCTCAACCCTCAACTCTCAACATTAAACCCTAATTCATCAACCCTAAACCCTAATCCCTCAAACCTAAAGCCTATCCCTAAACCCACAACCCTCAACACTATACCTTAAACCCTAATCCCTATCCCTCAACCCTTAACCCTTAAAAAATAAACCCTATCCCTACACCCTCAACACTCGACACTATATCTTAAGCATTAAACCATCATCCCTAAAGCCTCAACCCTCAATCCTTAAACCTTAAACCCTAAACCCTATCCCTAATCCCTCTACCCTTGACACTTTAACCTTAATCCCTTGACCATCAACCCTATCCCTAAACCCTCAACCCTCAACCCTTAACTCTCAACATTAAACCCTAATCTATCAACCCTAAACCCTAATCCCTCAACCTTAAACCCTATCCCTAAACCCTCAACCATCATCACTATACCTTAAACTCTAATCCATCAACCCTAAAACCTAATCCCTCAACCCTCAACCCTAAACCCTATCACTAAACCCTCAAACCTCGACACTATACCTTAAACCCTAATCCCTCAACCCTCAACCCTAATCCCTCATCCCTAAACCCTAAACTCTATCCCTATTCCTAAACCCTCAACCCTCAAAGCTATAACTAAACCCTAATCTATTATCCCTAAACCCTAAATGCTATCCCTCAACCCTTAACCCTTAAAACTTAAACCCTAAAACCTATCCCTAAACCCTCGACACTCAACACTATATCTTAAACCCCAATCCCTTAACCCTCAGCCCTAAAGCCTTAACCCTCAATCATTAAATCTTCAACCCTAAACCCTATCCCTAATCCCTCTACCCTCAACACTCTACTTTAACCCTAATCCCTTGACCATCAACCCTATCCCTAAACCCTCAACCCTCAACTCTCAACATTAAACCCTAATCCCTCAACCCTAAACCCTATTCCTAAACCCTCAACCCTCAACACTATTCCTTAAACCCTAATCGATCAACCCTAAACCCTAATCCCTTAACCCTAAACCCTATCCCTAATACCTCAATTCTAAACCCTAATCCCTCAACCCTAAACCCTAAACCCTATCCCTAAACACTCGACCCTCAGCACTTACCTTAAACCTTAATCCCTCAACCCTCAACCCTCAACCTTAATCCCTCATCCCTAAACCTTAAATGCTATCCCTACTCCTAAACCCTCAACCCAAGACACTATACCTTAAACCCTAATCCCTTACCCCTAAACCTTAAACCCTATCCCTCAACCCTTAACCCTTAAACCTTAAACCCTAAAACCTATCCCTAAACCCTCAACCATATACTTAAGCCCTAATCCCTTAATCATCAACCCTACACCTTAAACCCTGAAGCCTACACCCACAAACCCTCATCCCTAGACCATATAACCTCACCCTTATATCCTAAACCTGGAATATTGTGCCTCAACCCTATACTTAAATTAAACCTAAACCATACGTACTCTCAACCCAAGTCACCCTATGCCTTATATACCCTCAATCCATATCGTAAACTCTAAACCCAATATCCTAAACCCTAATCCCCACACCTTACACACTTAATCTTATACACTCAACAACCTAAATATTAACCCTCAACCCTCTAATCTCTACCCTCTACCCTCTACCTATTACTTAAGTCCTAATCCCTCAACCCTCAACCCTCAAAACTATACAGGCTCAGGTCCTTATATACCCTAAACCCAAAACACTTACATACATACATACATACATGCATACATACAAACATACATACATACATACAAACATGCATACATACATGTACATACATACAAGCATGCATAAATGTACATACATACAAGCATGCATACATGTACATGCATACTTGCCTATAAGCATACATACAAGCATACATATACACATCCATGAAACATACTTATGAAATTTGAACATAACTCATTCAAAGGAAGACAACGTGAGCGCGTTATAATGTGCCCGCGTTAAGTCAAACTGGGAAAACATTGGCAAACATGCAAAAAAGGAAAAAAGCACAATATAATGCGAGCGTGTTATAACACGCTCGTGTTATATTGTGCTTTGGGAATCCCAAGCCTTAAGCTTGGTATTTGCTTTGGATTTCTAACCCAAAGGCTTAGAGTGCTTTTTCAACATCCACAGACGTGTTTTACAAATTCTATAAGATTTCACATAATTTTGTTCATGTTAACCCTCAGATTTGCATGTGTTTCAAGGTCGAACAAATCAAACACCTGGGTAATGTCAGGCTTTCTCTTAGCTATTTAGTGATGTAATTTTTTTCACATTTTGACAATGTTAAGCCTTTCATCTTTAATTTCTTTTGTTTGTGTGTCTATTTTTGGGCAAAAACTATTGTTTGGTCTTTTTTCATTGTAAATTAACCATTCATTAAAATTTCAAAAAAAATACATATTTAGAAACTAGACTCCATTCTACACATATTTAAAAATTTATTTTCAATTAGTTTTCAAAATTTATAGGGGTAGCACGGCCAAAATTCTATTTTTTAGGATGTGTCCACTTTGAAAATTAGTAAAAAAATCAAATATTCATCAAAAAATTATCAAAAAAATTAGGCATAAACTACATGTTGTTAGCTAATTTCTCACTAAAGTGATTTTTAAAATACCAAAAAAAAAGTTAATCTTTTGAGGGAGCCACAAAACATGCTATGTTATGTTTTTTTGATAGAAACAACACCAATTTCTGTGGCTCCCTCTTTTGAATCACTTAATTTATACGATTTTTTTTAAAAAAAGAGTAGTTTAGAAAGTAGACTTGGAGCACTACGAACATTGTTTTAGTTGCATCTCCAAATTTTGAGTGTAACTATGCTCAATTTCTCATCTAAGGCCAACATTTCCTAATTTCAGAAAAAAGTTGGCCACTTAAGACCCCTTTTTTGGCCTCCCATCTTCTTACACTTACCCCATTGTAAACTGATTATACATTAAAATTTTAAGTTTCAAAGTAGGAATACATGCACATAAGGAATTTAAATTATATTGTATATCAAGGTTTATATATATTAAAATCTAGTCCATAATGGTAGACATATACAAAAATTTGGCAAACATGCCAACTCAACATTTTTTACAAAATATGGCATATGTCATGTCTTAAAATCTATATACAATCTACATGCAAAATAGATACATCAAATACTAAAGGTCCACTTTACCCTATGTCTTTGGTGAATCCTCAATCTATGATGGATCCTCAAAAAATGTCCTCTTCGTACCGTGATGTCTAGTAGTTGATGGAGGCAAAGTTGACTGCATTAAAAAGTCAAACCACAAATTTGATTAATCTCTTCATGGTAAATATAAATAAGTTAGAGTTAGTAAAAAGAACCTTATCTACTACAATTTAGAATTTTCATTTATTAACATACATCTAAATCACTCCAATCAACTATAAGACCTCTATAAACTATCAATTATTTAGAAAAATTCAATTCAATTACCTTGACTCTTTCTTGTCATTCAGACAATCACTCTCCAAATGATTTTCTCTTAAGATGATCAGGTGTCTTACTGAAGTGTGATGGCAAAGGTGGCACATCACTCACTTTCTCAAGAGACTATAAAAGTAAAGTAACATTGAAATAAATTAATATATAATTATTAAACAAAAAAGGAAATGCATACAATAAAACATGTTAGATGTGTTACACATAAACAATCTAGAGTGCACTACACAAAAACTTATCTACTAGAAAACAAGCACATACCACCATCGAGGCCTCTTGCTTCAATTGAGAAGGACTCATCATGGATGAACCAACTAATATCTTTTGTATGAAAAATGACAAGGATGTAAGACTCTATGTATACAAATAATCATAATAATTTTTAAATTAATAGATCAATTTATCTATTCTCTATTTTATTATTTATCTAAACGAGTATAATCAAATATTTATGTTTTCTAAATTATCAATTAAAGTATAGTTCAATCGAATTACCTCCACTCTTTCTTGGCGTTCAGAAAGTTGTTCCACAAATGATGGTCCCTTGGGTCGATAAGGAGTTTGAGTAAAGACCAGTGGCAAAGATGCCACATCATTCACATTTTAGATTGACTATAAAAGTAAATTAACATCAAGATATAAATTAATATATAATTACTCACAAAGAAATAAATGTATACAATAAAAAAATTTGATGTGTAGAAAATGTTATACTGGAAAGTCAAAGCCAAATTGGATGGTAGACAAAGTTCCATTATGAAATTCTATCAACTCCTCCTCTGTCACTAACTGTTATCCCCTTTAGATACATTACTACTAATATTTGTTTATATTATTCAAATGGAATACACCATGAAATTTAACTTTAAATTTTACTTGTATAAAAGATTGGCCATGCTCTTCTCCTTCTCTATAGTCCACTGATGCTTGTTCTTCTACTCTTGTCCCTGAACCCTCAGCTTGAGTTCTAGACCCCACTGCATCATCTCATGAAGGGACATCATACTCTAAGTGATCAAGGGTGGCTCACTACTCTTCATAAGAGGACCTAAGCATAACTGATTGCAAAAAATGCAATGATGGGGCACACAAACATGTGTGGACCAGGAGGGTCTAGTAATATTGGGTGATCCAATATCATTGCCAACATCATGTGGTTGTGCAAAGTATGAAGTCTATGTAATAAAGTGCTCAGTCAAAGAGTGTATGGCAATGAGGCCCTGCTATGTTGCATTTGTAACAACGTCTAGGTGTTGAATTGGGGGTGAAGGGATAGCAGGAGGGGGAATAAAAGGACCTTGTACTTGTCTCATTGCCCTAGAGCTATCTTGAGGCATTCCCTTACCTACTCTCTGGAACTCTCTAAAATAAAAATAATTCACATGGTGACCCATTACAAACTCTGCATATAGTTTACGAAGGAAATACCAAGGTACGTCTAAATTGTTGTTGGGCGGTTTATCAAAAACCATCCACCAACTGTCCCAAAAATTTTGACTAATACCCTTATGTGTACACCATTTAATTGAATACTTAGTCTTACGAACATCAACATTCAATCTAGTTTTAGGATTGACAAAATATTGGGCTAACATAACTTTTGTAATGTCTAACTCTTTCACTTGATCATATGATAAATCGTCAGCATATTTTGCCTTCTTGGTTTCTTGCCATTGCCTAAATGATTCATGTTGGCTTGTGAGGATTTGAACATGAGTAATAATTCCCTCTAAATTCAATGTCATTGAATACAATAGAGGGTGGTGGTGATACATTTCTACAATCCTACTTATTTGATCAATGTTTCTTTCAATTTTCTTTTCGATTGTTGGAGGGGGAGGGTTTGGTGGGGGAGGGTTTGGGTATTTATGTTGTTCATCTATTTTACCTATTTAAAATATAAAACATGCCCATTTAGCATAAAAAACTAAAAAAATACTTGAATATAGAAAACAAACAAAAAAAATGCAAGAACCAACCTCTTGGGATAGGATATCCATTCTAGAAGAGCTCTGATATGCATTTTGGGAGAGGTTTGCATTTTGCAAGCCATGGGTTTGCAAAACACAGCCATTTTTTCCCTTTTTATGTTTTGCAAAATGGATATCTACTTTGGCTTGCACAAAATGGATATATGTTTTGTGACAGATATCTGTTATAAACAGATATCCATTTCTTTTGGTAGTCCAAACCAAAATGAATATTCTTTACATGCCTATGAAAGTCAAAGTTGGCCAATTCACAAATTTGGCTAAGACGCGATTTTTTTCTATTGCCACTATTTGGGCTGCAATGATCCTACACATACCCTAGCTTTAGTTTTCTTCATGTCATCAACGAGATAAGAATTAGTTGAACCCTACCCCTTATAATGGTTGGCTTTGAATGACCCAGCCACTGGCCCTATCAGGGGGGTGGGTTGTTATTTGCATTAGGGTAAGGTGGAACAAAAATTATAATTTGGGGGAATGGATGTAGTGAGGGGTTCTTTGCCTTTTTTCTTAGATAATAATTTCTCTTAACTTGTTGATAGGCCTGAACTTCAGTCTCAAGCTCATTATCTTCCTCATAAGGGAACACATAAGTGTCAAACTACATAGCGGTCCCTATGTCTCCAGAGTGTGAGTCATTTTCCTCTTGTTGTACCTACCTATCAACCTAAAAAATCTAGGTCATCTTAGACATTTCAAGGAAATTAAGCTTAGAATGATCACAAGTATCATGGAATCTACACTAGTATGGTAAAGGTTTTATTTCAGCACAATTTACTACTCGTTTGTTTGTCTAGAAGAATCTAGAGGGGATGGTACCCCACCATTATTTGGCCTTATATTCCATGGTCTATTTTGTCTTTCGAATTTGAAATTCTTATTATGACCATTGTTTTGATGATGCTGGTTATTCTGATTTTGGTGAGAATTGTTGGTTATTAAGGTGTCTCAACCTTTACAAATTCCTAGCATTATTTATTTATTTGTATAATAATTTATTGCCTAATGTTGTAATTACTTGCACATTCAGTTTTCTCATTTAGTGAGGTGGCACGGTGACATGTCATCTTACTTGGAATGTGACTTGGATGGTCAAGTCAAACCCACATGGATTTGGGCATCCTATTTGAGATGGCACTAATTTGCCATGTGTTGGCATCTTATGGTGTGTGGAAGACAATATTCCATATGATAGAATCTATGATGTGTAAGAGCCAAGTTTGGAGATTCCTATGACAAGTGATGACAAGTGTCGATGATGATCTTTGCATGAGAGAAAGGCATCTTTGGGCACCCAAGTTGGGCTATGACATGTTACAAGAGGAATATGCTATATTTAGCATTGTATGACGGATTCTCTTACAACATTTAAGGTTGTTATATTGGGAAAATCTATGACAACTGTAAGATGTGTAAGAGCATCCGTCATAGTCTATTTTTAGCATGGAGCGCTCCTATGTTGCGAAAGTCAAATCTACCATGTATGATAGATGTAAGGGATGTATTTACAATAAGGAAAAGTGTCCTTTGATGTGGGATAATGACCATGTGGCCAAGGTGGATGCCTATCCCAAGATGCTCTCAATATTTGCCTTGTAATCTCTATATATTGCATAGTTTGGAGTTGTAGTTGAATAGTGTTTTTACAGGTACTGTTATGCTACCAGAAAAACTCTAGAATCAACATTTGAAGACTCTTGGAAGAACTTGCATTGCAAGTGTATTGTAAATTGTAATTGTTTCAGATAATACATTATGTAGGTTTTAGAGTGTAGGGTTTTTTACCTGAAAAGGTTTTCCCCATGTACATCTTGTGTCTACTTCTCTCTATATTCTTGTTTTGTGTTTGCTATTGTAATATCTCTGATATATGTTTCATATTGTTGCAATTGTAAAGGTTGTAAAGAATGTGTATACCTCTCCCCTCATTAGATTAGTTTAGGAAGTAATTTCCTCACACCTAGCTTCCTTTCAGTTGGTATTAGAGCCTGGCTAGTTTTGGTCTTAACTGTTGGGTAGGGGTTTTTTGTACTAATCTTAGATTGAGTGGGACTATTTGTAGAGTATCATGTAATATTATTGTAGGCAGGAGATGGAAAGCACATCCAAAAGAATAGAGGTTGAAAATTTTAATGGCAACAATTTCAAGTTGTGGAAACGCAAAATGGAATACATGCTCATTGATAAAGACCTATGGGATATAATTTATAGTGTAAAGCCAGTGACAATGTCCCAAGATGATTGGGATCTCAAAGATCATAAAGCCAGGGGTCTTGTGAGACTTTGTTTAGTTGATTCTGTCCTGTTAAATGTTCATAAAGAGAAAACTGTGAAGGATCTGTGGAAGAAACTTGGTGATGCTTATCAGGCTAAATCCCTAGTAAACAAGTTGTTCCTATGGAAGAAGCTATATTCTCTGAGGATGGAAGATGGAGGATCTGTTGTTGATCACATGAATGCCTTCAATATGTTGGTTTCATAATTGACATTCATTGGTGTGAAGATGGAGGAGGAGGATAGGTGTATGACCCTGCTTTGTTCTTTATTGGATTAGTGAGATCATCTTGTTATGGCAATCAGGAGTACAACATCCACTTTAAAAATGGAAGATGTGGTGTCTTTGCTGTTATCTAAAGAGATGAAGAGAAAGTCATCCGAGTCAGCCAAAGAAGCTCTTGCGGTTCATGGAAGACCCAAGGAGAAAGGGAAAAAGAAAGACAAGAAAGCTGAGAAGGGTAGATCAAAATCCCATGGGAGATACAAATCTCCTAGAAAGTCCAAGTTACTGTGTTGGAACTGTGGGAAAATTAGGCATTTCAAAAGGAATGCAAAGAGGAGAAAAAGAAAAAAAAGAAGAATCTCCCAGATTCAAATTCTAACAAGTCACAAGATCATGGTGATGCCTTCATTGTAGCCTTGGCCACCCATGTATCTAATGATGTGTGGCTGATTGATTCTAGTGCATCTTTCCACATGATCTCGGATCAAGACTAGTTCTTGAAGTATGAAGAGTTCGATGGTGGAAGAGTGTACTTGGGTGACGACTCTCATTTGAAGATTGTTGGTCATGGAAGAGTCTTAATCTGATTCCCTGATGGATGAGTGAAGGAGATCTTTAGGGTTATTCACATCCCAGGCTTGGCACAGAACCTATTTTTTGTAAGTAAATTGAATGATGTAGGTGTGTAAGTTGTCTTCTCGAAAGAAGGATGCAAGATGACTAGAGGAGCTATGGTGCTTGTGAAGGGTACTCAGAGAGGTACTCTATTTCAGCTAGAGGCATGCATTTCACAATGCAATAGTTCTTTTGAATCGAAGAAAAGATATGCCATCACTTCATCCCCACCATTGGAACCAACAACTAAAAGATTTGTTGTATAAAATTCTGATGGTAGTTCATTTTGGGCACCTAAGGGTGCTCGTGCTTTGGAAGTTAAGCTTCCTATTGAGAAGACAATGTTATGGCATAAGAGATTTGGCCGCATTGGTGAGAAGGGTCTTAGAACCCTAAAAAATAAAAACCTCATTGAGGGGTTGAATGATTATAATCTCAAGTTCAACTTTTGTGAACATTGTATATATATGGAAAGCAAAACCATGTTCTGTTTTACTCGAGTTCTCACAAGTCTTCTAGTGTGTTGGACCTTATTCATTCTAATGTGTTTGGTCCTATTAGTGTTCCTTTGATTACCAAATCTGTATATTTTGTATCTTTCATAGATGATTACAGTAGAAGGACATGGATTTATTTTCTCAGAAGCAAGTCTAAAGTCTTTAGTCAGTTTAAAGAGTTTAAAGATTTTGCTAAAAATCATGCTAGTAAAAAGATTAAGTGTTTGAGAACTGACAACGGTGGTTATCTTTGTTCGATAGAGTTTGATAATTTCTATAAAGGACAAGGGATTGAAAGACATAAGACAACTCCATACACCCTGCAACAAAACAGAGTTGCAGAGAGGATGAACATGACACTGATGGAGAAAGCTAGGAGTATGCTTAGTGGAGAAAGCCTCGAACAAAAGTTTTGGGTTGAAGCTATAGCCACTGCTTGCTACCTGGAAAATAAGTCTCCTACATCATCTTTTGTTGGTAAGACACCTACGGAGGTGTGGTCTGGTAAGAAGCCTTCAGTTAGACATCTTCATGTTTTTGGTTGTGAGGCATATGCACATGTGCCTAGGGAGAAATGGTCAAAATAGGAGAAAAAGGTTGTTAAGTGTATCTTCATTGGCTATGGTGTTGGTGTGAAAGGATACAATCTTTGGGATCCTACGGCTAAAAGAGTGTTGTATAGTAGAAGTGTTATTTTCAAAGAGCTAACACCTTCTTCCAATATTCTACAGCCAAAAGAGAAAGAAAAAGAAAGAGGGTGTGGTTCAGTTTCCTTCTACCCCTAAGAAGACTGAACTGAATGATCCTATTGGACCTGATGATGAGGAGAGCTCTGGCAGCTATGAAATTTTAGAAGTGTAAAGGGTAAAATTTGGATAGTTGAGTTTTTGATAGTTTGTGTGTGTATCCTCCTTTCACCCTTTCATTCAAGGACCTAGGGTTGAGTTGTAATGTACTACCCTACCCTAGGTCACTGTGAGATGTAGGGAAACTTGGATTTTTATGATTTGATTGCCAATTATCTTCTCTTATGCTCAATTATGCCTTAAAACCCTAATTATGCAAATACGACAGTAAACAGACGAATAACAGAAAATGCTGCTATAGAAAGATGTAAAATGACAAATAACTATGCACCTATTTTTGAGGTTTCAAGGTGGAAAAGTCAGGGATTAGAGAGCAAGCATCCAAGTCTAGTGCCCTACTTTTTATCAAGATCTGAAAATAAGATCTACAACCTATTCCTACTACACCAAAGATTTTTCCATCATGAAACTTCAAGGACTAATGAGTGGGCACCCTAGTCTAGGGAGTTGTTTCTTTCTTTGATCTACAATTCTGACACTCTGTTGTACCCTCATACAACTTCACTTTCTCCAGATCTGACACTTGTAACTTGCAATCATGCAAACTTTGGGAGGGGGTTGTGGTGTTTAGAGGCTTGTCTCAGTCAAGCCCTGGAGAGACGTTCAAGTCTTCCGAACACCATTTTCAGATAGAGAGTGTGTGCCTTGGGAGGCAAAGGCAAAAACCCAATGATAAATGCTTGAAAACCCAAATGAATGTCACCTTGTACTAAAGTTCTCATGGAGGAAGAAGCTCTTCATGCCATGAGGAGATGAATGCTCAAATCTGCAAACACAAACACATAGACAAGGCAAATATTCTCTTGCAATACAATGAAAGCCTTGAATCACCTTTTGGATACCAAAAATTCTCAAACACTCTCACCATGAATTTTGTAATTCAAACTTATCGTGTCGACATAGGACCCAAATAACGGTCACAAGCTGACACCCAAAAATTGGGACTAACCCAAAATAGGGCATGACTAGGGTGTGGGCGCCCAAGTCCTCCCCCCCTATTTTGGGTAGGGCCTATCTCAAATGGTCCCCCTAGGTCTTATTGGCCAAGACACTTAGGGGTTTTCTCATCGAGATGTTGAAATATGATGTAATATGTCCTAAATGCAGCTAAGAGACCGAAGAGCTAAATCTTATGAGGGAAAAGCCCCCAAGGGGACATTTTCCAACATTACATTTAGCCCCCACTTTAATGTATGTATAAATGCAAGGCCAATGCATGCATTAAAGTACGGTCAACAAACACAAGAAACATGCCAAGCATGGAGAAGACACGCCAGACATATTGAAGATAATGATAGGCACACAAAACATGGAGAAGATAGTTACAGTCATGCAAAACATAGAGAATACATCAGATGCATAGAAGACACATTAATGCATAGAAGACAGAAATGATTTATTTTCTTTTCTTTTTTTTAATCATATATATGAAATGCAAATGCAAGTACAGGAAAGTAAACAAACCTCCCATAATGTAGGATGTACTCATTGCACAGGTCTTTAGGAAACACACATGCAAGACACACAAAACCTTCCAAAATGTAGGATGTACTCATCACACAGGTCTTTAAACTACATATGGGGCAACATACACACCAAATGAAGAAAGCACGCCAAAACACACACTTTGAAGACACAGAGAAAACATGGTAGACAATCGATGGAGTTTTCCTATTTCTAGGTCCAACACCATCTTAGGCACATTACAAGCACACACTGATGATTGGGATTTGCCACAACAATCACCAAAGACACGTTTAAGGGTTGAGTTAGTCATAGAACCGTTCCCTGCCTCCATAGAGGACTTTTGAAAATGACAGGATGGTGTAATCTATTCTGAGAAATACACCACCCCCGCCTCCATAGAGGGCTTAAAATAAAAAATGATATACATGATATCCCACCTCTACAGAGGGCTTAAATGATTGATTGACTGATTGTAAACAAACTCAGAGTGTAGGATGTACTCCTTGCACAAGTCTTTAAACTACACCTGAGGACAAGCACATTGCTAACATCTACAACAAATCGCTTACCTTATATATGCCCCAACCTTAAGGTGATTGATATTAGGTATTGATATCAAGCACATTAAGGTAGAAAGAAAACATGCAAGGGAACATAGACTTTCACAAAGTCCATGCCGCCTAGAGGTGACATGTACTTTACGATCGCCAAATGTTCCCACAAACACATCCCTCCAAGAAAAATGTTAGTGTCTACATAATCATGATAAACAACAACATCAATGCATATGATTAACCACACAAAGAGACAAGGTTATACTATGAATTTGGAGTTTGAGGATAACCTTGGGGCTATATCACAAAGATCTTTGGATCGATTACCAGCAAGGCTAGATTCAAAGAAAAATAAAGTGCGCAGAGCATTAGTATTGTTATGATTTGTAAATGAGATAAAAACATTATCAAAATCACTACGTGGAAAGCACGAGTGCTTCCACTAGCCAAGCATCAGATAAGATATACAACCCCATCATCATATTAAGAACTATGTCCAATTTTTATTTCTTGCTAAAGGGATGCTAGGTCCGCATCAATATAAATGTTTTTTGTTATCCGCCTGCTAGATAGAGACACTAGAGGAATTGAAACAATAAATAAGAGAGGAGAAACAAGTGTATTAGGAATAGTCATGTAGGAGAGTGCCCCCAAGTCACCAACCACAATGCTATGTCTATAAGACACAACACACACAACAATGAAATCAAAGAGAGGCAATATAGAAGAAGGTCACAACAGAGGTGGTCTCCTGGTGTCTCAAACCTTACAAGAGAATCAAGGGTCATCCCAGGAGGCCTAAAAAACACATAACATATCACGGGGGAAACACATCATGAGAGAGATAAGGATTAGAGATACCTACCTGTAGGATCTTCATATCAGATTTTTGAACTTGCGAACCTCTTAGAGAGGTACTCGATCATGTCTATTGTAAAGTTTGAGTGGTTCTTATGAAATTCTTGTTTATTATCATATGATGCTTGTTTCTCAAATCCTTGTTTAAATGAGACTTTGTGTTGCTTATGTGGAGGAGAACCACTATTATTTCCAGCTACTGACAGTTGTCTTACTCTTTTCTGATTTTTAGCAAGTTTTCATTGTTGATATCATCTATTGCAGTAACAAGAATCAACTTGTACCTTCTCACTCATTTGCATTGGTTGTTCTAACATGTTTTGACTATCTCCCTATCCATACAAGGATAACAGAGGAGGAACCTCAGCATAAATTCCATTTCTTCATGGACGAGGTGGGTTATCCAACTTTTCTTATCCACTTCAATCATACCCACAATATTATCATAGTCTAAATAATCATCATCCTCTACTTCTACAAAACCTTGTTCCACCATATTGTTATTAGTATGTTTAGGAAAAGGATTAGTGAAGATTTGTAAATTTTGATTCGATGGAGCAACTGACTTATTTCTGTTATCATTCACACCTAATACCTATATGATATTCAAATCAATGAGGTCTTGTATTTCATGTTTAAGATGCATACATCATTTAGTGTCATGTCCTTGTGTTTGATGAAAATTGCAAAAGGATTTAGCATCGAAGTAAGGTCCTTGTGCTTTACTAGGATCAACAGGCTTAATTGGGGGAAGCTTTAGGATGTTATTACTCACATCTTGATTCATGATAGAATGATAACACTCAAATATTAGAGTAAACTTTCTTGGTTGATATGATGCTTTCTTCAGATTAGTGATAGCAGACACATTAGAAAAGTTGTTCATATTTGGTCCATTAATCTTGATGAAACTCCTATTGTTATTATTTCTCTTAAAGTTGTTTTGTGATGATCCACCCATGGATTGACTAACTTGAGTTGATGACTTTTGGTTTTCATATTGACTAGACGAAAGTTGGTAATCATGAAGGGTGGTGTATAAATGTTGAAAGGAGTTGTACTTCATCAAGAGGATCTTATCACAGATGTTAGGTTGTAGATTAGTGATAAACACCTTTTGAACATCCTCATCTTTCATCTGCTATTGAATTTGTGTATATAGAGCTTGATACCGACTAATAAACTCAGTTAACTTCTCTTTCAGACCTTGCTTGCAATGAATTAAATCAATCAAAGAGACTTGAAGTCCAATGTTTTCTTGAAAATGTTGTAAAAATTGATCAATCAATTGTGAAAAAGAGTGTATTGAATTCAGAGGCAAAGAGCAAAACCATTCTAAAGCGGTATCTTTGAGAGATTGCTAGAAAAGTTTTGCCAACAAGTCCTTCAAAATAGAAATCACTACTCATAGTTGTGAATGCTACTACATGAGTATTAGGATCACCTTTTCCACCATATTTTTAAAAACGAGGAGTCTCAAACCTCTCAGGCATAGGAGTTCTCAAAATTGCATAGGATAAAGGCTTACAGGCATGATATGTTGGTATATTAGGTTGTGAAGAATTTGTCAATTTTGTTACCTTTTGTTGTAAAGCAGTCATGCCCTGTAAAAGTTAGTTTAGGATGGCATCATTGGGAGATGTAGTTTGCTGCGAGGAGTTGGAACCAAAGTGAGGAGGTGATTTATCTTGAGATATGATAGGTAGAGGCTATGGATAGGTCAACAGAGGTTGAGCATAATGGTAGGTGGTAGGTGGTTGAGAATAACTATATGTGATGGGCGGTTGAGAATAAGTGGGATGAAGAGGTGGTTAAGAGCAATTATTCATAGGAAAGGTCCTCTTAGGAACCAAATTTTGATAATCAAATCTCATAGCTTTGTAATTAGTGTCATTAGATACTCCAATACTAGTGGTAGAATTACTACAAGCATTTGTATCAGTTGTAAAGGTAGATATTCCCATAGTATATACTGATACTCCTAGCTTTGTAAAGGTAGATATTCCCGTAGTCGGTATAGGTACTGATACTTGAGTATGATAAGGTGATAAAGTGTTATTTTTCACTTGTACACATTCAGTCACTGGCATAATGTTGGTTTGTACAATATGTGCTAGACCACGAATTGCATTGAAACCATCTTGTCCTTCTTTTATTAATTCTCTTATAGTATGAATTGTAGAAACAACTTCTTTATCTATTCTCTCATTTTTCATAAATGATTGAAATTGGGCTAGCTCTTTATCCAATTTTTATATTTTCTCATTAGATACATATCTTGTTTCCTCAATAGTATCATCAACATCATGAAAAGTTTGCTCTTCCATTGTACTTGTGATGGGTGTAATATCTTGTAACATTTGAGTTTCTCCTTTTGTAAAGAAGGCGTTCAATGTACCAATTTAATCAAGAGAACTAGATCCCATGTGTCTTATGCTTTTTATTAAAAAAATATTTCTCTTAGGGCAGAAAGTTATTAGACTCATGCAAATCTAGGATGACTGCAAGTTAAAACCTAGTGAAAATATGCTAAAATATGTGATTTTTTTACCAAATCTTAATGCAAAAGAGCATGAAAAAGGGTGTTGTGAGGAAAATAGTGATGGAAATCAAGTTATATTAGTAATAAAAGCCAACTGATATCAAAATATCTATCACAACATGCTTATAGTGCCACGCAAGGTCAAACCCTAGTGAAAATATAGCAAAAATAGGTAATTTTTCATGATTTTTCAATTCCAAGACCTAGCCAAAGGGGTGTTCAAATAATTTAAGGATTTGAATCAAATAATAACAATTATATCAGTCACCTCAGTCCATAAAATTTGTCACAACATGCTTGGAGTGCAAACTAGGCCAATCCCTAGGGCAAAAATAGCAAAAATATGCCATTTTTCAACAAATTTTGAATACAAGAGCCCAATAAAAAGGTGTTGTAAAGATTTTTAGGAGGGGTAGAAGATAATATCCCTAATATTAGTAAATTAGATAAAAAATATTCTTTACAACACGCCTATAGTGCAAATTTAGAGAGTCGATAAGGCCAAATCTAGTGAAAATCAAGGGTTTTCAAGCCCTAGGTTTGAGATCTTGACGCATAATGCTATATGAA
The DNA here is from genome assembly GCA_027924645.1 of Cunninghamia lanceolata. Taxonomy (NCBI): domain Eukaryota; kingdom Viridiplantae; phylum Streptophyta; class Pinopsida; order Cupressales; family Cupressaceae; genus Cunninghamia; species Cunninghamia lanceolata. The sequence continues at coordinate 2,089,901 of BSBN01000574.1, read as the reverse complement.
TGTTTTGAAAGCTGATATATGATGAAAATTAAATTATCTCAGATCTTAAAATTATTTCTATTCTCTAACATGCAAAGTACAAGTGCAAATCTAATGAAAAATTCAATGAAAATGGCAGTTTTTATTAAATTTTTCTATGCAAGAATGCAAATTTTTAAAATCTAAATGCAAATTTGTTCTAAAATGCAAGAATATAGACAAATGTAAATTTTAATGAGTCTATAAAATTAGTATAAAAATTTGAAATAAGATTTTACCTACAAACCCTAGATTTTGGAATTACTATGTTATATGCAAAATTCACAATTTTCAACAAAACCCTAGCAATTTTATGATGAAAATGTAACGCAAACTAATGAATTTTTGTAATTTTCTATAATTTAAATCAGATCTAATGCAAAAATCATAAATTTGATTAAATTTAAATTAATTAATGCAACATGCAAACCCTAAAATGCAATTGTTTTTCCAATTTTTTAATTTTTTTGTAAGTTTTCCAATGCAATAAGATGAATGACTATATGAATAAATGGAATTGCTATAAATATGAAGAAAAACACTCAGCAAGGTGCAAATAAGTCCAATAACATGGGTTCACCAAAATGTAAAGGGTAAATTTTGGATAGTTGAGTTTTTGATAATTTGTGTGTGTATCCTCATTTCACCCTTTCATTCAAGGACCTAGGGTTGAGTTGCAATGTACTATCCTACCCTAGGTCACTGTGAGATGTAGGGAAACTTGGATTTTTATGATTTGATTTCCAATTATCTTCTCTTATGCTCAATTATGCCTTAAAATCCTAATTATGCAAATACGACAGCAAACAGATGAATAACAGAAAATGTTGCTACAAAAAGATGTAAAATGACAAACAACTGTGCACCTATTTTCAAGGTTTTGAGGCAGAAAAGTCAGGGACTAAAGAGTGGGTACTGAAGTCCAGTGCCCTACATTTTGTTAGGATCTGTAAAGAAGATCTACAACTAGTTCCTACTGCACTGAAGGTTTTTCCGTCATGAAACTTCGAGGACTAATGTGCGGGCGCCCTAGTCCAGGGAACTGTTTCTTTCTCTGATCTGCAATTCTGGCACTCTGTTGTACCCTCATGCAACTTCACTTTCTCTAGATCTGACACCTGTAACCTCCAATCATGAAAACTTTGGGAGGGGGTTGTGGTGTTTAGAGGCTTGCCTCAGTTAAGCCTCGGAGAGACATTCAAGTCTTCCAAACACCGTTGTCAGATAGAGAGTGTGTGCCTTGGGAGGCAGAGGCAAAAACCCAATGATAAATGCTTGAAAACACAAATGAATGTCAGCTTTCAGTGAAGATCTAATGGAGGAAGAAGCTCTTCATGCCATGAGGAGATGAAATCTCAAATCTGCAAACACAAACACATAGACAACACAAATCTACTCTTGCAACATAATGAAAGCCTTGAATCACCTTTAGGATGCCTAAAATTCTCAATGACAATCTAGTTTTACAAATGAATTCCTAAACATACTTTTATATGCAACTACAAACACTCCCGCCAAGAATTTTGTAATTCAAACTTACCATGTTGGCATAGGACCCAAATAATGGTCACAAGCCAACACCCAAAAATTGGGACTGAACCAAAATAGGGCAGGACTAGGGCATGGGTGCCCAAGTCCTCCCCCTATTTTGGGTAGGGTCTATCTCAAATGGTCCCCCTAGGCCCTATTTGCCAAGACACTTAGGGGTTTTCTCATCAGGATGTTGAAATATGATCTAATATGTCCTGAATGCAACTAAGAGACCCGAGAGCTAAACCTTATGAGGGAAAAGCCCCCAAGGAGATATTTTCTAATGTTACATGAAGATGAAGTAGAACCTCCATCTTAGCCTTTGAGGAGGTCCACACAAATTAGGAAGCAACCTGAGAGGTTTGTTTATACATTGCTTGATTCTAGTTGTGCTTTTTCTTTGCTTACTAATGCTAATGAGCCTAGAATTGTTACAGAGGCTATGGGCATGAAAGATGTAAGTTCTTGGAAGGAGGCCATGGAAGATGAGATGGCTTCTTTGGAAAAGAATAAAACTTGGGACTTGGTGTCTTTGCCTAATGGTCAGAAACCTGTTGGATGCAAATGGGTTTTCAAGAAGAAATTTGGTGCAGATGGCAGTGTTGAAAAGTATAAAGCCAGATTGGTTGTGAAGGGGTACTCACAAGTGGAGGGAATTGATTATGGTGAAATTTTCTCTCCCCTTGCAAAGCTGACATCTATTTGGTTCCTATTATCTCTTGCACCTTCTTATGATTTAGAAGGGGAACAAATGGACGTGAAGGCAACTTTCCTTCATGGTGACTTGGAGGAAGAGATTTATATGTCACAACCAGAGCATTATATAGAAAGAGGTAAAGAAAATTTGGTTTGTAAGTTAAAAAAGTCTTTGTATGGTTTGAAGCAATCTCCTAGGATGTGGTACATGAAATTTGATGCCTTTGTGTTGTTGATTGGATATCTGAGATTGAAATGAGATCATTGTGTGTATTATAAGTTTGACAATGATCGTATTCTCATTATTGCACTATATGTTGATGATATGTTATTGAATTGTAATGGTAAGAATATGATTTCTTATTTGAAATCTTAGTTGTCAGCACAGTTTGAGATGAAAAACTTAGAGGTATCCAGGTACATTCTAGAAATGGAGATCAAAAGAGAGAGCAAACAGAAAACTTTGGTTAAGCCAGAGTAAGTATGTGAAGACCGTGTTGGATAGATTCAACATGGCAGATTATAGACCATTGACTATTCCTATTTCATTGGGGACAAAGTTATCTATGAATGATTGTCCAAAGTCTCCTTTTGAGACAGAGGATATGAGCAGAGTACCTTATTCTAGTGTTGTTGGCAGCTTGATGTATGCTATGGTCTGTACAAGACCAGACATTGCCAAAGTAATGGGAGTCCTTAGTCATTTTATGGCTAATCCTAGATGGGTACATTAGGATGCAGTAAAGAGAGGGTTTAGATACTTGTGGGGTACTTCTAAGTATTCCCTATGTTATTATGGTCATCCTATAGGACCTCCACATTCTGTATGTATTCATGGATTTGTAGATTTTGATTGGGTAGGTGACATTGACAGCAGGAGATCCACCAGTGCTTATTTGTTTACTATGTTCGGTGGTGCAATTAGCTGGATGAGTAAGAGACAAGTTGTAGTTGCTTTGTCCATGATAGAAGCTGAGTATGTTGCAGCAACTCATGCTTATAAGGAAGCCATTTGGCTTAAGAGGTTGTGTTCAAATATTGGTGTTGATGCAGGACAGATTACGATTTGTTGTGACAGAGTGCGATTTGCTTAACAAAGAATCTAACTTTCCATTCTAGAACAAAGCATATTGATGTTCAGATTCATTTTGTGTAAGACATGGTAGAGGATGGGAAGGTGATATTTGAGAAAGTAGACACTTTGAAGAATGTTACAAATGCATTGACAAAACTAGTGGGCATAGAAAAGTTCAGATGGTGTTCGGAGTCTATGGGCCTCTTGGCCCCTAGCAGTTAAATATTGTCATTTCTTTTGGCTCTTGCAAGGTGTTTGACAAGTGGGAGAATGTTGGGAATTAAGTTGTCTCAACCTTTGTAAATTCTTAGCATCATTTATTTATTTGTATAATAATTTATTGCCTAATGTTGTAATTACTTACACATTCAATTTGGTCATTTAGTGAGGTGGCACGGTGACATGTCATCTTACTTGGAATGACTTGGATGTTCAAATCAAACCTACATGGGTTTGGGCATCCCATTTGAGATAGCACTAATATGCTATGTGTCGACATCTTGTGGAGTGTGAAAGACAATATTCCATATGACATAATCTATGATGTGTAAGAGCCAAGTTTGGAGATTCCTATGACAAGTGTCGGTGAAGATCTTTACATGAGAGAAAGGCATCTTTGGGTGCCCAAGTTGGGCTATGACATGTTGTAAGAGGAATATGCTATATTTAGCATTGTATGATGGATTCTCTTACAACATTTAAGGTTGTTATATTGGGAAAATCTATGACAATTGTAAGATGCATAAGAGCATCTATCATAGTCTATTTTTAGCATGGAGCGCTCCTATGTTGGGAAAGTCAAATATGTCATGTATGATAGATGTAAGGGATGTATTTGCAGCAAGGACAAGTGTCCTTTGATGTGGGATAATGGCCATGTGGCCAAGGTGGATGCCTATCCCAAGATGCTCTTAATATTTGCCTTGTAATCTCTATATTGAAAGGAAGCAAGGTGTGCTGAAATCACTTCCTACACTAATCTAATGAGGAGAGATGTGTGCAAATTCATTTTAACCTTTTCAATTACAATGTTATTAACCCAAAAACAGAGATATTATAGCAATACACAACACAAGAACATAAGACATAAGAGAGAGAGAGAGACAAGATATAACGTGGGGAAAACCCTTACGGGTGAAAAACCCCACACTCCAAAACCTGCACAATGTATTATCTAAACAATAAAGTTTACAACACACTTGCAATGGAAGTCTTTATAGGAGTCTTCGACACTCATATCTAGAGACAATTCGGCAGTATAACAATACCTGTCAATCACATAATAAATCTCCTCTCAAAGCACCTGCTTAAATAGAAGTTTACAAGGCAAAAATGACCTATCCTTGAGATGGGCATCCAACTTGGCCTCATGGCCCAAAACCCATGCCTAGGGACACTTTTCCAACACTGCAACATGGTCATGACACTTGTCATATCACCCCATCCCAAAATTCTCACCTATTCCCAAGTTGGGAAATGACAGATGCTCTTACGCATCTTACGACCATCATAGAATCTGTCATACTGACAGTACTTACAACTGTAAGAGAATCTATCATACATTGACTAAAAATAGCATATTCTCTTACAACATGTCATAACTCTCCTTGGGCTGCCTAAAGATGCCTTCTTCCAAGATGCCTTGTGACACATGTCTTCACTTATCATTGAACATTCCATTTATGACTCTTACACGTCATAGATTCTGTCATAGGAATCTATCATAACTGTTTCGGTCAAGATTCACTTACACACTATTCAAAGTGCCGACACATGGAAAAATACCTCTACCACTAAGTGGGATGCCTATCTCATCATGTGAGGACAAAATTACATGTGATCACCTTCCACGTAGGATGACACATCACCATGCCAACTCCCACAAGATGACAAAACAAGATTTACATCCTAATTACATAATAGGCAATAAATAAATATATTACAATTAATTAATACAAGGAATTACCAAGGTTGAGACACCTTAATTCCCAACATTCTCCCACTTGTTGAACGCCTTGTAAGAGCCAGTGGAAAAGCCATGATTTAACTGCTATAGGCTGAGAGGCCCATAGACTCTGAACACCATCTAAATTTCTATGTGCCCACTAGTTTCGTCAATGCATCTACAACATTCTTCAAAGTGTCTAGCTTCTCCAAATTCACCTTCCCATCCTCTACCATGTCTTGTAAAAAGTGAAATTATACATCAATATACCTTTTTCTGGCATGGAAAGTTGGATTCTTTGCTAGGCAAATTGCACTCTGACTATCACAACAGATCGTAATCTGTCCTGCATCAACACCAAGATCTGAACACAATCTTTTAAGCCAAATGGATTTCTTGCAAGCATGAGTTGCTACCATATACTCAGCTTCTATTGTGGACAAGGTGACCATAGGTTGTCTCTTACTCATCCAACTAATTGCACCACCAAACATAGTAAACACATTAGCACTGGGGGATCTCCTGCTATCAATGTCACCTGCCCAATTAGATTCCATGAATCCACAAATACAAACAGAATACAGAGGTCCTGTAGGATTACTATGATAGTATATGGAATACTCGGAAGTACCCCTCAAATATCTAAACACTCACTTTACTGCATCCCAATGTACCCGTCCAAGATTAGCCATAAATCGACTAAGGACTCCCACTGCTTGGGCAATGTCTGGTCTTGTGTAGACCATAGTATACATCAAACTGCCAACAACACTAGCATAAGGTACTCTGCTAATGTCCACCACCTCACTAGGAGATTTTGGACAATCATTAATAGACAACTTTGTCCCCAAAGAAATAGGAACACACAATGGTCTACAATCTACCATGCTGAACCTATCCAACACGGTCTTCACATACTTACTGTGGCTTAACCAAAGTTTTATGTTAGCTCTATCTCTTCTGATTTCCATTCCCAGAATGTACCTAGCTGCCCCTAGATTTTTCATCTCAAACTGTGGTGACACTTGAGACTTCAAATTAGAAATCATATTCTTACGATTCCCAATTAACAACATATCATCAACATACAATGCAATAATGAGAATGTGATCATTGTCAAATTCATAATACACACAATGATTTAATTTTGATCTTAGAAATCAAACTGACAACATAAAGGCATCAAACTTCAAGTTCCACATCCTAGGAGATTGCTTCAAACCATACAAAGACTTTTTCAACTTGTAAACCAAATTTTCTTTACCTTTCTCTATGTAATGCTCTGGCTATGACATGTAAATCTCTTCCTCCAAATCACCATGAAGGAATGTTGTCTTCACATCCATCTGCTCCACCTCTAAGTCATAAGCTGTTGTAAGAGATAACAAGAACCGAATAGATGTCAGCTTTGCAATAGAAGAGAAAATTTTACCATAGTCAATTCCCTCCACTTGTGAGTGCCCCTTCACAACTAGTCTGGCCTTGTACTTTTCAACACTACCATCTGCACCAAATTTCTTGTTGAACACCCATTTACATCCAACAAGTTTCCATCCTTTAGGCAAAGGCACCAAGTTCGAAGTTTTAGTCTTCTTCAAGGAAATCATCTCATCTTTCATGGCCTCCTTCTAGGAACTTGCATCTTTTATTCCCATAGCCTCTGTCACAGTTCTAGGCTCATCAATGTTAGTAAGCAAGGCAAAAGCACAACTAGAATCAAGTAATGAATAACCAAACCTATCAGGTTGCTTCCTTGTTTGTGTAAACCTTCTTAAAGGATGACGTTGAGGTTCTGCGTCTTCTTCTAAACTTTCAGAGCTACTAGAGCTCTCCTCATCATTAGGTCTCACAGGGTCTGTTGATTCAGTCTTCTTAGGGGTAGAAGGAAACTGAACCACAACCTCTTTCTTTTCTCTTTCTTCTGGCTATAGAACAATGGAAGAATGTGTTAGCTCTCTGAAAATAACACTTCTACTATACAACACTTTTTCAGCCACAAGATCCCAAAGCTTGTGTCCTTTCACACTGACACCATAGCCAATGAAAATACTCTTAACAGCCTTGTTCTCCAATTCAGACCATTTCTCCCTAGGCACATGTGCATATGCCTCACAACCAAAAATATGAAGATGTCTAACTAAAGGCTTCTTACCAGATCACACCTCCATAGGTGTCTTATCAACAAGAGATGATGTAGGAGACCTATTTACCAGGTAGAAAGTAGTGGCTACAGCTTTAGCCCAAAACTTTTGTTCGAGGCTTGCTCCACTAAGCATACTCCTAGCCTTCTCCATCAGTGTCCTATTCATCCTCTCTACAACTCCATTTTTCTGCGGGGTGTATGGAGTTGTCTTATGTCTTTCAATCCCTTGCTCTTTACAGAACTTATCGAACTCTACCAAATAAAACTCACCACCATTGTCAGTTCTCAAACACTTAATTTTTTTGCTAGTCTGATTCTCAACAAAAGATTTAAACTCTTTGAACCGACTAAACACTTCAGACTTGCTTTTCAGAAAATAAATCTATGTCCTACTGTAATCATCTATGAAAGATACAAAATATATAGATTTGGAAATTGAAGGAACACTAACAGGACCAAACACATTAGAATGAATAAGGTCCAACAGACCAGAAGACTTGTGAGAACAAGAGTAAAACTGAACACGATTTTGCTTTCCATATATAAAATATTTGCAAAAGTCAAACTCAAGATTACAATCATTTAACCCCTCAACGAGGTTTTTTATTTTTTAGGGTTCTAAGACCCTTCTCACCAATGTGGCCAAATCTCTCATGCCATAACATTATTTTTTTAGCAGGAAGCTTAACTTCCAAAGCATGACCACCCTTGCGTACCCAAAATGCACTACCATCAGAATTTGTTACAACAGATTTCTTCACTACTAGTTCAGATGGTGGGGATGAAGTGACTGCAACTCTTTTATTTGAGTGAGAAGAACTATTGCACTATAAAGTGCATGCCTCTAACTGAAACATAGTACCTCTTTGAGTACCCTTCACAAGCACGATAGATCCTCTAGTCATCTTGCATCCATCCTTCAAAAAGATAACCTACACACTTACATCATTCAACTTACTTACAAAAAGTAGGTTTTGTGCCAAGCCTAAGATGTGCATGACCCCAGTGATCCCCTCACTCGTCCATCAGGGAATCGGATTGAGACTCTTCCATGACCAACAATCTTTAGATGAGAATTGTCACCCAAGTATACTCTTCCACCATCAAACTCCTCATACTTCGTGAACCAGCTTTGATGCGAGGTCATGTGTAATGATGCACCAGAATCAATCATCCACAAATCATCAAATGCATGGGTGGCCAGGGCTATGATGAAGGCATCACCATCATCTTGTGACTTGTCAGAATATGAGTCTGGGACATTCTTCTTCTTCTTTTTCTTTTTCTCTTTACATTCCTTTTGGAAATGCCCAATTTTTCCACAGTTCCAACAGAGAGCCTTGGACTTTCTAGGAGATTATGATCTCCCACAAGATTTGGATCTACCCTTCTTAGCTTTCTTGTCCTTCTTTTTCCCTTTCTCCTTAGGTCTTCCAGGAACTACAAGAGCCTCTTTGGTTGCTTCATAAGACTTTCTCCAGATTTCTTTAGATAACAACAAAGACACCACTTCATCCCTTTTGAAAGTGGATGTGGTGCTCCCAATAGCCATAACAAGATGATCCCACGAGTCTAACAAAGAACAAAGCAAGGTCATACAACTATCCTCCTCCTCCATCTTCACACTAATGGATGTCAACTATGCAACTAACATGTTGAAAGCATTCAGTTGATCTGCAACAGATCCTCCATCCTCCATCCTCAAAGAATAGAACTTCTTTCTTAGAAAAAGCTTGTTCACTAGGGATTTGGCCTGATAAACATCTCCCAACTTCTTCCAAAGGTCTTTCGTGGTCTTCTCCTCATAGACATTTAATAGGATAGAATCAGCTAGATTGAGTCTTATGAGACCCTTAGTCTTCCAATCTTTGAGATCCCAATCAACTTGTGCCATTGTGGTTAGTTTTACACTAGAAATGGTTTCCCATAGGTCTTGATCAACAAGCATGTCTTCCATCTTAAGTTTCCATAACTCAAAATTTGTTCCATTAAACTTCTCCACCTCTAATCTTTCAGATGTGCCTGCCATCTCTTTCCTACAACAAGATTATAGAATACTTTGCATAGACTCCCACTCAATCTAAGATCAGCTCAAAAAACTCCTACCTAACAACTAGGACCAAAGGTGATCAAGCTCTGATACCAACTCAAAGGAAGCAAGGTGTGTGGAAATTTCTTCCTACACTAATCTAATGAGTAGAGATGTGTGCAAATTATTTTTAACCCTTTCAATTACAGTGTTATTAACCCAACAATAGAGATATTGCAGCAATAGACAACACAAGAATGTAAGACAGGAGAGAGAGAGAGAGAGAGAGAGAGAGAGAGAGAGATAATGTGGGGAAAACCCTTACAGGTGAAAAACCCCACACTCCAAAACCTACACAATGTATTATCTAAACAATGGAGTTTACAACACACTTGCAATGCAGGTCTTTACAAGAGTCTTTGACACTCGTATTTGGAGACAATTTGGTAGCATAACAGTACCTATCAATCACAAAATAAATCTCCTCTCAAAGCACAAGCTTAAATAGAAGTTTACAAGGAAAAAATGACCTTTCCTTGAGATGGGCGTCCAACTTCGCCTCATGGCCCAAAACCCACACCTAGGGACACTTGTCCAACACTATAGCATGGTCATGACACTTGTCATATCACCCCATCCCAAAATGGTCACCTATTCCCAAGTTAGGCATTGATAGATGCTCTTACGCATCTTACGACCATCATAGAATCTGTCATACTGACAGTACTTATAGTTGTAAGAGAATCTATCATACACTGACTAAAAATAGCATATTCTCTTACAACATGTCATAACTCTCCTTGGGGTGCCCAAAGATGCCTTCTTCCAAGATGCCTTATGACACATGTCTTCACTTGTCATAGAACATTTCATTTACGACTCTTACACGTCATAGAATCTGTCATAGGAATCTATCATAACCATTTCGGTCAAGATTCACTTACACACTAGTCAAAGTACCAACACATGGAAAAATTCCTCTACCACTAGGTGGTATGCCTATCTCCTCATGTGAGGACAAAATTACATGTGGTCAATTTCCATGTAGGATGACACATCACTGTGCCAATTCCCACAAGATGACAAAACAGGATTTGCATCCTAATTACACAATAGGCAATAAATAAATATATTACAATAAATTAATATAAGGAATTACCAAAGTTGAGACACCTTAATTCCCAACATATATATTGCATAGTTTGGAGTTGTAGTTGAATAGTGTTTTTACAGGTACTGTTATTCTACCCAAATAACTCCAGAATTGACATTTGAAGACTCTTGGAAGAACTTGCATTGCAAGTGTATTGTAAACTGTAACTATTTCAAATAATACATTGTGCAGGTTTTAGAGTGTGGTGTTTTTTACCTGAAAAAGTTTTCCCCATGTACATCTTGTGTCTACTTCTCTCTGTCTACATTCTTGTTTTGTGTTTGCTGCTATAATATCTTTGATATATGTTTCATATTGCTGCAACTGTAAAGGTTGTAAAGAATTTGCATACATCTGCCCTCATTAGATTAGTTTAGGAAGCGATTTCTGCACACCTAGCTTCCTTTCAAGAATCCCCTTGGTTATATATTTAGGTGGAGTTGACTTTTAGCCTAGTGAGTTCATTAGTAACTTGGGCCAGTGCCTTCTTTATGGCTTCTAACTTAGAGGTCAAATGTGAAGTTTTAGCCGAGCAAGGTTGTGATGCCCCTGCACATGTATAAGCCTGATGGGCATAGTGAGAACTAATTGTGTTTGCTTGATTTTCCATAGGTTGCTCAAAATAGGAATTCCCTGTGTACTAGGGAGCACCCTAGTTATTATAGGTTTGTCCAACTCTGAGCAACATAGGATTTGGAAAAATCTAGTTTAAAGGTAGAGAATGACTGATTTGTGGTCCTCCCTATAGATTGCTACCTAGAATTGGATTCATCAAAGGTGTATTGTTGACAAGGGCGTTGTTTATAGTAGGAATTTGGTTTGGTATTCTAGGGAAACTTATAGAAGGCAAGTTCTTGAATGCTCCTCCAGTCACGGGATACATCTCCCTATGTAATTTAAGGGCTTCTATATAAATAGTTGCAAGAGAAACCAAATTATGTTGAGTCCTGCTAATCAATACTATGGTAAAAGGGTCAATGGCCCTAAGGTAAACCTAAATAGTAGCTGCCTCATCAACCACATAGGGTGGAGCAAGCCTTTTGTAAAGTTTGTGAAATCACGTGTTAAACATGGTTAAAGGCTCATTTGATTGTATCTTTCAAGTGGCAAATTGCTGGTATATGGTACTAGGATTTGTGTATACCCTGAATTGGTCTACAAAAGTAGTTTCCAAATGTTCCCATGTGACGATGGATTCTGAGGGTAAACTTAGATACCATGAATTAGTAACCTCTCCTAAGGAGTATGGGAAGAGTCTCAAGACCACACCTAGATGAGGGATGTCATCTCTACTAATGGTTTCTTCACAATCTTGAATGTACTCTTCTGCGCTCCTACTCTCTCCATAGATATACTTAGGGCAGAATTTCTCAGGTTTTTAGGCATATCATGGAGGGATCCTACAAGTAGGGGAGATGGTTTTCTCTAAAGAAGGTAGCCATGGGTGCCTGAGGTGGTTCTTTGGGGAAGGCTTCTAGGTCTTTCGATCTGGTAGGGCTAGTTGACCTAGTGTTTAACCTTCTCCTTTTACTACAATCACTCCTGATTTAACGGTAGTGTTGGAGCTCTTGTAATTTGGTTTCCCCAACTAATCTAGATCAAGTCAATCTTCTTCTTTCAGAATCTTTCAGAAGCCAAAGGAAACCTAGGCAAATCAAAATTGATCAGGCCCTCATTCTAGTGTCAGTTTTGTTGATAGGTGTTTTGACACACTCGACAAAAAGTAGGTAGAATAACAAATGAACTGCCTCTCCTAAAAGGCAACCAACCTTAAGAGGTTGATAACCCTAAGGTCCCTATTAGTTGGGTCTCAGTTGTGTTGGATAGATCAGTGGCTTATGTAGTTGTACCTATACAAGGGGTTACTGGAATTCAAGTAAATATAGGGTTATTTGCACAAGGAGATCAACAAGTAAGATAAACAATCGCATTGTCCACTTAACTACTCCAACACTGTTGTGACCCAGTGTATAGGGACCTTGGGGTAATCATAATATCATTAGGTTGCCTTTTAGGAGAAGTAGAGTGTCATTCATTCTTCCTAGTGTTGATGTGCCAAAACATCCATCAACAGTATGCAAAACTATTTAATGTTTTCCCCATCTCCATTAATGGAGCCATATGCAACCTTCAAGAATTTTTTAATTTTTATTTTTGAGAGGAAATACAAAATTTAAAGCTATCCATTATGCAAAATCCACCCAACATCCACAATCCTTAACAAATTCAAGAGAAGGGGATTCCAACAAGAAATTTCCATAGTAATGGCTCTAAAATGGATATTTTACAATTTAAAACCCTACCATTTAACTACACATTCAAACACATAAATTCTTCTACCAAATTCATCCTATAACATCAAAACCATATTCCACCTAATGTGGGCATGTCAATGGAGAATTCCATTTAAAATTAAAACTTTTTAAATAAAAATGCAAATAGGAGAGTTACTTCAAAATTAATAATAGACACAAATTGAAACAATCCTTTCCTCAATTCCAAACACACCTCCAAGCAATCCTTCTCCAGCATCTCCAATCACCATGCAGACTTCAAGTCCAAGCAATCTTTGCCAAGAAAGAATTTTCATTTCACAAAGGAGAGGAAAAATGAGAGAGAGAGAGAGAGAGAGAGAGAGAGAGAGAGAGAGAGAGATCTATTCAAAATGTAGAAGTGAATGAAAATGCCTTTTCTTTTCCCTTTTCTATCATTTCCTAAAACCTTTTCCTCTTTTCTTCCTTTTGATGCATCCAAAGGGATATTTTAACATGCCTTTTTTAAATCAAATTAAACCCTTTCTTTTAAAAGATAAATTCCAACTATAGAAATAACAATATCAATTGTTTAGACTAAGGCCATTTAATTTAGATCCCCACAATTAATATTTCCTTTAGGTAATTTAATTAACATACTTCACGTTTATAAAATAATTCAATTTTTATATACAATATATTTTAATTCCCTAATGCAATAATCTTCATTACATTTTCTCTTTTGACAAGGAAAAATAAAATGCCATAGCCTCTTCCATGAAAGCATAGTTAAATATCTTTTTCGCAAACATGATAGACGTGCATCACATGATAATTTCAAATGCAAAATACTATGTAATGTGTCGTACCTGTTTATTATTTTTAGAATCTTTTTATGTGTTTTATTTTTTAATTTTTTATCTAATCTTTCAGACTAGAGAGAGAAATGTAGAAGGGGTTTTCAAATTCCCTGGAGATGTGCTGTTGGAGCATACAATATAGAGCATATAACCAAAACCCAGAAAGTATACAAAGAATGAAAGAGAAATATGAAAGACCCAGTTCATATATCAGCAAATAAAGAGGTTCTATCACATACCCATATGCAGATTTGAAACTTTAGTTCTTGGCTACTGCTGGACCAGCCACTTGATATTACAATATTGCTCCAAATCATCAAGAATCACAGAGTATCATCAAGAATCACAGAGTATCATGCATTCATTGTTAACAACAATACAATAGGCCTTGGATGCCTCATACAGTGAAAAACAAACACTACCCACAATGAGAAATAAGCTCCACACTTCCCCACATCAAGCATGGTGGTGTACGACCATGGCTGGAAGGGTAGAACAACAGAAAGAAATGTCACAAGCCGCTGAAATATCTCTGCGAAGTGTTGTAGGCTATCAACAAGGAGGGATGTTCAAATTTGGAAGAGATTTATGCAAAGAAACAACCTCAAAATGCCCTCAAGCATGGTACAATTGGGCCAGGTAGTACGACCAGCGGGTGTGTGCAAGAAGTTGTGTCCACTTTTTGGCCAAAAAGTGGAAGTGTTTTTCCTGATTTTCAGAATTTGTCATATTTGACCTAAAAATTTGAAGCACTTAAAGATGGAATCTTGGAAAGAGTCACTAAATATGAAATGTAGTACTCGGAGTCTAGTTTCTAAATATGTAATTTTTTTCAATACCCAGATGATAGAAATTGATTTTGAATAGGCGTTTCTAAAAACCACTGTTTAAAAGTCAATTTTTTTACTATACCATGTACATGTACGTCATCCATATTTTGACCTAAATAATCATATTTTTCAAAATCCTTTTGGGAAAAGCTTTGTAACTCATTGAAGCACGTTTTCCATATTTATTTGTAATTTTTTATTGAATAATTTTTTTTATTAATTTTTTATTGGTCATTTTTTGTCTTTTAAAAAATCATCGTGTACGTCACGCATAAGATGACCTAAACTTAACATTTTTTGAAAATTTTTTTTAAAATTGAAAAGAATTGTCTAAAGTACGTTTTCATACAATTTTTTTTACAAAAAAATATTTTAATTTCGTCAAAATATTTTGCAAAATAGACCTTTAAATATATGCCCAAAGTCATTATTTTGTTGTGACATTGACAGGGCCTTCAAGTTACAGGTCAAACTAGGTCCAGAGGTCAGGGATGGGTCCCCAAAGCATTTTCTGAAGCGGGTTACAAAGCAAAACCCGAGCCTAAAATTCAAATTTTGAATAACGGGATCCCGTTTATAAAACGCGATCCCGTTTATAAAACGAGATCCCGTTTCTTTCTTCATCGGTCGTAAATAAAACGGGATCCCGTTTAATAAACGGGATCACGTAGTAAACGGGATCCTGTTTAATAAATGGGATCCCGTTTTATATAACGGAATCCCATTTCTTATTTGCCCGTTTTTTTTAATAGGACTATACTATGACTGTCATTTCTGCAACTTGCTCTATAGTACGGCCGACAGCGACTCTTGTAGCATTCTTTGGCATATTTCTTTCTTTTGCAGGTCCATCAACTTGAAGTATTGTTGGTATTTTGATAGAAGCCATCATGGAGACGTTATTTGAGTGGAATTTTGTTGAATTGGTACTTGCTTGAAGGACTTGAAACACATTCAAGTTTTTGACATTCATTTGTACATGCTTCATAAATTTTTTAATCATGGGATCACAAAGTCATAATAAGAGGAAAGATAGGAAGCTATTAACCCCTGAAAAAATTGAAGCAAAGAGAGAGAAGGAGGCAAAAAGACAAAGAGATAGAAGAGTAAAGATTCAATCAATGAACAATGCTGAAGCATCCAATTCCACAACTATTGAAGATAAAAACATTGAGGAGACCATGGATATAGACGATGCAAGTTTGCAAGAGGTGAATGTGGAAACTAATACGATTATACAAACTACTCCTGGTATGTATTCAAATCCCTCTATTAATGCTATGGAGAATGTTTCAATAGGCAAAAATCCAGGTACTTCTTCAAATCCACCTTTGAATGAAATGGAAATAGTGTTGATAGGAGATTTAAAACAAGCTGGATATAACAATGTTGAGATTGATAATATTCGTAGAGATCAAAATTTGAAACAAATTGTAGTTGAAAATGAAAATGAAAATCTTTTTGTTGTTGAAAATGAAAATGAAAACCGTTTTGTTGTTGAAAATGAAAATGAAAATCGTTTTGTTGTTGAAAATGAAAATGAAAATCCTTTTGTTGAAAATGAAAATGAAAATGAAAACCGTTTTGTTGTTGAAAATGAAAACGAAATTTTTTTTGTTGAAAATGAAAATGAAAACCATTTTGTTGTTGAAAATGAAAATCGTTTTGAAGTTGAAAATGAAAATGAAAATCTAGGAAGTGATGTTGAAAATGAGAAATATTTTTTCAAAATTGAAAGAGATGTTTTGGATAATCTTCCTGGGAAAATTTCTTGGAGACAAATAAGAACACATGCCAATAGATTATACAAAGAATTTTTTTATCGTAAAAAACTATCATTTCAATGTCAACTAATGATGCAATTAATGCGAATGTGGAAAATGAGAAAAGTAATGAAAATGTTAGGCATTTTTGTTAAACCAAGAAGAAAAGATCAATCACTAAAACATGCTATGTCTACTGTTGCTAGTGCCATTGAGTCTATTGGAAGTAATAGTCGATCCAAAGATAAAAATGCAGCAAGACAAGCTATAACAACTGCTATAGTGAATAAAACAACTTTGAATAGAAGAATGGTAAGCAATATTAGTGGAATTCTAAAAATACATCCTAAAACATTGGTAAGAGCAGCAAAAAGAAGAGAAAGTATAGAAAATGATCCAATTAACCAATGTTGGAGTTTTAGTGGTCGACTCCCGAGATCTGACATGAAACTAAATGTTGAAATCAGATCTTTGATCAAAAAATATTGGCATGATAATACTAGGGTATCGTCTAATGTTAGAGATGTTTTAAAATTAAGAGTGGGGTCCAAAGTTCGTAATCCTCATCCAAAACACCTATTAGATACAACGCAAACTGAATTTTATAGAAAATTTTGTGATGAATTAGAGTTACCTGGTAATATTAAAATAAGTCAAAGATCTTTTGAAAAATGCAAACCATGGTATGTAAAGATTAATAAGGAATGAATATCTTGTTGTTGTAAAATGCATGTTCAATTTCGTTATTATTATGATGTGTTTCAATATATACGTTGTACTTTACATCGTAACATGATTATACAGGAATGTGATATTAATATGCCAACTGAAGCAATAAAAGAGTTTATATCAAGTTTGTTCTGTGAAAGATCTAATGAAAAAGGTTTTTATTTAAGTTCATGTATTTTTGGACAATGCACTAGTTGTGGCAATCTTTCTTTGTTAAGAGTTTGTATGCATGAAAGTGTTGAAAATGATTTTGGACAACAATTAGTGGATGTTAAAAGATTTAAGAATGTTGAATATTCTTTAAAAGATAAAAAATTTGTAAAGCGTTGTGATTTAATTACAGAAAAGGTTAGTGTGCATGCATTCATATCAGAATTTAAAAGTAAAATTGTACCAAAATATGTCAAGCACTCTCAACAAGCTCGATGGCTTGATGGACAATTTCGTGAATGTAGAAACACATTTCCAGTTGGTACTATACTATCAGTGGTTGATTTTGCGGAAAACTATACTTTAGCTCCGCAAGAGGAAATTCAATCACAATATTACAATTTAGTGCAGGTTGCTATGTTTGTTCATATTGTTTATAGACATGTAGATGATTGCACAGAGAATGATAGAAAAATTTTGAGGGATTATTATTTCTATTTGAGTGACAACCGGTTACACTCGTCAGAGTTTGTTCAATATTGTTTCAATATATTTTATACAAATTTAAGAGAAAGAGGAATCTAGATGACTGGACATCTTATATGGTCAGATAATTGTACAGGGCAGTTCAAGAATGCTCGAATGTTCTATTGGTTATGTAGGGTTCACAAGGAGAATAATGTCCAACATATGTGGAATTTTTTTGAAGCTGGTCATGGTAAAGGAGAACATGATGGAGCTGGTGCGTGTGTTAAAAGAATTCTTGCTAGACAACAATTAAAATTTGAGGATGCAGTAAAATTTAAAGATGCACGTGGGATTGTAGATTGGTGCAATACAAGATTATGTACACCTGGATCAAGCGAGTACTCTACAGTTCATCGATTCTTTTGGTTGGTTGAAGAAGAAAACATTCTACCTAGACTTGATTGCCAGACAATCAGTGGATCTACTAAATGGCATTCATTTAGGAGTTCGAATGCAAGTACATGGACTATCTGGACAAGGGAGCTTGCATGTTTTTGTCAGTTTTGTATTTTAGGAGATTGGGAAGCATGTGAGAATACATAATGGGTTGAAGAGTGGAAACAAAGACCATTGACACTTGCACAAGCACACAATCAAAGTGAAACAACAATTGAAGACAATGATCAACTATTTGTATCAAACGATTATGACCGTGTTTCAGACCTTGTACAAGAAGGTAATTTAATTCAAATAATTTCATTTTATTTCACTTTGATTACTAATTTGTAGTGCTTTTATTTATTTATGTGTACATATGAATGCATGTATGTTGATTGGTCAAATTTTATGGACATGTGCAAGTTATTGAATCAAAATTTGTTTTGCAGGACATGTGTATGTTGTTGTTGCACCAAAGAATAATGAAGAGGAAACTGAATATTGGTTGGCTCGTTGTGTGGAGACTAAACATAAGTTAACAGCACCTCGAGAAGATGATGATGGCTTTCCTTATCCAACAGGTTTGGTGATCCCCTTAAGACATCCCCTTAAGCAAATTTTGATAACAAGTCTTTGATCCCCTTAAGCATATTTTAAGAACTTCTTTGATCCCCTTAAGCAAATTTTAAGTATTTCTTTGATGATGCCTATCATTATCCAATAGGTTCGGTGGTGGTTGTTGGCACTTGGCTACGGAAATACCTAATAAGGAAGAATGGTTTGCTTGCATTCGAAGATTATGAAACACATAAGAAGATTATACACTACTCACATTTGGTGTTGGCAACAAATATAAAACTGGAAAGGTATCGCGGAAAACCTACAAATAAAGAGCTATGGAACATTTCTATGGAAGACCATGAGACAATCATCGATGCATTGGAAAAAAGAGAGGATGGAGATGGTACAATGGAATAAGTAAATACAGGTAAATATAGTTAAATAGATTTATATTGTTGTTTTAAATATGTATTAAATACATGTTTTGATATTTCTTGTGCGTTATTAGTTGAAATTGATTTAATTTATCCTTTTAAATCCTCAGGCCATCATCACAAATTTATCAAATACTTTGAAACAAAAACTTGAGAGGCACTTGTAAATACAAGTACAAGTTCTGTATATCTAGATAGTTTTATATAAATTAAAATACATGCTTTGATTCAGATATATTGATAAATTGCTTGTATTATTTTTACATTAGGTGGCATGAAGACCTGCTACATTCTCCTCAAGTTTTGGATTTTCTTGAGATGGCATATAATGACATTTTGTATTTACATTATTTTGAGTTGGCATATATGTACATACACAATTACATTATTACACATTTTGTACAGAAATTTGTATACATGTGTATGTACACAATTTTATACTCTACAGTATTAAATTTATCAAAATTATTATTTTATGTATTTTATTTGTTAAATGTCCATGTTTTTATACTTAGAATTTACTTTAAATTTGATTTATTATATTGTTCAATTTGGTTGCCTTGGACAACTTCACCAAATTTTGAGAACTTAAGACGTCCCCTTAAGACATCGTAAATTAGGACCCCTTAAGACATCTAAAAAGTTAGCATACAACTTCCACCTTAAGTGGACACTACAAATGCAAGAAGTTGTTTAATTTTGTTGAAGTTCTACATGGAGAACTCTACAAATGTATTATCTCTGTAATCCCATTCTTAAGATAATACATTGGGTTTGTGGTGCTTTGGAGGCTAGGTTTTTTCTAAAAGGGTTTTCCCAAGGTACATCTTGTGTTATCTTGTACTTATGCTTTATTCTTCTTTTGTATTATAGATTCTGCATACTATTTAGCATAGTTTCTCTCATTAAGGTTATGTGGAATTAGTATTTGTGGCTTGAAACTCCTAACATTTGGTATCTATAAGTACTAAAATCACATCAAGCCTACATGACAATTTGATGATGATAAATAAGTCCTAATCATAGTCATGTAGGTGTGAATTACACTCCTACCAGTAGTTTCACTCTTGGTGGCATGTCCTGTGTGTTCTTCCCCCTCTTTACCATCTTTTTCAACCCCCAAATTGACCTTCCCTACCTCACATTTTTACCTAGTGCCCCCTTCATTTTTCCTACTTAGGGTCACCTCTTTGTGTCTTAGGGTTGCCCCTAGTGTCTCTAAGTTACTTGAGTGACCTTAATTAGTAAAAGTGGTGACCTTATTCCTAAAATGGGTGACCTTGTGGTTTTTAATGCATGAAATAACTCATATTTTTATGTTTTCTTCTTGATTTTTAACCCATTTTAACTCCCATTTTTTGTGCTAACTTGTGCTTTTCCTCACTTTATTTCTATTTTGAACTCATGATCAAATCTTATCTCTTCTAAATTGTTTCCATTTTCTCTTTGAGTTCATTTTAGTTTTCCTTTAGTTTTCTCAAGTCTTCTAATTTTCTTTCTATCTTTTCTCTTATTCATGGAATTGCTAGAAAAAGGGTCCTATTCCCTTACAAATCCAAAGAGTTCAACAAACTAGCATGAAGAAAATTAAAGACCACCAATACAACAAAAAACACTAGCTACAATAAACTAGGATAGGTGACAGAACAGACAAAAAATAACTAGAAAATAACATACAGACAACAACAAAAACAACACCAAACCCTCCACAGAACATAGAGAAATTACTTCCTGCAACTAGAGAGCAAGGAATCCCAATCCTTTCTCATAGAATTCAAGGTGTCATCCCAATTAGCCACACCCAAAACCAATTCTTTCAAATTTGTTATTCCTTCTAATCCACTTTTCATTCCCTTATGTCTCGAAATTCATGTAATGCTCATGAAGACACTTAATAAAATTCCAAATCTTCACTATTAATTTGTTCTTTTTAGATTACAATGCCCTATCATATCCCTTGAAAGAAAACCCATGAAAATTACAATGAAAATGCTCTAAAATCTATCACTAGAACAAAACCCTAGAGGTTTATGCATGTTTTTCTTTGTTTTTCTTAGTCTCTCCTTTGCAACTAGTTTTCCATCTCTCAATTTAATGAGATACTGTAATATATAGATCGTTCAATGTCAACAAGCAACATTGGACAAGGACCTTGGTCACTTGAGAGTTAAATGTCCACCCATACTTTCTCGTGTCACTTTCACATGGCACACACTTGATTATCATGTTGAATTATACCATTATCCCATACCTTTAAATGCCCACATCATATTTTTGAGGGGTCCACCGATGTTAAGAGGAATTTGGAGGAAATATTACATCATATCATGTCCATTGAAAGTGATTAATGGTGGTCCTAAGTCATGCAGGGGAGTACTTGGGGTGGGTGGAATCTTTTGAAGAAGTTGTAGAAATTTGACTTAGGACAGGGTATGAACTTGGCAAACTTTTGCAAAAAATGTTACAAAACTTCAGGTGGGAATTGGATGAAATGAATTGAAGAAAGGAATGATTTCTTCAAGGCAGTTAGGCTTCTACAATTAGGAAGAAATGAGTGTTTCGATGTTATGGGGAAATGATGTAAAACTAGACAATAGGATAGGAAGTGGGATGGGATAAATCATATCCTAAAGTAATCTAGCTTTCACAAAGTGGAGGGAAGGGAAGATACAAAGGAATATAAATTGTGGGAGAACCATATGGGACCATAGCTAGGAAGTGGAGGGGAGAAATAGATGAGATCCAGGGCCTCAAGATGACTTGGGAAGAAAGTTCCATGGAACTCCAAGTATGTTATTCTATCTCCCTGAACAATAAACTTAAGCTTATCATCCATTGTTTTCTTGTTTGAATATGGTGTCTTCTTGATGATTATCATGATACACTTGTTACTAGATTCAACTTGACCATTCCCTTATGGATTATAAGGGGAAAAACATATTAAAGCTATCCCATATTTAGAGTATATGCCAAGGAGGTCATGGGATCTAAAATACATTGCATTATCAACAATTATCCTTGTAGGCACTCCTCCACCCATTTGGTGAAGAACTTGTGTCCACTTAAGACATCGTAAATTAGGACCCCTTAAGACATCCTAAATTACATGATCAACACAAGAACAAGCACCAAGGCACTTGGATAAATATAACTATAACCATGCTAGGATTATTTAATATAACTTAGTTGATCTCTAGATGAGAAGATGTGAGAGATTGATCCAGGCTCCTAGTAGGCAAGAGATCCTCATGAACTTATCTCACTTTGTAATGCTTTGTTTTGATTTGCTTACCATTTTATTGCTTAAAATTTGACCAGGACCTAAATATGCATACTGTGAATGAATGGAGGAACTTTATTAGGACCTCATCACTACATAAATTCTTTCAATGCAATTTCTTCATTAAGCGCAAATCTAGATCAACACTCTGACACTTGTAGATTTATATATGACAATTGATTATTTCTATTGATGTCAATCTATATATCTTATTATGGTTGATCTCAAATGTTTACATTTCTTTTCCTTCATGCACATGGTTAGATTAGAGTTTGATTTATGATTAAATTTAGGGATGCTTGTATATACATATGTATGTGATGTTATGCTTTTATAGTTTATGATGTATATGCAATGTATGTACATGCATGGATAACATATATATAAATATGGATGCACCTAAACTAACATGATGGTTTTACATGATTATTACTTTGACATGTGTATGATTTTGAACTACGACAAGATTGCATTTATTGTGTGACATGTAAAAATATATAGTCCAGGTTCAACAATATATATATAAAGTCCAGGTCCATGTTCAAAAAATATATAAAGTCCACATGTTCAACAATATATATATAAAGTCCATGACAAACAGTATATAACAAATAGTCCATGAAATAGTCAAATATATAAAGTCCAGGTCCATGTTCAAAAAAATATATAAAGTCCATGTTCAACAATATATATATATAAAGTCTGGATGACAAATAGTATATAACAAATAGTCCATGAAATAGTCAAATATATAAAGTCCAGGTTCAACAATATATATATAAAGTCCATGACAAACAGTATATAACAAATAGTCCATGAAATAGTCAAATTATACATAGCCCATGTTTGAAATAACCTATCACATACTATCTCTATCATCAAGAGTCCTCTTCACACCATGCGAACTACTCAGATGACCTGAATCACTCTGCGAAAGAGAAAGATTTAGATGAAATTAGATGTAAGATGATAAGGAAATCTAATTTAATGACAATTTTTAAATTTATAATTTATCATAAAATTAAATTACCGTGTGAGGTTGAGAGGCATGCTCTGGTGCACCTGGACCTGTGTCTCCATGCTCTGAATCAATCTATTTAATACAAGAGAAAGTTCAAGTTGAAATTAGATATACTTGACGATTTTAAGAATGATTTAATTCAATTTAATTTATAAGAACTATCATATTTAAAAATTATTATACCGTAAGAGGAACTTGTTGTGAATCCTCTATTCCAAGACCTGTCTCTACAGGCTTAGCTCCATGACATGTATCGAGCTATAAAAGAAAAAAGAATTTTGAATGTAAATGTCAATATATATATATATATATATATATATATATCAAGAAATTTACTTTAAATTCACAACGTATATTTTAATTGTTCAATTTAAATATAATCTAAATTTTAAATTATACCATATCAGGCTGCCCATCTCCTCTATTCTCCTGCTCTGCATGTGCTATGTGTTGATCATGAAACATGTCACTAACAAGCTCCTACAATGTCATTTATATTTAAGTTAGCACATGTGTGTACAAATTAGGTTTTAAAACATATATATAATTGACTTACAGTGTACATGTTAAATATGTTTTTCAACAACCTGAAATGCAGTCGACTCCTGATATAAACTTGGATTATCCAAGTGTGCTACAATGCCCATCCTCATAGTTGTGTCAACCTGCATAGACATATTTATAAAATATTAAATAGTACATGTGCACGTTTTTAGATACACTGATATCAAAATAGAAAAATTTAAGTATAAATACAGTTTTTTAAAACTATATACATACTATAAGAGTGTCATGTGAGATGCCCAATGATGGAGGAGCGCTCGAGACACCCTGAGATGGAGGATTCAATGTGGAAGAACCATGAACCAGTTCATAAATAAGTTCATAAATATTTAATTGTACACACAATCAAGACTGAATTTTACAAATTTACAAATCATTGAAAATGTACCCCAAATGGGTGCCCAAGATGAACAGGTGTCGATGAAAAATTAATTCGATCAATTGTGACCCCTGTTGCCATCATCTACACCAAACAAAACAAACAATTCGATTGTTAAAATATTACAATTTAATTGATCATCTATATGTTGATTAAAAACACTTGGTTAAAAAATTGTTTTAAATTCAACATGTGTACATAACCTATATATACCTGTGTCGAATGATCAGTGGGATGATCCTCATCAAATAGATAATCAACAAATGATTTAGTGCCCACATTATCAGATGATGCATGTGTAGCTGAAGTGGGTGCAACTGCCTGATCAAGTCCATAACACAACTGATTGCAACTCGTACATGTATGAGGCATCGACACATGTGGAGTGGCACTAGGACCACTTCCATCATCAACTCCTCCATGCTCTCTAACTCGAGCTACCATCATAGAAGTCTGCTCATGTAGGCTACTTGAGAGTGCACTCAATGTGCCTAGTGTGGATACCACTGCACGATGCTCGAAGGGCGAAGGAATGGCAGCAACAGGAGGGTCAATAAGAGGTTGAATAGGCACCGGTCGTTGGGGATCAACCCGTGCCCCCAACCTCTGTTGTGGCATGCCACCACCAACACCCTAGAATGATCTAAAATCAAAGTAGTTGGGTTTTTTATTCATAACAAACTCTACATATAATTTTCTCAAAAAATATAAAGGAACCTCACAATTAGCATGAGGTGGATAATCAAACACCATCCACCATCTATCCCAAAAATTGGCAGACATTCCTTCATGCCTACACCACCTGATTGATATTCTTTTCTTATTTGCAGGAATAGGTTCATTTGTAATGGGATGTCTAAAATATTGTGCTAAATGAGCTTTTGTGATTTTAAGATCCAAAATAGTCTTATAGGAGAGGCCATTAGCATAAAATTGGCGCCTCTCCTCTCTCCATTTTTGGAATCCATCAAAATCCGAGTTAATAGACCTCACAAAATCTACAATGTTTTGCATCAAAGATGCAAAACATACTACGTGAGGTGGCATGAATTGTTCATTGCGAATGGAATTCAGTTTTTCTTGTATCGAATCCACATTTTCATTTATTATGGCTCGCAAGCGAGCCTGGTCAGTTCCAGGTGGGGGTGGAGGTGGAGGTGGAGGTGGGTCATCTGCAGGTGGGGCATCTAGAGGTGGGGCATTTGGCACTGGGGGTACGGGTGTGGGTGCGGGTGGGCGTGGGGGTGGGGGTGGGGGTGGGGGTGCGGCTGGATCATCTTGTGCATTGAGGAAGTCCTCAACATCAAAGTGAATATCATCTAGATTCATGATGTAAATATAAAAATCTAGATATGAACCTGCATATATATACATATAAACATACAAACTTCAGTACAAATTTAAAATTAAATCAAGTATATATATATGTTTCAAGAAATTACACTTGAAATAAATTTAAATTAAAAACATACAAATAATGTATGCATGCATGTACAAATTTCAAAATGTAAGAGAGCTATTAGGACTACCATAATGATTGATACAATGGGCAATATATATTTCAAAATTTCAATGTGCATTTAAGTAAGGAAACTTCTCTGGACAATCATCATGTATTTCTTAAATGTGAATATGCATCCCAAATTTTGGACTATTTTAAAGAAATATGGTGCATTTAGGAACTTGGTGATTGTTGGGGTAAAGAGGAATATATGATCATGCTAGAAGAGGCACTGATTAGGCTCATAATTGGCCAAGGTTGCTTTGAATAAGGTTAAAACAAGGAGATACCCATGTCGATATTCACACCCTTTGGTCCACACCTACATTGGGATGGATTAAGCTTGAAATTTTGATGGGTAGCCAAGGGTAATCCTAGTGAAGTAGGAGGAGTATGTTTATTAAGAGATGATAAGGGAAAACCTCTACCTATCTCAAAGCTTATGATTTTGGTGTCAAGAACAATAATATGGTAGATTCTAGGGCCATGATATCCAGGGCCTCAAGATGACTTGGAAACTAAACAAGATATCCCTTAGTGTGGAAGGAGATTCCAAGATCAACATTGATCATATGAAAAAGCATAGATGAAGCTTGTGGTTTTGGAAACTATTATATATTGGAAGCTAGAAACTTGGTGAATACTTGTTTAAATCTATCTCCTTCAAACATATCAAAAGAAAAGGTAATTATATTCTAGACTAGGCAGATAATGGAAGAAATCATTAAATTGCTCCTAGACATCTAGCATTTGTTGGGAAGAATAATTTTTTTACATTCAACTTGAAATCCCTAAGTTGTGCCTCCATGCTATCAAATGTTACTTGTATCTACCTTCTATACAATGATATTAAAGGGGTAGAAGGTTAGGCTAAGGATTTCTATATTGCTACTTAGATAAATTCCACATCTTCAATGTGTGGCATGAGCATATGCACAAAGCCTTGGAGGATATTTCTAAGATAATGAAGATAAACCTTCATGTCTTGATGCTAAATTGGATGATTCTATCCACTATGAGAATTAAGATGAGGAGGAGGTGACATAAATCCCTCCTATCAAATTTGAACAATGTTAAAAATGTCAAGGAAGTGGTAGAGGCTTTGTAAGGCTTGTGTAATTTGTCCCACCACCCTAGGATAAAGTTTTTTAGTTTTTTAGTAATTCTAACACTACTTCAACTTATTACTCTAGGGTTAGGGCCACTATAATTTTCCCTACCACTAATATATCTTAAGACACCTATTGGTTTATGTTTGATGTCATTGTAGTATATTAATTTTCCCTACCACTATTGATTGAACAAAACTATACCATATATATTAAGTACTCTAGCTCAATGATCTTAAGATTAATGAAATCAGGACTAACTATATCATCATTATGCTTAGATACACCCAACATGCTAATCAAGAACTTAATTACCTTCACAACCCTATTAGCATTGTATCACTCCTATTAGCGAGTGGACTTGAATGGGGCCAAAAGATTCTTTACCTCTTATGATTGTGACTTTGGGTTTGGCATGGTCAACTTGGAGAGGTTGTGTGGCATATCCCTATAAGAGGATGAAGGGTGATAGGAGGTTGTAGGATGGCTAAAAGCATTCACATGACGATAATGTTCAAGTTTAAATTTTAAGATATGCATCATGGTCTACAAGGTTCTCTTGTTCAAAAGGTTCATCATATTCTAGACAAGGAACTCACAATCATTGGTACCAAATTCAAGACCTCCTATTACAAGTCTCCATATAGCTTTAAACATAACACCTATAAACACAAAATTTATAGGGCTTGAATACAAGCACGCCTCCCAGTTAGGAGACTTCCAAATAATTGGTGAACTCACATGCAATAAGGGAATAACACATGCATACAAAATATGTAGAAGAAATCCCTGTAGCATGACTTGTGATTAATTAAAGTTAGGGTTAGGGTTTCAATTAGGATCAGGCTTAGGGTTAGAATTGAGGTTAGGGTTAGAATTAGAATTCAAGGGTTGCTAAATTAGGGTAAGTATTAGAGCTACAATTATGGTTTGGGTTACGGCTAGAGTTAGGGTTACAATTACAATTACAAGTAGCTCTTTAGGGTTAGGGTTAGGGCTAGAGTTAGAGTTACAATTACAATTACAATTACAAGTAGAGTTAGGGTTAGGGTTATGATTAGGGTTATAATAAGGGTTAGGGTTTGAATTGCATATAGAATAGGGTTAGGATTAGGGTTAGAATTAGTGTTAGGGTTAGGGTTGGAATTGCATATAGAATTAGGGTTCAATCTAGCTAGAAATAGATAAATTAGTCAAGATGGTTCTAGCTCAATTTTGTTTCCTATTTCCTAGAAAATGTAAAACTAGTTATTGTTTTCTATTTAGTTGTTAGTCCCAACTCTTTCCTTTTAAGAAGTATATCAAATCTAATGTAGTAGTAGATACTTCTACATATACATGTTTCTGTTAGGAGAAAATATATTTTGCCAAATTTGTATAGAGTTGTCTATAGTGTGTTCCAGGGTAATCAAATGATGTAAGTCACAATTTAGAGGGTTGAGGGATAAGTTTGTGTTGAGTCTATAGGAGGTGTTTTCTTACATAGACCGAGCTCTATAATCTAGGTGTCTCCATGTCTAACTCAAATGTTTCAACTTGGTCCATATTATATCCAGATTAATGATAAAATTTTATATATATGGCTATGCACAAGATCCACGACCATATCAATGTTTGGTAGAGAAAAGTTATCTAAGTTGGGGTAGATCCTTTTTTGATGTCTCAAAAGTTAGTGCAAATATGAATTCCCTTAGTTTTCTTGTTAACTAAGACCACATTAGATCTACCCATTTAGGATAAGTAATAGTCTGAATGAACCCTGGACATCCAAGAGTTTATACAATTCTTCTATGACCACGAGGGCTACTTGGGGGTGCATTTTGCGTAGCTTTTATTGAATAGGTTTGGCATTGAGGTGAACCACAAGATGATGCATGACTTTAAAGATGGAGTCTCAAGGCATATCACCATAAGACCACATGAAGAAATCAACGTAATCTTTAACATGGTGACATGGTTATATATGCCTTCTTTGATGTCAAGGTCCAGTGGAGCTACTATCTTAGAGAGTTTAGGGTCCAAGCTTCTATTCATAGGTTGATGTTTATAGCATGTCCTCAACAAGGAGAGGGGAGTCATGTCTTGTATCTAAGTGGTATCTAATGGAAGGTGAAGTTTGTCAAATTGAGGAGCTCTTGGGAAGTGTCCATTTTTATTGTATCATTTTAATCGATCACAAGTTTCTTCTTATATCTTGTTGCTATTCTGCCTAGACTAGGGTGCCTCAGGACTAAAGGGCTCTTTCTTTCTCTCCAAAATAAGCATATGTAGGTGTTAAGTATGGTGGAAAAGTCTTTCTTATGATTACAATGGGGATGTGGTCTTGACACTTCATAAGTTTCATGATGGCTTCATCATTTTGGAAAACATCAAATCATAAAGGGTCATGTTGGTCCCAATCGATAAGCTCAAGGTATTCTAGGTCTAAGGAGATGGTGAGGATAGTGACCTATCATGAAAGAGGTTAGTGGTGGAAAGATCTTCGTAAGGATCATGAGTGGAGCCTACATCAATGTCGTTAAGATTAGGGAAAGCATTACCAATGAGGTTGAGCTCGTATCACAATTAACATCACGATGTTCATTCCAGGGGCATAACCTAGCTAGTGAGGACAGCTACTTGAGTATATCAAAAGCTACATAAATGTTGGCTTCATTTCATTCTTGATTAGTTGGCTATCACAAAAACTGTAAAATTTTCTCAATTCTTGATTAGTTGGTTGTCTCTAAATGTTTGATTATGAAGGATGTGATAACTTGGTTTTATTATGGTTTGTTGTAATTTTTTAACATGATAGTTAGCTATTCAATAATGCCTTTAAAATACAATGACATACATTGTTATAAGTAAATTTTATAAAAACCAAATATATATATCATCCCAATGCTATATAATTTTTGACAGTTTGTTCAAAATCTCTCTTTTCATATGATACAATCGTTTCAAAATTTCAATTGTATTTTCCATCTAAAATGTTTAAATACAGCTATTCAACACTCAAATTGAACTCAAATTTTGACAATTTGTTCAAAATCTCTCCTTTCATATGATACAGTATTTTCAAATTTTCAATTGTATTTTACAGCTAAAATGTTTAAATACAGCTATTCAACACTCAAATTTTGACAGTTTGTTCAAAATCTCCCCTTTCATATGATACAGTATTTTCAAATTTTCAATTGTATTTTACAGCTAAAATGTCTAAATATATCTATTCAATTCTCAATTTTAAACATAATTTTGACAGTTTGTTCAAATTCTAACCTTTTATATGATATAGTCTTTCAAAATTTCAATTGTATTTTACAACTAAACTGTCAAAAATCAGCTACTGATTTCATAAACCCTAAACCCTAAATAACAATTCAAAATTTAAATTTTGATTGCATTTTACACCAAAACAAACAAGGGAAGCTTAAAACAATTGATGGGTAATATGTAGAAGTGGAAAAATCCACTTACCTGGTGGCTGGATGGTCTCTGAACTCGGGATCCCATTTTCGCCTGTCGACTGTCGCTGTTGAAAATGGGGTTTCTGCCATTTTTTAAAAAATTTAATACTTTTCCAAAACGGGATCCCGTTTTATAAAACGGGATCCCATTATATATAACGCGATCCCATTATATAAAACGGGATCCCATTTATAACGGGATCCCGTATTTTGAAACGGGATCTCATTTTTGGCCTCTAGGTTCGGGATCCTGGGAAAAGATGGGATCGCGTTTTTGGTTCTAGGCTCGGGATCCCGAAGCAAAACGGGATCCCGTTTTTCGTTCCTTGATTTCGGATTTTTTTCTAACTCTGAAACTTCCACCTTAAGTGGACACAACTTCTTGCATTTACCCCAGCTAGCTGAAATAAAATACAATCCCCAAATATGTATATTTCTACCTCAAAGCTCCAATGAACTACTCTTCAATCTGCTATGAAGAACTTGAGTGAAATGCAAGAGAAATCTTTAATATTATATCAACTCTTCATCAAACGAACTCCATTGAAGCACATATGTGAATGCCGAATATATCCACTCACAATGGCACTGTTGGGTGGTCTTTCACACCTATAGAATACCATTACCTATGTAGGTTTCTGTCTCCACAAGCCTCTAGTTTGAATCCTCACACCCTTCACAATAGAAAACCCTAGCAGAGCTCTCAAGAAGAAAATATCATAAAGCAAGCATAATCAAATGAGAGCACTTTTCCCTCTTTTATACTTTTTCACTTGGAGTCTCTAAAATCCTCTTGCATATGGGGTAAAACATGAGAGGGAGAATATATTATAATTCTATTTAATTCTTCTCTCAACATCAACCTTAAAGTCCCCTCTTTTAAAACAACATTAAGTTGTCGTGCCTAGGCACTGAGGTCTAATATTAAATAATAATGTTTAATTTATGGACTTTAAAATGAAGGCCCAAATGATGTCAAAATGCTATGATCTATAGCTCATCGGAAAGCCCTCAATGAGATGAATCCAACCTTGCTTTGAAAATCCTGATCTGACACCAAACCTGAACTTACTTAAAAATAGTGAGTAATGGCCATAAGAAAACTGAGCCAACGTAGAGGGTGACAACTGGGACCACAAACCATCTAATAACTTTGAGCTCTATGCAACATCTAGGAGATCCAACAACTGACTGCCAAGTCACCAAAACATTGCCAAACTGAAACTTACTAAAAATAGCAGCGTTCCTCAAGGAGCAAAGAGAACAAACAAGTGTCAACCAGCTCCATTGAATCACCCGAACACCCTAGTGACATTGAAATACTCCTCTGATTCTGCTGTCACCAACCTAGAAAGTCAGCTCCGATTGAACTGCAAGAGAATCTGAAAATGGGAACATTACAGTCTGCCCTTCCCAAAGATTGCTTGTCCTCAAGCAATCTGCATCTGCATGCCCTTGTTGAATACCAAGATCCCAAACCAATCTGAAGAGTGCCCAACAACATCTCCACTGCATCCACTGGGTATAGGTAAAACCATGTTCAACATCACTGTAGGTAGCTACCTCAATGTGGAACAATCTACTAGACATAGGAAACCCTGGGTCCCAAAGCCAATATGGAAGTCTACCATAATCATCACCCAATGACTTCCAGTACGCTATTCTATTATAATCTTCACCATGCAGAGAGTGGTGAAGCAACACATTGGAATCCAACTGAACTGTCATGCCAAACCTATTCCCACCTGGATCCCAACACATTAGAACATCACATCCATCAATCATGAAGGGGTAAGTAAATCTCAAAGTGTTTGAACCACAACATCCCCTGCCAAACTCTTATGGATGTGCTGACTATCCAACATAGGTGCTGGAAGATATGAAACTGCTCCTCTCAAATCGAGGGAATGACAAAACTCTCCTCCATCACTACTGTAAAAACTAAATAGGCCATTATGCCTATTGACACTGCAACCTCTCTGAAGCCATGTCTCCAATGGAAATTTTAGAGACAAAGAAGTTGCAAACTATGTCTAGTGAATATCACCATGATGGTAGTCTGAACTCTGACCCTGCAAGTGATCCTCTAAATGTACCTGATCCCTGGTTCCATCTTCTATAGATGGAAACCCTTCATCCCACAAAGGATGGTATAAATCTTGAGCCAATCCACACTTATGCATCATCGGGTCACCTGTGTGTGGGCTAAAGGAGAAATGATGAGCAATCCTCACTATGTAGTCAATATAAAAAGCACCTACCTATGTCAATGGTTGACTGACATAGTCATGGGGAACACACTCAAAACTCTCATCACATGAATCAGAAGATGGCTCATGTCTTTGATCATGAATGGCTAACTGGGTAGATACTCTGGCAGCCCTCTCTGCATACCCAATAGTGTTGCAAGTATGGGCCTAACCAGTGTTGTCATTGATGTCAACATACTTCTATTACATCGGTGATAAGGATTGGATGAGTTATTTGTTGAGGATACTGAGAAAGTTAGTCTCAGTCAAGAATAGTGAAGAACAGTGATGACAGTAAGAAAATTGCCCAAGACAGGTTGAGGATCAGACGATGCGAATTAAAGGGTTTGTGGACATGAGTCTTAGGAGGTTCCAGTTAAGATTTCAGAGGTTTGCATGAAGATATGAAGAAGTTGTGATCGATCAAGTAGAACCGGTTCCGGGAGATGCTCAGGAGTGATAGAGTGTTATAGAAAGGTCTGGTGAGATCCAGACGTGCATTGTCCTGTTTTGCGGATTGAAAGGAGTGTTGGGGGAGTCCTTGTGATGTGTCATCTTGATTTGTTCATGATTTGAAGGTCCGGAAGAATCTACTCCCTTGTGACAGTCATGATAGACTGTGTTCTTGAGGCACCAAATGCAGGAGAGAAGAGATTAGAGTAAGTAGAAGAAGTGTGGTCGTACCTAGTCATTCAAGTAAGCTTGTGAAGGTTCTTGGATCATTTTGAGGTTGTGTTGTCGGTCCGCATTAGATTTGGAGCTCGAAATTGAAGAAATACTTTCGGATGAAGGTGTTCTCACTTAGGCTGGCCGACCGGATGAGTTATTCATCCTGCAGATGTTTTTGTGGATGTGTGCTGACTTAGATGCTTGTTCCTAAGTTGATGTCATGTATAAATAAGGGATTGCGAAGTCATTTCAAGGGGTGACTTGTGGAGATGTGTGTGTGGTAGCAAGGAGAAGAGCGAAAGATAGAGCAGAAGGTTTGGGCTTAAATGGAACTGACTCAAGCATGGTAAAGATGCTATTTACCAGTTCAAGTATGTAATACTTATATATTGTAGACAGTGTGTCTCTTGTAGGCAGTGAGCCATAATTGGCATGTGCCATCTTATTCTTTCTATTCTTTTTCCCTTAACCAGGTTTTCCACGTCAAAATCTTGGTGTCTCATGTGTTTATGTGTTTATGCTCTTGGTTAATTGCATTAAGTTTTGATGATTGATTTATTGTTATAATGCAAGTGTTAAAAAGATAAGAAAGTTTAGACAACTGATTCACCCCCCCTCTCAATTGTCTGCCCTAAATCTAACAATTGCTATCAGAGCTGAGTTCAATTGCTATCAGAGCTGAGTTCCTCTAAAAGAAGCTTAACTGCTTGAGGAGATCCGGGATGTCATCCTACAAAAAGGATAGTCTGAAGTTTGATGGAACTAACTTTGCTCTTTGGAAAGGTCACATGGAATGTCACTTGCAGTGTATGGAATTTGCATATTGGTCTATGGTTAAAAAGGCCTATGTACCTCCACAGGGTGGTTCGACAACCCAAAATGAAATCACGGATGCTGGAAACAATCTGCGGACCAAAGAGGCTCTGTTAAGCGCACTATCTGATTCAGAACTTTCAAATGTTATTCATCTGCCAACTGCCTTTGAGATCTAGAATAAACTGGAACTTTTGCATGAAGGAGATCAGTTTGTCAAATGTGCAAGATTACAAAGTCTAAAAGGGAAATTTGAAAAATTAAAGATGAGAGATGATGAAAATATTACCACCTTCATGCCAAGAGTAAATGAGCTAGTTTGTGGAATCAGAAATGCAGGTGGAACCCTGAGTGAAGAGGAGATTGTTGGCAAAGTTCTCAGATCCCTTCCTGATTCTTATAAAATGAAGGCCTTTTCAATTGAAGAATTCAGAGCTCACACAATAGTCACAAGGGATCAATTGGTTGGTAAGCTAGTTGATTTTGAAATGGCCGAGTTTGGAGATGATCCTCCAAAAACTAAGTCTGCATTCAAAGCAAGTGCCTTGGTAAAAGGAAAACAAAGGTTTGATCTGGGAGAAAACTCTTCAAGGAAATCATCATGGTATGAAAATGCAAGAAAAGATTTGGAAGAAGAAGAAGTTGAAACTGCTCATCTTGAAGCCCTTATTGCAAAAAGACTACCAAGAGGATCTGGTAAGTATGAGGGAAAATTGCCTTTTAAGTGTTTTAACTGCAATAAGAGAGGTCATTTTGCATCAAGGTGTCTAGAAAGATTTTCTAGGCCAAACAATAATAGACCAAGATTCTAGAAGAATTGTTACTATGCTTATGAAGGAGATGATGAAGGAGTAACAGATGATGAATCAGAGAAAGGAGACAAATCCAGAAGTGACTGGGTGTCCATTGCCATCAAGGAAGAAGATCCAATACCCTCTGAATTCGTAAATCATAAAGCCCTGGCTGCCCAAGTTGAAGAAAAGGATGATTGGGTCATTGACAGTGGCTGCTCTCACCACATGATAGGTGACAAAAACAAGTTTATAGATTTGGAAAGGTATGAAGGAGGAGTGGTAAAGTTTGATGATAACTCTGCAGGTAGACTCAGAGGTAGAGGAACTATTTCTTTTGATGGAAAGAACAAAACTGGTAATGTATTATATGTTGAAGGATTGAAACACAATCTTCTCAGTGTGGGACAGTTGGTGGACAAAGGCTATGATCTCAGATTCAAGAATGGAAAGTGCAAAATCTTTGAAAGTTCTGGAACAGAGATTGCATCAGGTACCCAAACAAAAGGTAACATCTTTCACTTAGCTGGTATTGGTAAAAGTTGCTTATTTGTCCAAATTGATCAAAGTTGGTTATGGCATAGAAGAATGTGTCATGTGAACTTTAATAATATCATCAAGATAAGAAATACTCAGGCTGTAAGAGATCTTCCAAAATTAGTGAAACCTGCTAATAGCTTGTGCAAAGAATGTTAGTTGGGGAAATTGAGCAGAGTCACATTCAAAAGTAAGGAATTGTCTTCTACCAGACTATTGGACTTAGTTCATACTGACCTTTGTGGTTCGGCAAGAGTTAGGAGTATCCAAGGTGATAGGTACTTCATGTTGCTAATTGATGACCATTCCCAGATGATGTGGGTAACTTTTCTAAAAGAAAAGTTAGAAGCACTTGAGAAATTCAAAATATTCAAGGCCATGGTAGAGAATGAAACTGGATTAAAATTGAAATGTCTGAGGTCTGATAGAGGTGGAGAATTCACATCCGGTGAGTTCATAGACTTTTGTGAAAAACATGGAATAAAGAGGCAGTTGTCTGCCCCTAGAACTCCATAGCAGAATGGAGTACTTGAGAGAAAGAACCAGACCATTCAGGAAGCATCCAGGACCATGATGCTGGAAGCAAATGTTCCTCAGATCTATTGGAGAGAAGCTGTCAGCACTGCAGTCTACACTCTCAATCGAGTTCAAATCAGAAATAATACCGGTAAGACTCCTTATGAACATTGGTTTGGCATTACTCCCACTGTGACATATTTCAGAGTTTTTGGTAGCAGATGTTACATTAAAAGGGATGAAGATCTAGGAAAGTTTGATGCTAGAAGTGATGAAGGAATATTCTTGGGTTACTCTACTCAAAGTAAAGCATACCGGTGTTACAATAAGAGACTGAGAAAGATTGTAGAAAGTGTAAATGTGAAAGTGGATGAAGAAGTTGAAAGACCCTCAAGAATTCATGAGCATGATAAAGACAATCAGAATGATGTTCAGATTCAAAGTATCCAAGCCTCTTCCGAGAAACAAAGTCAAGTTGATCTAGTAAATCAGGAAGAAGAGATAATTCCCAATGAGACTAATCAAGAGTTAGTGGTGCAAGAGACTCCCAAAGTTCCAAGGTATGTAACTCTAAACCATTCTGAGGATCAGATCATAGGTGACAAAAGCAAAGGAGTGCAAATAAGGAGGAGAATTGCTCAAAATTCAGATGAGTATTGTCTAATTTCTAAAGTTGAACCTAAGACAGTGAATGAAGCTTGAAATGATGAAAATTGGTCAAAAGCAATGGAAGAAGAACTGATGCAAATTGAGAAAAATCACACTTGGGATCTTGTTCCCAGACCTAGAAACAAGAATGTGATTGGAACCAAATGGGTCTTCCGAAACAAACTGAATGAAGCTGGTGAAGTAATCAGAAATAGAGCTAGATTGGTCTGCAAGGGTTACTCTCAGATTGAAGGAGTTGATTTTGAAGAGACTTTTTCTCTAGTGGCAAGAATTGAAGTAGTCAGATTATTTCTTGCATTTGCTGCCTTCAAGGATTTCAAGGTGTATCAGATGGATGTCAAATCTGCCTTCCTAAATGGTAATTTGGAAGAAGAAGTGTACATTGAGCAACCAGATGGATTTCAATTATCTGATCATGGTGACATGGTCTGCAAATTGAAAAAGGCACTATATGGACTAAAGCAAGCCCCAAGAGCCTGGTATGAAAGATTGGATAAGCATCTCTTAAAGATTGGTTTCAACAAAGGTACTGCTGATAGTAACTTGTATTTCAAAATTGATCATGAAAATATCTTAATTGTTGAAATATTTGTTGATGATATCATTTTTGGAGGAAGAGATAGTATGTGCAAGAATTTTGCAAGTCAAATGAAAAGTGAGTTTGAAATGTCCATGCTTGGAGAAATAAATTTCTTTTTGGGCCTACAAATTATTCAAACAAAGAAAGGAATCTTCATTTCTCAGTCAAAATATGTGAAAGAATTGTTGAGGAAATTTGGGATGGAAGACTCAAAGCCAATGAACACTCCAATGGCAACCGGATGCAAGTTGAGCAAAGATGATGACTCTCCCAAGGTTGATTAGACAAAGTATAGGTCAATGATTGGAGGATTGTTATATCTCACTCAAACTAGACCAGACATTATGCAGGTTGTTGGTCTTGTTGCTAGATTCCAAGCTGATCCTAGAGAATCTCATGTTATGGCAATCAAGAGGATTTTTAGATATCTAAAGGGGACAGTTGAGTATGGTCTATGGTATCCTAGAGATCATGATTTCTCTCTTCATGCATATACAGATGCAGATTGGGTAGGAGATGTGGATAACTGGAAGAGTACCAGTGGTGGAGTATTCTTTTTGGGCAAAAGGTTGGTTTCTTGGCTAAGCAAGAAACAAGAGGCAATATCTCTGTCTACAACTGAAGTAGAATACATTGCAGCAGCAGGTAGTTGCACTCAAATCTTATGGATGAAGCAGATGCTAAGAGACATTAAAATAGAATATGAGGAGCCTATCACAATTTTCTGTGATAATTCAAGTGCAATAAATATTTCTAAGAATCTGGTGTTGCATTCCAAGACCAAGCACATATCTATCAAGTTTCACTTTCTGAGAGAAAGTGAACAAGGATGAAGTCAGGTTGGAATATGTGCCCTCCAAGGATCAGATTGCAGATATCTTTACTAAACCTCTTCCGAAGGACTCTTTTGAGTATCTCAAGGAGAAGTTAGGGGTTATTGCCCCACCGATGATGAACTAGGATGCACTAATGTGCATCAGTCCAGTACATATCATAGTCACATCTTGTGGTCCAGACTGATGATGGGGAGCTGCTACTTAGGGGGGAGCAGCAGATATGATTCTGAAATGGTAAAGTTGCAAGTATGAGCCCTTTGCCATTGATGTCAAACAGGGAGAAAAGACACGTGAAAAACAAGTGGTTGCTAATCAAAGGGGGATCAGAAGTGAGACAAGAAATGTGAAGAATGGTGATTGCTGATAGGGGGAGTTGTGATAGTAGAAAATAAATTCTTGTCTTGATGGTCAAAAATAGTTTTTCACATCATATGTTGCCATCAATGACAAAGGGGGAGATTGTTGCAAGTATGGGCCTGACCGATGTTGTCATTGATGTCAACATACTTTTGTTACATCAGTGATAAGGATTGGATGAGTTATTTGTTGAGGATACTGAGAAAGTCAGTCTTAGTTAGGAACAGTGAAGAACAGTGATAACAGTAAGAAAATTACCCAAGACAGGTTAAGGATTAGACGATGCAGATTAAAGGGTTTGTGGACATGAGTCTTAGGAGGTTCCAGTTAAGATTTCAGAGGTCCACATGAAGATATGAAGAAGTTGTGATCGATCAAGTAGAACCAGTTCTGGGAGATGCTCAGGAGTGACAGAGTGTTACAGAAAGGTCCGGTGAGATCTGGATGTGCATTGTCCTATTCTGCAGATTGGAAAGAGTGTTGGGGGAGTCCTTGTGATGTGTCATCTCGATTTGTTCATGATTTGAAGGTCCGAAAGAATCTACTCCCTTGTGATAGTCATGACAGACTATGTTTTTGAGGCACCGGATGCAGGAGAGAAGAGATTAGACTAAGTAGAAGAAGTGCAGTCGTACCTGGTCATTCAGGCAAGCTTGTGAAGGTTCTTGGATCATGTTGAGGTTGTGTTGTCGGTCCGCATTAGAGTTGGAGCCTGAAATTGAAGAAATACTTCTGGATGAAGGTGTTCTCACTTAGGCTGGCCAACCGGATGAGTTATTCATCCTGTAGATGTTTTTTTGGATGTGTGCCAACTTAGATGCTCGTTCCTAAGTTGATGTCATGTATAAATAAGGGATTGCGAAGTCATTTCAAGGTGTGACTTGTGGAGATGTGTGTGTGGTAGCAAGGAGAAGAGTGAAAGATAGAGCAGAAGGTTTGGGCTTAAATGGAACTGACTCAAGCATGGTAAAGATGCTATTTACCAGTTCAAGTATGTAATACTTATCTATTGTAGACAGTGTGTCTCTTGTAGGCAGTGAGCCTCTTGTGAGCAGTGTGCTCAGGTAGTGAGCCCTAATTGGCATGTACCATCTTATTCTTTCTATTCTTCTAACAGAGAATATTATCTTGGGTTAGTCACCCCGTGGTTGTTCCCTTAACCAAGTTTTCCACGTCAAAATCTTGGTGTCTCATGTGTTGATGTGTTTCTGCTCTTAGTTAATTGCATTAAGTTTTCATGATTGATTTATTGTTATAATGCAAGTGTTGAAAAGATAAGAAAGTTTAGACAACTGATTCACCCCCCTCTCAGTTGTCTGCCCTAAATCTAACAAATAGTATACTCCCTATCATAATACAATTGGATATATTCTGATTTTACCTCCTCCAAAGCACTCCTGATGGTATGCAAATCATGAATGTGAGTAGCAGCCAAGACCCCATACCGTCTCTCCTCCAACTTTGCTGCCTAAAGTAGGTTCTCAACATTCCTATGAGTGTGATCTAAATGATATAAGGTTGAGTCAACCTTCTCTCCAGAAACCTTCAGCTAATCTCTCCATCTCTGTGGCTCAAGAAGTTGTCAATCAAAATCAGCTGCATGGGATTTAGACTCTGATTTTCTTCCAAGAGGGGGAAACAAATCAACATAAGAGTCAATCTCCCCACTGAATGATCCCCTGCATATCTCTTGTGAAAAGGACAGAGTAGTGTGATGATCTGTCACACAACTCTCTATAAAACTCACTACTACACCACAGGAGCCATCAATCATCTGCTTTGCATCACCTGAAATAGGACTAACCTTAGGAACACCTAGTGCAGCATATTGTTCCT
Organism: Cunninghamia lanceolata; assembly: GCA_027924645.1. Classification (NCBI taxonomy): domain Eukaryota; kingdom Viridiplantae; phylum Streptophyta; class Pinopsida; order Cupressales; family Cupressaceae; genus Cunninghamia; species Cunninghamia lanceolata. The sequence goes on along the minus strand of BSBN01000574.1, from coordinate 2,049,668 downwards.
TGCTACACTCATCCAAAACAATCATCCCATCTATGTCACCTACACCAATAAATGAAATGGATGTAGCCACATCCTCCACATACTCATTACCACTATCCGTGTATGTATGCTCATCACCACACACTGCCATAGATATATGAATTGTATCTATAGGTGATGAAGACTGTGCCAAGATCAACTCTACAGTAAGCTCATCTATCCATAGCTTTGACTCTTGAAGGATTGTTTGAGTGCTCTTCAAAGAGTTTGTTCTAACCTCAATCTCATAGGTGAGCTCATCAATCTCCCCGTCCTTTCCCCTTAGAGCATCATGATAAATACCATTGATCCTAAGAAGATGATCTCTATCAGATAATAGCTATAGGTAATTATTTTTTATGATGCCAACTGCATCTCTAAGTGCTTGAAACTCAACAAGGGAAAGTCCACTATCAAGATGCTCATATATACATGGAGTCCAACAATAGTGTGTCACCAAATGCTGTGCAACATCAAAGTGTTCTAAGGCTGAAGCAATCATGCCTTTGTTCACCTTCAATTGCCCTACTAAATGATTAGACCCCTCTAACAAATAGTCTCCACACAAATTTTCTGATTTGTATTCTACACTATGAAAAGAGGCTAAATCATCATCACTCACCGACTGGTAAGCATCCTCATGTGTGCTATTAGCTTTGCACACTTCCTCAACAAAGGTACTTGTGTTATGTACCTTACAAAATGGCTCCAATGACATAATAGAAGCTACTGATTGGACATAATCATTATTCACCGCTGCCTCCAATGTAGATGCATGTTCATCCAAAGAGCTATCCTGGAACCCATCACCGGGTAAGTGCAAGAAGATGGGGGGCCAAAAAGTGGCCAAAATAATTTCAAAAAAATTTAAGTCATAACACGAGCGCGTTATAATGCGCTCACGTTATGGCTTGGTAATGACAAGCCTTAGGCTCGTCATTACCGAGCCATAATGCGAGCGCATTATAATATGACCTAGTATATATAAAAAAAAAAGTAGCGAATTTCATTTCATTCTCATTTTTTCCTCTGCCCGCGGCTTCAAAACCCTCAAAAACATGCTCGCGTTCTACAAAATGCCAATCAACATAGAAATCTTATCGATTCCTCACCAAAATGCCATCGCGACGTCAAGCACGCCAAAGGGGTGAGTTATCTTTATTTTTTTGTTTGAATTTCTTTCTAAATAGGTAGGTTTTTGTTGATTTTTGATGTATATTTCATTAATTGTCAAGAAATGTTAATGCACCTCCTCCTCCTCCTCCTCCTCCTTCTCCTCCTCAAAATCCACAAAACCCTAAGGAGGAAATACCTGTAGAACAACAACCTCCTCCATTCATTCCTCGACATGCCCCTGGAACACAAGATAATATAATGGGGCAAATTGAAAACAACAAAAAAGAAATTGAAGATATAATTGCAAGGTTGAAAGATCCTTCCACTTCAAACTTGCATAGGTCCACGCTTGCCAAATCTCTTGAGTCTATGTTATCAAATGTAAATTCAATTAGCAAGCAAATAACTAGTTGGACCGATAAAAAGAGAGAGTTTAGAGATTACTATGCAGACAAATTGTCATACCAAGATGTCAAAAAATTACAAATTACAAAATTAGACTTGTGTTCAATTTTCACAAACCCACAAACAAATCAAACTCCACCCATTACATGCAAGAGGTTCCCTATCCATTGGTGCAACAACCAAGTGATAAGGGACAATTTCGGGCAGAGGTGGTGGATGGTTTTTGACCATCCTCCATGCAATAATAATGAGGTCCCGCAATACTTTTTGAGGAAACTCTACTGCAAGTTTGTCCTCAATAAAGTGCCAAACTATTTTGATATGCGGGACTTCTAGGGTAGAGGTGGGGGCTCAGCACAGGATAGACCAAGGGCATGTCTTGACCCACAGCAGGTAGTGAGACGAGTAATCAGCAGACCAGCCCACGAGCATGTTTCTATCCCTTCCATTGTGAAGGAGAGTGTTGAGGTCGATACACTGAGGTCGATTAGTGCCTTGACCCAAAGCATCATAGAGCATGCCGGTCCTGCAACACAGAGTGGGTTGGGAGATAGTGCGAGGAGTAGGGTCCCACCGCATACTTGCCAGGCTTGCGGGTCAGCCTGTGGTTATGACCCCATGGACAGTCAGGACGTAGGTGCACAGGGTACATCTATAGCTAAGCAAATGGTGATGACAGATACCCTCCTGAGTGAGACTTTTGGCCTTGATACTCAGGTAAATATTAGCAAGTTTATTGAATTTAATTTATTAAATTTCATTTTTGAAATACAAGATTAACTAATTTAAATTGATGATTTTAATGAAATTTTAGGGTCATAGCGTCGATGGAGTTTTCAGTGATTCTCCACCTACATTTTTCACTAGATCATCTACTATCGAGGTATGTAACTAGTAAACAATTATAAATATTACATGTGAATAGCATTGTTATATGAATGGTATTCTAATTTCTAATTTTGGATGTTGAATAGGTTAATATTGTAGATTTCATGGCAACACCTGCCAGCGGTGGTGGACTTCAAAGCTTTACGGAGGTAATAAAATAAATAGTTTAATGAATGAATTGTACTTACTAAATTTTTGTATGTGATTTGTGTGCTTTATTGTGTGTACTTCCATGTTTAGATGAACATGTGTGTATGTTAGGAGCCATGATTTGCATCACTATTATAGTTTTCGTAATTGAATAATGTTGTTTTATTTCTAGATGATGCAGGCTGCAGAGACACCTCCCCATGTTCATAGGGCAATGGAGTAGGGTGTGGCTTTTGCGATTCATAGCTCCATGGCATTGACAGGGGTATGAGGCAGATTAGTAAATTTCAATTTACATTCATTGTTATAGTTGTCTATTTTTGAAAAATCAAAAGATTATTGATTTGAAGTTTAATTTCTATCTGGATGGTTTCTATAGGACATGACATCACCAGGGCCTATTCCTGCTACTGAGGCAAGCGAGGAGACAGATTATATGTTAGCGGTAAGTGATTATTTTGTTAAATGTTTCATTTTTTATAACATGTAATTTCTATATATTAATGTCTATACTTTTTATTGTAATAGGTAAAGATGCAGGAAGAACTAAATAGGAGGAGCAGCCCTCGGGTTCGTAGTAGACCACCCACATGCATGTCTCCATCGCCTAGAAAATCAAAGGCTGCTCATGATTTATTCTCTTCACCAACCAGAGGGGAATGACTTTTTATTGTGTTCCTTTGTTGTATGCCTATATGGCATTTGTGGACATATATTTTGTATTGTACATAGTTGACATTGTATGCCTATATGGCATTCTTGTAAGCCTATATGGCTATTTTGTATATATGTTATACTTATATCGACAGATATTGATGTATGCCTATATGGATATTTGGTTAATACAAATCTTTTTTATTGATGGCGTCCATACTTGCATTATAAATCCACTTTCGAATGGATATTTATAGATGGCTACTTCAAATATTTAAAGTCCGATTGTATTACATAGGATGTTTGCATTTTCTTTGATAGGCTTGATAGGCCATGGATTACATGATGGTGTTTGATGGAAAAGTATGGTACTAGAAGACTCTAGTTCATTCTTAATAGGCTTGTGATTGATAATATCTTTGCATGATTGCACTTGATCTTGGATCATGGGCATGTTGTTAGGATTTTGATTGCATTGTGGTGTTTGATGGATAGGCATGGTGTAAGATACCCAACTAGTTCTACGAAAATTTTTCCTTACTTAAACAATTTTACTTGCTATCAATTCATCAACTACTTCAACAACACAAAGATATACATCAAAGATAACTACTTGAATGAATCAACCTTAGAGTTGGGTACTTGTCTAGTTATTTGACTCAATCAACTTGCAATGTCTTATTACATGGATAATGCTTTCAATAGCATGAAGTTACAACTTATTCAATGGAGATACAAAAGAAAGGCCTTGAAGCCTTGATGTTTACAATGGCGTCTACACTTGATCAACTCAATCAAACTCAATGATGTCAACTAAATCTCAACACCTCACAATATCACAAGGGAGCATCACCCCAACACTTGAAACTTGTAGGCCTCAAGATCACAAGCTAAATAGCTTTGCAGAGAGAATTCTGTCAAAATGATTAGATAACAAATGAATGAGAGGGCTCCTCCTTTTATAGGCCTTCCAAAGGCAACGAAGGCACATTTTTCAATGCACAAAGAGGAACCAAGGCACATTTCCCAAGAAGCATATACAAGGGAATATTCCATTTGATGACTCATTCTGAGTTGGCAAACTTATCCAGGGGCCCTGACACGGATCCAAATGCTACCCTTCTGACCAATGAGCATTTAGGTAATTGTAACAACCTTAACTCCTTCTAGAGATCCTTAGGCGCAGATTTCTGACTTGGGTGCCAAGTTGAGGTGATCTCCTCCTGAAGTTGCGCCTTGCCAACATTAGGTGCCTATTAGAGTTTATGGATGCTCTGGATTGTTTCCAAGAGTAGGCGCCCAAATGAGTTCTCTGGAACCTAGGTGTTGATTTCATGCATCATGAGTTCTAGGTGCCAATATGATGTCATAGTTGCAAGACTCTTAGGGTTAGGCACCAACTGAAGGTAGTAGAGACTAGACTAGGTGCCATCCTAAGCTAGGCGCTTCCTTGAGGTGGCAGAGACATGGATGAACGTCTGGTGGGGTTTGATGACTCTATATTAACACTCAAATTCACTTAGGCGCAATATTAGTGTTCTTCTGACTAGGCACCAGATAGGAAGATTCTCAGGGGTTTTGGCGCCTAGGTTACAACTTGTTAATTTCTCAAAGAATTTTTGAAACACTTGACTTCCAAGGATTATCATCTTACCCTCTGATGGAGTGCCTTGTTCCAAAATTGGTCTTGGGGACTTGCATCTCTCTTAGGCACATGTTTGGAGTAATGTCAACTAGTATCAGCGCCTATTATCTCAATTCACACTTGACATCAAACTTTTGAAGCTCTTTTACCCTAGCGCCTTTATCTTCTATCAAGCACCTAACATTCTGGAGGTGAATTCCATCTTAATCCAAGTCTTCAAGGTACTTCCAAGTTTAGGCACCAAAACAGGGTTATGGAGGAGCAGAACCATGCCTTAGGAGGATGATTGAACCCTAGGTGCCAATTTGAGGTTGCAAGAGCATAAGTATGTGCCAAGCAGAGCTTGATGCTCAAAACATTAACATTATTCAGTGAAATCCTTTTTTGACTCTAGGCGCCATTTGGAGGCTAGAAAGAGGGAAGTTGACACCAACTGCATTAGGTGCATTTCTGAGGTGATGGAGACCAATAAGTGCACCTTGTCCTTTGGCTCTATTCCTTGTTAACTTTAAAACTTAGATTATCTGAACAACACTGAGAATGCTTCCCTTCTTCCTAATACAAGTTGAAAGATCCACTGGGTGCCATTTCAAGTGTCTGGAGAGATCATCAACCAAGGGCGCTAATAGAGCCTTTGGCAAATGGAAAGAGCGCCTTACTTAGATTTGATTTCTGGATGCCATAATTGAGGAATTTTGTGCCTTGGCTAGGAGTTTCTCATTTCAATCTTGATTATTCATCTAAGTGACTTTCCTTAGCTCCCAAGCCTTCAATCTATCCATTACCCCCTGCTAGGCGCTCAAAATAGAGTGTTAATGCCTTATGAAGGTTAGGCGCATTCTGAGGGTGGGGTAGGCAAGTGAGGGTGCCAAACCAGGCCTTGAGACTTCTCTCCTCATCAAAGGCTTTCAATCCTAGGTGCCAGATCCAAGGAGTTCCAACCAACACATGCGCCTAGTGCTGTGAGTTCACCCAAAGGACATCTTTAACTTGAAAACTTTTAATCTTCATCCATCTATGCTAGGCGCTCAATTGGAGGATCACTAGAAACATGCATAGGTGCCTTGAGGTTCTTAGGCGCTTAATTTGGATGATCCTTGTGCTAGGCGCTTAGTAAGGAAAACTAGAGTGAAATGGGTACCTAGGCTCCCAAGCTTCCATACTTAGTCAAATTTTAGGGTTCTGACCTTGTTCCTGCAAAACAAACAGATAGAGTTAGTCTGAAACCAATTCATTCCCTCATCATTTGGAATTAGCCTCCGGGAATGAGGAATAGGCTAATCCATTATACACTTGATGATCAAGCCAGGAACGGGGACATGACACATGGTACTAGGCTAATCATTTTGGGTTTTGCATGAGCCTCGGACAAGGTAATAGGCATAGGGTTTTTATCTTGCATAATGATTTTTTCAAACCAAGGGTCCATGATGGAAATGATTAAGGATGATAGAATGTTTGGATTTTGGACATTGAGATGTTTATGGTTGTAAATATTTATTGTTTGGACTCAAATTTTGTTAAATGGTTGTTTGAAAGAGGACACATCAAACACAACAATAAGATTGGTTTAAGTATGGATGCAAATGATGTTTACTAGTTTACTAATGTGATGATGATTACTAATGTGATGATGATTTTGCATGTTTTCAATGGTTGAGATCTACAAGTTATGCATTTTTTTGGGATGCACACCTCATTGATTATAGTGGGATGACTTGAATGCATATTGCCTATATCCACAGGATGACTTTGTTATTTTTCCTTGTCTATGCTCATTTGTGCATTGGTATGTTGCATTGGGATGAGAGGATGGATGTTGCTTTGATAGTGATGTGTATTCGTCACCCAGTGATGGATGATCTTATATAGTGGTTGGGTGTAATGGACAAACTCTTGGATTATGATTATTATTTGTAGTGAGAGTGCTTTGACATCTTGGTTACTATTTTTAGGAGATGGTTATCTTCATGTGGTTGTAGATGTTGATCCTTGGTTTAGAGGTGTTTGGTAGTGTGTCTTGGTGGACTCTTGATTCTAGATTAGAGTATTAGCATGATACAAGTTCTCTTGAGACTAGGATGTCTGTATTGGTGCATGTGATCTTCTAGGAGGAGATGTTAGATCATGATGTCATGTTTGGATACCTAATTTTGTAGTTGGAGTTTTGATAGTGGTCTTGTTGGTTCTCTTGGTATTGAGTACATTGGTCTTGTGATTTGGAGCTTCATGATAATGTGGTGTTACATTTGGAGCTTAACATGGATTGATTGGTTGTAGGTTCTCATACATACTTCGAGACTTGGGTGAGGCTAGAGTTCTCTTGGGATTAGAGACATTTGTTGAGATGGTTACCCTTTAAAAGTTTTAGTAGGAAGACCAAGGAGACTTTCACTTGGATATGGGTGTGAGTTAATTATGGACCTAGAGAAGATTCTTATTGGAGAGAGTCATTGTGGCTTGGTATATCTTTGACGAGCATTCTCATTCCCCACTCTTGGTCTACTCAGCAGACTATCATCTAAGAGGTATTTCCCATCCTTTAGATGAATTTTTTTAATGCTTTATCTTCTCATGGTTATGGATCTTGAGCTATGGTTATTGGTTCTAGAGGGTTCATTTGAGGGGTGTCTCTAAACATGCTTTTTCTCAGGCGCTAAACTGGAGTTGTCTAGATGCACAAGTGTGCCTCCCTCAATGAAGTTCATTTTGTTAACTTAGTTCATCCTAGTGACTCAAGGGGTTGTTATATTCTTTAAGTGCAATCTTTCATAGACTAAAACATTCACTCCATGTTAAGGTACTCAAAGGAGGCTCTGGAGATGGAAAATGGCACCTTAACTCACTTATGTAAATTTTGGACTTTTAGGCAATTGCAAGATATCTTGGAGGGCTCAATTCTTCAAGGCGCCCATTTTGTTCACCACTTGTAGCATCACTTGTTCAAGGCGCATGTGTGATTTGGTGAAAAACAGGTGCCTAGAGTGAATAGGCTTTCATCCTAACTTAATACACTGCCTCCTTCTAACGATTTTTGGGGTAGCAAAAAAACCTTTCACCACAGGCAAATGTCTCAGAGCCATAAAAAACTGAGAGAGGTTAATGTAGAGGCACTCTACATGATCGTGTTGCCTCAGATAGAATGTTTCTAAGTGACACAGTTTTCGAGTAACCTCTCATCAAAGATTACTACCTTTTTGCACTTTGGACTCTTCAGGGATATCGTCGGTACAATGTAGCTCAGACTGTTTCGACATGTTTGGGTGAAAAACAAGACCATGCCTAGCGTAAATGTACCCATTCGAACACGTTGGAATAGTCAGTTTGGTCGCATCAGGAGCGGGATGAAAGTTACACCCCTTTGCAACTTTACACTGCCTCCTTCTGACAATTTTTTGGGCAGCAGAAAACCTTTCACCACGGGCAAATGCCTCAGAGCTATAAAAAACTGAGAGAGGTTATTGTAGAGGCACTCTACATGATCACATTGCCTCAGACAGAATGTTTCTAAGTGACACGGTTTTTGAGTAACATCTCGTCAAAGATTGCTACCTTTTTACACTTTGGACTCTTTAGGGATATCGTGGGTACAATGTAGCTCGGACTGTTTCGACATGTTTGGGTGAAAAAAAGGACCATGCCTAATGTAAATGTACCCATTCAGATGCATTGGAATAGTCAGTTTGGTCGCATCAGGAGCAGGACAAAAGTTACACCCCTTTGCAACTTTACACTGCCTCCTTCTGATGATTTTTGGGGCAGCAGAAAACCTTTCACCACGGGCAAATGCCTCAGAGCTATAAAAAATTGAGAGAGGTTATTGTAGAGGCACTCCACATGATCGCGTTGCCTTAGACAGAATGTTTCTAAGTGACACAATTTTTGAGTAACATCTAGTCAAAGATTGCTGCCTTTTTGCACTTTGGACTCTTCAGGGATATCATGGGTACAATGTAGCTCGGACTGTTTCGATATGTTTGGGTGAAAAATAGGACCATGCCTAGTGTAAATGTACCCATTCGAATGCATTGGAACAGTCAGTTTGGTCGCATCAGGAGCAGGACAAAAGTTACACCATTTTGCAACTTTACACTGCCTCCTTTTGACGATTTTTGGGGCAGCAGAAAACCTTTCACCATGGGCAAATGCCTTAGAGCTATAAAAAATCGAGAGAGGTTATTGTAGAGGCACTCTACGTGATCACGTTAACTTAGACAGAATGTTTCTTAGTGACACGGTTTTTGAGTAACATCTCGTCAAAGATTGCTGCCCTTTTGCACTTTGGACTCTTTAGGGATATCGTGGGTACAATGTAGCTCGGACTGTTTCGACATGTTTGGGTGAAAAACAAGACCATGCCTAGTGTAAATGTACCCATTCAGACACATTGGAATAGTCAGTTTGGTCGCATCAGGAGGAGGACAAAAGTTACACCCCTTTGCAACTTTACATTGCCTCCTTCTGACGATTTTTGGGCAGCAAAAAACCTTTCACCACGAGCAAATGCCTCAGAGCTATAAAAAACTGAGAGAGGTTATTGTAGAGGCACTCTACATGATCACGTTTCCTTAGACGGAATGTTTCTAAGTGACACGGTTTTCAGGTAACATCTCGTCAAAGATTGCTGCCTTTTTGCACTTTGGACTCTTTAGGGATATCGTGGGTACAATGTAGCTCGGACTGTTTCAACATGTTTGGGTGAAAAATTGGACCATGCCTAGCATAAATGTACCCATTCAGATGCATTGGAATAGTCATTTTGGTCACATCAGGAGCAGGACAAAAGTTACACCCCTTTGCAACTTTACACTGCCTCCTTCTGACCATTTTTGGGGCAGTAGAAAACCTTTCACCACGGGTAAATACCTCAGAGCTATAAAAAATTAAGAGAGGTTATTGTAGAGACACTCTACGTGATCGCGTTGCCTTAGACGGAATGTTTCTAAGTGACATGGTTTTCAAGTAACATCTTGTCAAAGATTGCTGCCTTTTTGCACTTTGGACTCTTTAGGGATATAGTGGGTACAATGTAGCTCGGACTGTTTTGACATGTTTGGGTGAAAAACAGGACCATGCCTTACATAAATGTACCCATTCGAACGCATTGGAATAGTCAGTTTGGTCACATCAGGAGCAAGACGAAAGTTACACCCCTTTGCAACTTTACACTACCTCCTTTTGATGATTTTTGGGGCAGCAGAAAACCTTTCACCACGGGCAAATGCCTCAGAGCTATAAAAAACTGAGAGAGGTTATTGTAGAGGCACTCTACGTGATCGCGTTGCCTTAGACAGAATATTTTTAAGTGACACAGTTTTTGAGTAACATCTCGTCAAAGATTGTTGCCTTTTTGCACTTTGGACTCTTTAGGGATATCGTGGGTACAATGTAGCTCGGACTGTTTCGACATGTTTGGGTAAAAAATAGGACCATGCCTAGCGTAAATGTACCCATTCAGACGCGTTGGAATAGTCAGTTTGGTCACATCAAGAGCAAGACAAAAGTTACACCCCTTTGCAACTTTACACTGCCTCCTTCTGACAATTTTTGGGGCAGCAGAAAACCTTTCACCACGGGCAAATGCCTCAGAGCTATAAAAAACTGAGAGAGGTTATTGTAGAGGCACTCTACATGATCACGTTGCCTTAGATAGAATGTTTCTAAGTGACACAATTTTCGAGTAACATCTCATCAAAGATTGCTACCTTTTTGCACTTTGGACTCTTTAGGGATATCATCGGTACAATGTAGCTTCGACTGTTTCGACATGTTTGGGTGAAAAAAAGGACCATGCCTAGCATAAATGTACCCATTCAGATGCGTTAGAATAGTTAGTTTGATCACATCAGGAGCAAGACAAAAGTTACACCCCTTTGCAACTTTACACTGCCTCCTTCTGACGATTTTTGGGGTAGTAGAAAACCTTTCACCATGGGCAAATGCCTCAGAGCTATAAAAAATCAAGAGAGGTTATTGTAGAGGCACTCTACATGATCACGTTACCTTAGACAAAATGTTTCTAAGTGACATGATTTTTGAGTAACATCTCGTCAAAGATTGCTGCCCTTTTGCACTTTGGACTCTTTAGGGATATCATGGGTACAATGTAGCTCGGACTGTTTTGACATGTTTGGGTGAAAAAAAAGACCATGCCTAGTGTAAATGTACCCATTTGGACACGTTGGAATAGTCAGTTTGGTCACATCAGGAGCAGGACAAAAGTTACACCCCTTTGCAACTTTACATTGTCTCCTTTTGACGATTTTTGGGCAGCAGAAAACCTTTCACCACGGGCAAATGCCTCAGAGCTATAAAAAACTAAGAGAGGTTATTGTAGAGGCACTCTACATGATTGCGTTGCCTTAGACAAAATATTTCTAAGTGACATGGTTTTTGAGTAACATCTCATCAAAAATTGCTGCCTTTTTGCACTTTTGACTCTTTAGGGATATCGTCGGTACAATGTAGCTCCGACTGTTTCGACATGTTTGGGTGAAAAACAGGACCATACCTAGTGTAAATGTACCCATTCAGATGCATTGGAATAGTCAGTTTGGTCACATCAGGAGCAGGACAAAAGTTACACCCCTTTGCAACTTTACACTGCCTCCTTCTGATGATTTCTGGGGCAGCAGAAAACCTTTCACCACAGGCAAATACCTCAGAGATATAAAAAACTGAGAGAGGTTATTGTAGAGGCACTTTACGTGATCATGTTGCCTTAGACAGAATGTTTCTAAGTGACACGGTTTTTGAGTAACATCTCGTCAAAGATTGCAGCCTTTTTGCACTTTGGACTCTTCAGGGATATCGTCGGTACAATGTAGCTCAGACTGTTTCGACATGTTTTGGTGAAAAATAGGACCATGCCTAGCGTAAATGTACCCATCCAGACGCATTGGAACAGTCAGTTTGGTCACATCATGAGCAAGACACCAAAAATGCAAAAGTTGCTTTGTGCAACTTGACAACATTGACACTTTTTTGCAACATGACTCAAAAACTCAAAGTGACTTAAAATCACCTTGATTTTGGTGCCCAATGTACATTATAGAGGTCGAGGCACTCCTTATGATTCAAACATCTTAGATGAGCGCATAGGAAAGTAAAAAGCTCTAAGTTTCATCATCATGAGCGCCTAATATCAAGAGACTTTAATGGCTCAAACCTTAGCATGGAGTCCTAAGGTGCATTTCATGTCTCCTTTCATCCAGTTTGGATCATCAAAATTGAAAGAAATAAGTCTATTAAGCTTGGGTGCCCTTGGTCTTCTTTTCATTCATTATGAGCGCCTTGGGAGAATGGTATATAGGTCATCATCATGATTGGGTGCCCTGGATCTAGAGTGTTGGAGAGATCATCAAATGGTCTCTAGAGGAAGTAGGGTGAGTTATGAGTTTGGTCGCATCAGGAGTAGGACACCAAAAATGCATAACATGATGATGTAAAAATGTGTACATATGTGTAAAAATGCAGGAGGAAATAAAAAAAAGACAATACTAACATATTAATGTGCATACTTACAACTCAATGTAACATGACTTTACAAAATTAATGTGAATACTTACAAATTAATCTAATGAACCATCCGGGTTTGCTCTACTCTTTATTGTGTCAAGTATTGCTTCATGGTCAGACTCACGCACCTTCCACAATATTTTGTTCAAAGGGCTACCCTGATACTTTATCAAATGAACATTGGATGCCACGACAAGGTTCGAGTAATGAAGAATCTTTCGATGCATGTCAAAGTCCTGAAATAGCCAAATATTAACACTCTTATGTGGGTACCTTCTAAGCCATGTTCCAGTAATAACCACTGATCCTGTAGGGTATTCGATGTTTTCTCCATCTGTAACAGGGGTCTCCAATTTCTTTTTGGCCTCAACACAACGACATAAGTAATAATTTGTTCCCTCTTCATTATCTTCATCTGCAATAACTGCATATACGTACCCTACATTGATATGTGTAGCAAATTAGATGAAATTAGTCAACATTACAAAAACACTACAAAGTAAGATGACATTACCTGGTTGAACTAGATGAAATTAGATGCATATACGTGGCCTATATTACCTGGTTGAACTAAATCTGATATGTGGTCAAAGTCAACTGATGATTCCATCTGTGTCAGTTCCAGTGCCGTCAGGGGTCGATACGTGTCAAGTGGGCTAAGATAACTTAACTGCCATTCGTCAACCCACTCCTTTGACTCGCACTCATCCCAGACTTGAATTGTACAAGAAGAACAAAAGCATGACATCTTTCGTGTATGGATACTCCATGAACCTGCAATTGAGCTTCTGAAAGAGTGCATCTCATTTGATCCTGTCAGTGTACAACAATCCTCATATGGTGCAATGTTACTATCATCTATCAACCAAAAAAATCTATGAACTAAAGACTTACCTTCATTACCTGGACCCATGGAAGCATTACACCACTCGACAATCAATTTTGCATCTGTCAACTTTGCATTGTCTTTATACTTTAACTCTTCTCGTGCTATGGCTCTTTTGATACATGCTCCTGCACCATCATGCTCCCCCTTTCCATGCCCGGCCTCACAAAAGTTCCACATATGTTGAATACCTATAAAATTATGCCTCCTACTCAGCCAATAGAAATTTCGTGAGTTCTTGAATTGTGACGCACAGTTATCCGACCATATGATATGCTGACTGAACGATATGCCCCTTCTAGCCAAATCATTGTAGAACACCTGAAAGCAACCTTGCACGAACTCTGTAGAATGCGTATGATCATCACTAATATAGAAATTATACTCCCTTATGATCTTTTTGTCATCCTCCATACTATCATTCGCATGAATGAATGCGATGTGCACAAATATAGAAACCTGTGTGGAGTTGTAATATTGTGATTGCACCTCACGCTGTGGCTGTAGACTGTAGTTCTCTGCAAAGTCAACGACTGAAACAATACTACCAACCAGAAATGTGTCCTTGCATAACTTGAATTGCAAGTCCAACCATCAATCTCTATGGGCATGTCTTGCATACTCATACACTATGCTGTCACAAAATATAGGCATAAACTGATACACTGGAATCTTTTCAATAACTAATTCACACCTCTTTGCTTCTTTACCATCTTTTGTATTGTATGCCACTGTTTTATACTTGCCAAACTCTACTAGTTCATTTCCAACCGCATGTGTTATTTCCATATGTTCACATATTGGCAAATGTTGCAAGCCACCGCAACGATGACATGTGCCATCCAAGCATAATTTCTTGTAGAATATTTGACCTTCCTCTCTTTCACATAAAATTCTTGATATGAAGTCTCTTGAAGATGTTGGTGGGGCACATATGGCACAACCCTACAAATCATTGTTAGTATGCATATCTAAACATATAGACCTATAAGCATCAAAATGGTTAGAAAATTCAATATGTAATCTACAACAACAAGTAGTACATGTGTGATTTATCTTAACATAGAAAGGTTTTAGCAATTTAAAATATCTTTGACAAATTTTAATTTGAGGATACTTCTCTAGAAATTTACCATAAAACTATGTTTGAGTCTCATCAAAAAAATGCTTTGGATGTGGCTCGCGGTTCTGACTACCAATTCTCCTTCTTACCACATCCCTTTGATTCAGAGATACCCTTGTGTAATTCTTCCAAAAGTCTTCAATTAGTGATCTCAATGCTTCAACAATTGGTTTATCTTTTCGTGGTAGTCTCCCTAAGAACGCCCATAATTCATTGGCATTAGTGTCCTTAATTCTTTGGCGTCTTCCAACGGCTCTTGATAAAGTTTTCCTATTAATTCTCAATTCTTACTTATCTTTCTAATGAGACGAGCTTTCCTCGTTTGACTACTTACTATAGTCGATGTAATCACACGCCATGTTGCATTACTATCTTTTGTGCATGAGGTGTTACCCACACTCTCATATGCACTCATTAGATTCTTGACAATAGATTTTTCACTTGACGCCTCTGATGTTCTCAACCCAAGAATCTTCATGATAGACCTATACTTTATACTTCGCATCATTTCAACGAATAGTTGACATCTTGCAGTCTCATTTAACTTTTCAAAGAACAATCTCTAAATCTTATTAGCATATCTTCTACAAGCGCGTTTTTGAATCTTACCTTCCATTGGCTACAAAATATTCTCATCAATATCAATCAAATACTTTGGCTTTCTATGCAAAATTCTAGGTGGTGTCAAGTTAGGTAAATTCATCTCAACATTAGGAATTTCATCAATATTTAAATGAGATGGGTTAGATGGCATACCTTCAATCAAAGATGGAATAGATGAGATACCTTGAGGTTGAGGTGGGAACGATGGCGTACCTCCTTCATCACATGTGAGTGATGATGTACTCTCAACTTGAGATGTGGTAGATGGTGTCCCTACATGTTGACTTGCGGTAGAGGACGTGTCTCCAACTATGGTATTCAAATCTCTCATACCACGAAGTTTTTGCATTCGTTCTCTTTGTGCCGCCAATACCATATCTCTTTGTGATGGTTGTGGTTCCTCTTCAATTGGTATGTCTTCATTTATCGTGTCCAATTTCCTCTTCTCACAAAGTTCCCTCACAGCCACTGCTTTCTTTGCATTCTTAGCTTCTATCTCTTCTTGTGTTTGTTTAATTCTTGATCGTTTCCTCAGCATGACGAAGAATTTGTCTATAGCATGATAAAGAGACCAATATTACTTCCTAAGAAATGAATACAAGATAATAGTGGGATTGTACTTTTATTATGTTGTAAGGATTTATTCTTGTATAGTTTGACATCATGGTATGTTAAGGTCTATTTATTACACATAATTATTAAAGTGCCCAAGTGTAGAAAATATACTTGGCATCATGTGAGATTGTAGGCTGCTTTCTTGATTGGGAATGTGTCTATTTTGAACATGTATGATAAAGCATGATAAAGTAATTCAATTCAAATTAAGGAAAATGTAAAGAACATGCATGTAAAGACTTGACATACCTAAAAAATGAAGATTCGAATGGAGAGAGTAGCCAATTGTGTAGTGTTTTTTCTTCTTGCATCAAACTCCTCAACAATTTGAGTTTTTCACCACTTGCTTCCTTTTCAATGTTAAATTGAATAACACTCAAATAAAATTACTAACAACAATACTATTAACTTATCTATAATGTTAAATTCCTAAAATTGAATCACAATTAACATTGCAACACTACAAAAATTGAAACTTGAATAGATATATATCAAACTTGGTGTGAAAACTATGTTATTTCCTCCTTCTCAAGTTGGCAATGTAGAAAAGGTGGTGGAAAGATCATGCAAAGGTGGTACAATGTGTCAAATGTGCATGTGAACTTCCCAACAGCATGAAAGCACTTCTTTTTTGTCGGAGCACACGTAGAATCAGTAAGAAAATAGAGCATGTGGGCCTGGATGAAGGGGGTAACCACTTTTTTACCATTTCAATAGAAAGACAAAACACAAGCGCGTTATAACGCACTCGCATTTTATCCTGCTATAGATTCATCACATCCTTTCCATTGATCACATCTTTTTCCTGCAAGAGCTTGCCAGATGCTCCGCCATATGATAGGCATAACAATGAAGGGGCAAGCCCTCATAATCAAGTTCTTGATAGAAAATGCCCTCAACCCTCAACGTCAAACCCTAATCCCTAAACCCTTAACTCTGATCCCTCAACCCTCAACTCTAATCCATCATCCCTCAACTCTAATCCCTCATCCCTAAACCCTAATCCCTCAACCCTCAACCCTAAACCTTATCCCTAAACCCTAATCCCTCGAGCCTCAACCCTAATCCATTATCCCTCAACTCTAATCCCTCATCCCTAAACCCTAAATGCTATCCCTAATCCTACACCCTCAACAGACTCGATACTATACCTTAAACTCTAATCCCTTATCCCTAAACCCTCCAACCCTATCCCTAATCCTTACACCCCCCACACTCTACTTTAACCCTAATCCCTTGAACCTCAACCCTATCCCTAAACCCTTGACCCTCGAACCTCAACCCTCAACCCTCGACGTCAAACCCTAATCCCTCAACCCTTAACTCTGATCCCTCGACCCTTAACCCTATCCCTAAACCCTCAACCCTCAACGTCAAATTCTAATCCCTCAACCCTTCACTCTAATCCCTCAACCCTAAACCCTATCCCTAAACCCTCAACTCTATACGTTAAACCCTAATCCCTCAACCCTAACCCTAAACCTTGTCCCTAAACCCTAATCCCTCAACCCTCAACCCTAATCTGTCATCCGTCATACCTCAACTCTAATCCCTCATCCCTAAACCCTAAATGCTATCCCTATTCCTAGAGCCTCAACAGGCTTGATACTATATCTTAAACCCTAATCCCTCTACCCTCGACACTCTTATTTAACCCTAATCCCTTGACCATTAACCCTATCCCTCAACCCTCGACCCTAAACCTTATCCCTAAACCCTAATCCTTCAACCCTCAACCCTAATCCAGCATCCCTCAACTCTAATCCCTCATCCCTAAACCCTAATCCCTCAGCCCTCAACCCTACACCTTATCCCTAAACCCTAGTCCCTCAACCCTCAACCCTAATTCGTCATCCCTCAACTCTAATCCCTCATCCCTAAACCCTAAATGCTATCCCTAATCCTACACCCTCAACAGACTCGATACTATACCTTAAACTCTAATCCCTTATCCCTAAACCCTCCAACCCTATCCCTAATCCTTACACCCTCCACACTCTACTTTAACCCTAATCCCTTTAGCCTCAACCCTATCCCTAAACCCTTGACCCTCGAACCTCAACCCTCAACCCTCGACGTCAAACCCTAATCCCTCAACCCTTAACTCTGTTCCCTCATCTCTCAACCCTAACCCTAAACCCTTAACCCTCAACGTCAAATCCTAATCCCTCAACCCTTCACTCTAATCCCTCAACCCTAAACCCTATCCCTAAACCCTCAACACTATACCTTAAACCCTAATCCCTCAGCCCTCAACCCTAAACCTTATCCCTAAACCCTAATCCCTCAACCCTCAACCCTAATTCGTCATCCCTCAACTCTAATCCCTTATCCCTAAACCCTAAATGCTATCCATATTCCTACACCCTCAACAGACTTGATACTATACCTTAAACTCTAATCCCTTATCCCTAAACCCTCCAACCCTATCCCTAATCCTTATACCCTCCACACTCTACTTTAACCCTAATTCCTCGACCCTCAACCCTATCCCTAAACCCTTGACCCTCGAACCTCAACCCTCAACCCTCAATGTCAAACCCTAATCCCTCAACCCTAAACCCTAATCCCTCAAACCTAAACCCTATCCCTAAACCATCAACCCTCAACACTATACCTTAAACCCTAATCCCTATCCCTCAACCCTTAACCCTTAAAACTTAAACCCTATCCCTACACCCTCAACACTTGACACTATATCTTAAGCCTTAAACCCTCATCCCTAAAGCCTCAACCCTCAATCCTTAAACCTTCAACCCTAAACCTTATCCCTAATCCCTCTACCCTCGACACTCTAAACCTAACCTCAACATTAAATGCTAATCCATCAACCCTAAACCCTAATTCTAAACCCTCAACCCTCAACACTATACCTTAAACCCTAATCCCTCAACCCTCAACCCTAAACCTTATCCCTAAACCCTAATCCCTCAACCCTCAACCCTAATCCATCATCCCTCAACTCTAATCCCTCATCCCTAAACCCTAATCCCTCAGCCCTCAACCTTAAACCTTATCCCTAAACCCTAATCCCTCAACCCTCAACCCTAATCCATCATCCCTCAACTCTAATCCCTCATCCCTAAACCCTAATCCCTAATCCCTCAACCCTAAACCTTATCCCCAAACCCTAATCCCTTAACCCTCAACCCTAATCCATCATCCCTCAACTCTAATCCCTCATCCCTAAACCCTAAATGCTATCCCTATTCCTAAACCCTCAACAGACTCGATACTATACCTTAAACTCTAATCCCTTATCCCTAAACCCTCCAACCCTATCCCTAATCCTTATACCCTCCACACTCTACTTTAACCCTAATTCCTCGACCCTCAACCCTATCCCTAAACCCTTGACCCTCAAACCTCAACCCTCAACCCTCAACATCAAACCCTAATCCCTCAACCCTTAACTCTGATCCCTCAACCCTCAACCCTATCCCTAAACCCTCAACCCTCAATGTCAAATTCTAATCCCTCAACCCTTCACTCTAATCCCTCAACCCTTCACTCTAATCCCTCAACCCTAAACCCTATCCCTAAACCCTCAACACTATACCTTAAACCCTAATCCCTCAACCCTAAACCTAAACCTTGTCCCTAAACCCTAATCCCTCAACCCTCAACCCTAATCTGTCATCCGTCATCCCTCAACTCTAATCCCTCATCCCTAAACCCTAAACGCTATCCCTATTCCTAGACCCTCAACAGGCTTGATACTATATCTTAAACCCTAATCCCTCTACCCTCGACACTCTTATTCAACCCTAATCCCTTGACCATTAACCCTATCCCTCAACCTCAACCCTCAACCCTCAACTCTCAACATTAAACCCTAATTCATCAACCCTAAACCCTAATCCCTCAAACCTAAACCCTATCCCTAAACCATCAACCCTCAACACTATACCTTAAACCCTAATCCCTATCCCTCAACCCTTAACCCTTAAAACTTAAACCCTATCCCTACACCCTCAACACTTGACACTATATCTTAAGCCTTAAACCCTCATCCCTAAAGCCTCAACCCTCAATCATTAAACCTTAAACCCTAAACCCTATCCCTAATCCCTCTACCCTCGACACTCTAACCCTAACCTTGACATTAAATTCTAATCCGTCAACCCTAAACCCTAATCCCTCAACCCTCAACCCTAATCCCTCATCCCTCAACACTAATCCCTCATCCCTAAACCCTAAATGCTATCCCTATTCCTAAACCTCCAACAGACTCGATACTATACCTTAAACTCTAATCCCTTATCCCTAAACCCTCCAACCCTATCCCTAATCATTACACCCTCCACAATCTACTTTAACCATAATCCCTTCAACCTCAACCCTATCCCTAAACCCTTGACCCTCGAACCTCAACCCTTAACCCTCGACGTCAAACCCTAATCCCTCAACCCTTAACTCTAATCCCTCATCTCTCAACCCTAACCCTAAACCCTAAACCCTCAACCCTCAACATCAAATCCTAATCCCTCAACCCTTCACTCTAATCCCTCAACCCTAAACCCTATCCCTAAACCCTCAACACTATACCTTAAACCCTAATCCCGCAGCCCTCAACCCTAAACCTTATCCCTAAACCCTAATCCCTCAACCCTCAACCCTAATCTGTCATCCCTCAACTCTAATCCCTCATCCCTAAACCCTAAATGCTATCCCTATTCCTACAACCTCAACAGAATCGATACTATACCTTAAACCCTAATCCGTTATCCCTAAACCCTCCAACCCTATCCCTAATCCTTATGCCCTCCACACTCTACTTTAACCCTAATTCCTCGACCCTCAACCCTATCCCTAAACCCTTGACCCTCGAACCTCAACCCTCAACCCTCAACATCAAACCCTAATCCCTCAACCCTTAACTCTGATCCCTTGACTCTCAACACTATACCTTAAACCCTAATCCCTATCCCTCAACCCTTAACCCTTAAAACTTAAACCTTATCCCTACACCCTCAACACTTGACACTATATCTTAAGCCTTAAACCCTCATCTCTAAAGCTTCAACCCTCAATCCTTAAACCTTCAACCCTAAACCCTATCCCTAATCCCTTTACCCTCGACACTCTAACCCTAACCTCGACATTAAATGCTAATTCGTCAACCCTAAACCCTCAACACTATACCTTAAACCCTAATCCCTCAACCCTCAACCCTAAATCTTATCCCTAAACCCTAATCCCTCAACCCTCAACCCTAATCCATCATCCCTCAACTCTAATCCCTCATCCCTAAACCCTAAATGCTATCCCTATTCCTAAACCCTCAACAAACTCGATACTATACCTTAAACCCTAATCCTTTATCCCTAAACCCTCCAACCCTATCCCTATTCCTTACATCCTCAACACTCTACTTTAACCCTAATCCCTCGACCCTAAACTCTATCCCTAAACCCTTGACCCTTGAACCTCAACCCTCAATGTCAAACCCTAATCCCTCAACCCTTAACTCTGATCCCTCGACCCTCAATCCTATCCCTAAACCCTAAACCCTAAACCATCAACCCTAATATGTCATCCCTCAACTCTAATCCCTCATCCCTAAACCCTAAATGCTATCCCTATTCCTAGACCCTCAACGGGCTCGATACTATACCTTAAACACTAATCCCTTATCCCTAAACCCTCCAACCCTATCCCTTATCCCTTAAACCTCATATTAATAGCCTTGAATGTAAAAAAGTTTAAGGGGAGCATAATGCGAGCGCGTTATAACGTGCTCGCGTTATGTCAAACATGAGAAACAATAGACTTGCGGGAAAGGAAAAATGCAAAGCAAAACATAACGCAAGCGCGTTATAACGCGCTCGCGTTATGTCTTGCTTTGGGAATCCCAAGCCTTGGGCTTGGGATTTGCTTTGGATTTCCAACCCAAAGGCTTGGAGTGCCTTATGAACAGTCACAGACGTGTTTTTCTATATTCTTCAAATTTTCACATAATTTCATTCGTGCTAACCCTCAGATTTGCATGTGTTTCAAGGTTGAACAAATCGAACACATGGGTAATGTTAGGCTTTCTCTTAGCTATTTGACGATGTGGTTTTTTTCACATTTTAACAATGTTAAGCCTTTCATCTTTAATTTCTTTTGTTTGTGTGTCCATTTTTAGGCAAAAACCACTGTTTGGTCTTTTTTTCATTGTAAAATAACTATTCATTCACATTTCAAAAAAATTACATATTTAGAAACTAGACTCCATTCTACAAATATTAAAAAAATAAAAAAATGATTTTCAATTAGTTTTCAAAATTTATAGGGGTAGCACGGCCAAAATTCTATTTTTTATGATGTGTCCACTTTGAAAATTAGTAAAAAATCAAATATTCATCAAAAAATTATCAGAAAAATCGGGCATAAACTACATGCTATTAGCTAATTTCTCACTGAAGCAATTTTAAAAATACCAAAAAAAAATTTGACCTTTTGAGGGAGCCACAAAACATGCTATGTTATGTTTTTTTGACAGAAACAACACCAATTTATGTGGCTCCCTCTTTTGAACCCCTTAATCTATGCCATTTTCAAAACAAAATAGTAGTTTAGAAAGTAGACTCGGAGCACTATGAACATTGTTTTGGTTGCATCTCCAAATTTTGAGTGTAACTATGCTCAATTTCTCATCCAAGGCTAGTATTTCCCGATTTCAAAAAAAAAGTGGCCACTTATGACCCCTTTTTGGCCCCCCATCTTCCTACACTTACCCCACCATTAAATAAATCTTCTGCCTCATTCCTCTCTTCTAAGGTCTGATTTACAAAATTAGACTTGCTATGGCTTGAATCTACATGACATAATCCATTCTTAACACCAAAATCTTGAGTGTTAATGTTAGGGAACTCCACACATCTATCGTCCTCACATGGAATGACTCATTAGGCTCAACATTACTAATTTTTGTGGTAGTCTTCCCCAAATCAGCTAGCTCCTCAATGCATGCCTCCTGCTTTGTGATTAGGTATTCATCATATAGAGGCTCGGATTCAATTTTTTTAGCTATCAAGTTTTCACTTACCTTTAGTTGTCCTGGCAAAAGATAGGACCCCTGAGACTTGTCAACTTCATAAAAATTTTTTGATTTATGATTAGCACCATGCAACACCAAATCTGATTTATTTTCAAGGTTGTTATCAACATCATTAGGGTCATCAATGCCATCCCTTAAGCCCAACTGTGTAAATGAAGTAGGAACTGTAGTATGACCAAAAGTAGATCCATCCCAAACAGGACCCACATCAAATGTTGGGACCATCACACCCGAATCCCACGTGCTAAAGTGTTGTTTGCTCAGATCAGGGAAAATGTGATCACTATTTTCCTCATGACTGGTACCCTTTGTGAACAAATCATTCCCCATCATAAGCTAGGTTTGAGAGTCAAACAAACAACCACTTGTATCATCAACACTAGAATAAGAAAAGAAACCATCATCTCTAGCTAGAAAAAGGATATCATCCAATGATCTCATCTCTTCACAAGGCCTATCAACAACCACCTCTAATTCACCAACACTAGTATCAATGTAAGTATCTCTCTCCATAGGCTTGGTTTGAAAGTCAAAAGCAAGGCCACCTAAATTAACATTACCAGAATAAGATATAGTATCATCAAAAATAGTTTTGAAATCACCATCAAATTTGTGTTCTCCATGCCCTTCATTTGAAAATGTATGAGTGGACTCAATACAGTCATCAACCCCATAGGAATCATCAAGGAAGCCATTAGAATCATCACTAGTTGAATCCAAACTTAGATCCATAGCTGTTGTTTTAACCTTTTCTTCATGTACCACCTCATTCATGGTAGTATCTTCTTTAATCTTATCTTCACAAATGTCAATGTTATCAGGATTCTTGAAGAAATACCTGTCTATCTTCTGTATCAATTGATTAGAATTTTGTCGTAACACTCTCAGATCCTCTTTCTGTCTCCTACACCAATTATACACCAATTATTCAACATCTCTTGCATACTGAGCCCTTCCCAATCTTCATCATCCATTTCCTCTACCCTTACTGTAATGTCTCACTGAGATTTATTGTATCTAGGATAATACTGATGTGTAGGCTGCATGTCTGATTTCATCTTCTGCATGTCATATATAACCACATAAGATGGCAAGATACACTGCTCTGGTACCAATGTAATATGTCGTACTTGTTTATATCTTTTAGAGTCTTTTAATGTGTTTTATTTTTTAATTTTTTATGTGATCTTTCAGACTAGAGAGAGAAATGCAAAAGGGGTTTTTAGTTTCCCTGCAGATGTGTTGTCAGAGCATATATCCAAAACCCAAAAAATATACAAGGAATGCAAGAGAAATATGAAAGACCCACTTCATATATTAGCAAATAAAGAGGTTCTATCACATACCCATATGTAGATTTAAAACTTCAATTTTTGGCTACTGTCAAACTAGCCATTAGATATTACAATATTTCTCCAAATCATCAAGAATCATAGAGTATCATGCATTCATTGTTAACAACAATACAATAGGCCTTGGACACCTCATACAATGCAAAACAAACACTACCCACAATGAGAAATAAGCTCCACACTTCCCCACATCAAGCCTGGTGGTGTACGACCATGGTTAGAAGGGTAGAACAATAGAAAGAAATGTCACAAGCCACTAAAATATCTCTGTGAAGTGTTGTAGGTTGTCAACAAGGAGGGATGATCTCAAGCATGGTACGACTAGGCTGGGTAGTACGGTCAGCTAGCTACAATAAAATATAGTCCCCAAATATGTATATTTCTACCTTAGAGCTCCAATGAACTGCTCTCCAATCTACTATGAAGAACTCGAGTGAAATGCAAGAGAAATCCTCAATATTATATCAACTCTTCGTCAAACGAACTCCATTGAAGCACATATGTGAATGTTGAATACATCCACTCACAATGGCACCGTTGGGTGGTCTTTCACACCTGTAGAATATCGTTACCTATGGAGGTTTCTGTCTCCACAAGCCTCTGGTTTGAATCCTCACACCCTTCATAATAGCAAACCCTAGAAGAGCTCTCAAGAAGAAAATATCATAAAGAAAGCATAATCAAATGAGAGCACTTTTCCCTCTTTTATACTTTTTCAACTGGGAGTCTCTAAAATCCTCTTACATATGGGATAAAACATGAGAGGGAAAATATATTTAATTCTCTTTAATTCTTCTCTCAACATCACCCTTAAAGTCCCCTCTTTTAAAACAACATTAAGTTGTTGTGCCTAGGCACCAAGGTCCAATATTAAATAATAATGTTTAATTTACAGACTTTAAAATGAAGGCTCAAATGATGTCAGAATGCCATGACCTATAGCTCATCAGAAAGCCCTTGATGAGACGAATCCAACCCCACTTTGAAAATCTCAATCTGACACCAAACCTGAACTTACTAAAAATAGTAACGGCCAAAGCAAACTAAGCCAATACAGAGGGTGCCAACTGGGACCACAAACCATCTACTAACTCTGAGCTCTATGCAATGTCTAGGAGAGCCAACAACTAACTACCAAGTCACCAAAACATTGCCAAACTGACACTTACTAAAAATAGTAGTGTTCCTCGAGGACCAAAGAGAACAAACAAGTGTCAACTAACTCCACTGAATCAGCCGAACACCCTAGTGACATCGAAATACTCCTCTAATTGTATTGTCACCAACCCAGAAAGTCAGCTCTGATTGAACTGCAAGAGAATCCGAAAATGGGGACATTACATACTAAACTAAAATTAAACCCACACAAAGGACTTCCACACACTTTATGGGTTTTCACAACATATAGTTCTTGAAATCACCACCGATTCAGATCTAGGCTTACACAGGGATACACATGATCCATCTCATGCTCAAATCGAGTGAGATAAAGGTTAACGCAAAGAGATTATAACCCAATACAAATGTCTCATTTATAACCATCGTTGGGGAATAACCCTATACTTGCACACTCAAGTCAAATATAAGGTGTACCTACTCATATACATATAGCTAAAGTAAAGCATAAACACCCAACATGACATCATAACATAAACTGAATAAACATCACATATAACATGATTCATAAACTATAATCATAAAGATACAATAACTAATAGTAATCCATATACTAATCCATGTATGATAACACACCTATATATATATTTAAGAAGTAGAATGGTAGCACTAAAATGTCCAACATACAACATTACAACATATATATCCATAGGCAAATGTCTAAATGTCAATACAAAACTCCATTACGAAACACCTCGATGGCACAATAAAACATCATCGCTAGTAATAGTAGTGGATACAAAACAAAAGTCCACTGATAACAAGGCACAAGCACTAGAGGCATTACATATAATATTCTAATTCAAATAACTATCTTATTCATTTACTCATTAATAAATTATCCATGTCTATATTTTTGAACTATAAATTTTCTTAACTTGGTAATTAATGATAATACTCTTCTTTTTAAGAGAATTAAACATTTGTTGTGTTTTTTAACGTTTACTATTTAAAATATTATATTATAATTTCTTTTAATTTATTTGAAGATACGTGTAATCATATGAGACACACTAGTAGTCCATCTTCATCAACTTAAAACCAATTCATATTGAAAGATATTTATACTACAATTTAAATTTAAAAGAATATCAAGTTGGAGAAAGTATTATTGAAGTTGAATTCAAAGAAAAGAAATGAAGAAAATTAACTACCAAATAAACTACAACATTTTTTTTATAGAATCAATAGAATCGCCACATGAAACTAAGAGTATAGATTTTCATTGAACCAAGCAAAACACAACTTGCACCAAGGAATATATTTTGTTTCTAATGAATCAAGAGAATTGCAACATTCAACTAGGAATATTATAAATTTTATGAAATTAGATGATAGATCTATTAGAATAGTTATATAGAATAGAAGCTTATGGTTAAAGTAAATCTAACCTCAAAAAATATCCATGTTTTAGATTACTAACTTAAAATCCCATTCTTCTTGGCACATTCTATGCTCTCCTCAAAAGCTTGTTCCAAACTATATTTGTAAGAGAAGCCCATATCCAACAATTTCTTTGAAGAAAATGGCACATATTTGCTAATTGAGTCTTCCTCATGCACCCTGAAATAAATAGGAAAGAAAATTGTTACAAACTAAAGACCTCCTCTAGACCAATATAATAATTAATAACAAACTAAAAACTATTTACTTACTTAAGTGAAGTCTTTAACTATTTAGCAAGAAAATCTTTGAGAGACATGATAGTTGCAAAATCAACAGAGCAAACATGGCGACCTTGTGCACTAGGATGTTCCATCAAAAATATGTGGGCATTAGATGCATCCTCAATATGAACTATTGGTATGGAGCCCATTGTGAATTGCATAAACTTTAGTGGTCCATGATTTATATCATTTACTGCCAAAAACACATCATATTAGAAATATAGAGAATGAAGAATATTTAATAATAATATATATCTCGAATTAGAGTTGATATTACATGAATAAATGTTAAATAATTTGTACTTGTAAACCAAGGCCCAATGACAAAAGATGGTAGCACTGTTACCACCTCAAGATTATTTTCAACACCATAATTAAGGGCCTCTTGTTGTGTTAATGTCTTAGCAATCATTTACCAATCCATACCAACTTCTTGAGATTTAAGGAAATTTAGAGGGCTCCAACATGATTAATCAATGCATGAACGGACTAATTCCCCCTTGTCATTCAGTGGACAAGCAGTAGTGATAGATGAAGTGAAAACCACTCTCTTAACAGATTTAGCCCCTGTGAATGCTTTCATCACATTAACCACCCCATTTACAGTTTGCACAATGAAATCTTCCTGCATCTCATCAGTTTTATAGCAGCAGTCTATATTTGTAGCAAAATAAAAAACCATTCTATTTAAACATCAAAGGGTTTAATGGCCAACCAGTTAATACTAATAAAAATCTACAAAATAGATTACTTACCAGTGAGGCTTGACGACTCATAGGACCGGCTACATGAAAAACTCCTTGACAACCCTCCATTGCAGAATCGAAGCTTCCCTCTGTCAATAGCTCAGCTTGGAAGAGCTTAAGCCTATCCTTTGCCCCTGGCAGATCTAACAAAGGCCCAGATTTTCTCTCGTCTCCTGCAATTTTAAGCATATACACAATCTATTCAACTCTGGTTGTGTTATTATATTGTGGGTGAGGATTGTAAGTACCTGGATCTCTGAGAGTGGCGTGGACTGTGTAACCCTTTTGCAGAAGATTTTTGACTAGCCATGATCCGATGTATCCTGCTGCTCCTGTCACACACACTCGTTTTACAGTCTTGTTATCCGCCATGCCGTGAATGGATAACTCGGCAAAGGGCTGCGTAGGAAATATTTTTTCTTCGAACTAAATCTCTGTAATTTATTGTAGATGAGTGGATTGCACATAGTTAAACTCGACCTAAAATATTGAAGTCTATTAAAAAGAAGATCGTCCAAAAAGAGTATATCGCCAAGCGCTTGAATGACTTAAGAAATATCGTCAAGCTATTTCAAATGACCTTTTTTTTGGAAGATAGTAATTTGAAGTATTGGACTGATAAACTTCAGCTAGATACCAGAGGCCAAAAAATCCATGCAAATGTTTTTCTTATTGTTTGTCGAGATCCGAAGGTCGAACTCTTGACCGCCATTTTAGAGATCGAAAAGTTATATTGGCTTGGCTTAACCTTATATGCAAGCTAGATTGATTTTTTATTTTTTTTCTTTTCATCGAAGTTGAAATTATTGGTAGGTAAAGTTTTTTTTTTTTTCAATTTGTTTGAACATTTTACATAGAGTTTATTAAGGATTACATTTCAGTAAATGTTGTAATTTGCATACTCTTTAGTCTTTACCTAGTTTTTAGTTAAAAGAAGTTGATTATTTGTACACTAGATGATTTAAATTTTATCGTGTTTATTTTTTGGAGTGATTTTTTCAACCCTTAAATCTCATGGATTTAACTACATAAATTCAAGTTAATCTTAGGTGATTAGTGACACCTTCATTTAAGTATGTATATTGCCTTGATTTTTTATGCCTGATCTTTGATGTGTTCAAATGGTTTGTACATAAAATTTTGGAATGATTTTTTCAATCCTTAAATCCCGTGGATTCAACTGCATAGATTCAAGTTAATCTTAGGTGATTAGTGACACCTTCATTTAAGTATGCATATTGCCTTGATTTTTCATGCTTGATCATTGATGTGTTCAAATGGTTTGTGCATAAAATTTTGGAATGATTTTTTCAATCCTTAAATCCCATGGATTCAACTCCATAGATTCAAGTTAATCTTAGGTGATTAGTGACACCTTCGTTTAAGTATGCATATTGCCTTGATTTTTCATGCTTGATCATTTATGTGTTCAAATGGTTGGTGCATAAAATTTTGGAATGATTTTTTCAATCCTTAAATCCCATGAATTCAACTGCATAGATTCAAGTCAATCATAGGTGATTAGTGACATCTTCATTTAAGTATGCATATTTCCTTGATTTTTCATGCCTGATCTTTGATGTGTTCAAATGATTTGTGCATAAAATTTTGGAATGATTTTTTCAATTGTTAAATCCCATGGATTCAACTGCATAGATTCAAGTCAATCATAGGTGATTAGTGACACCTTCATTTAAGTATGCATATTGCCTTGATTTTTTATGCCTGATCTTTGATGTGTTCAAATGGTTTGTGCATATGATTTTGGAATGATTTTTTCAATCCTTAAATCCCATGGATTCAATGGCATAGATTCAAGTCAATCTTAGGTGATTAGTGACACCTTCATTTAAGTATGCATATTTCTTTGATTTTTCATGCCTAGTCTTTGATGTGTTCAAATGGTTTGTGCATAATGATAGATGTTGTCAAGTGGGTTATGCATTAGAGGTAGGTATCTTTGAAAGCTTCAAAATAATAATGGAGTTAAAATGTGTAAGTTCTTTTTACTTCTTGAAGAAGAATAAAAGACTACTCTCTTTTAATTTTATGTTAATCAAAGGATAAATGAATGATTGCCAATAAAAAATCCTAGACTAACAAAAAGAGTTGAGTCACACACAAGACAAGTAAATGCTAAATTGAAATGGAAAGGTTCTAAAAAGCTCAACTCTTTTAATGGGGGAGAGTGTTGATGAGTTGTAATATGTTTGATATTGTAATTATAAGTTGCTTAGGACATAATTTTTCTTTGAACTAGATCTATATAATTTATGTTAAATGATTGGATATACTAGTTGTATTGAATTGCACATGGATATATTCAACCTAAAATATTGAAGTCCATTTACAAGAATATATTGTTAAGCAGTTGAATGATTTTTTTGGAAGATAGTAATTTTAATTATAAGACAATTGACCCTAAAAATGTATTTCTTTATGTTTGTCAAGATCTGAACTTCAAACTCTAGACCTCAATTTTTGAAATCCAAAATTATATCAACTTGGCTATAAGCACATATGCAAACTAAATTAATTTTTAATACTTTTATTTTGATTGAAGTTATATTATTGATAGGTTGAGTGTTTTCTTTCCTTTTTTTTAATTTGTTTGTAAAGTTGAATAGTTCACATAGAGTTTATTAAGGATCACATCTCTAGGTGAATCTTGTAAAATGGATACTCCCCAGTCCTTAGTTCTTAGCTGAAAGAGGTTGATTATTTGTACACTTGATGCAAACAAGATGCTTTAAAAATATCAAGATATTTATCCTCTTAATTAGAAAAAATTGGATTTCTTCTAGTGATCCTTAAATCCCACATATTCAACTACATAGATTCAAGTCAATCTTAGGTCACATTAGTGACACCTTCATTTATGTGTACATGTTGTCCTAATTTTGTATGCTCCGTATTTGATGTGTTCATATGGTTTATCATCTCTATGATAATGATAACCATAATGATAGCTATTGTCAAGTGGGTTATGCATTAGAGGTAGGTATCTATGAAAACTTCAAAATAACCAAGTTAAAATATGTACGTTAAATGCTAAATTGAAATGCAAAGGTTATGGAAATCTTAACTTTGTTAATGTGCGAGAGTGTTGATGAGTTGTAATCTATTTGATATTGTAATTATGGATTGCTTTCTAATAATCAAATTTAGATATCAGATGTTTCCTTCAAAATAGATATGTCATTTGTCCCTTTAAATTGTGGCATAGCATTGTTGGTGTGATTTTGATTTCTAGATCTATGATTATGTTCAAAATTTGTGATCATGTCCCTAATTGTCACTTGCTTTTGAATTTGTCTACCTTTCTTATTACACTTGAGCTAAAGTCAAGGTGGTATTACTAATACCTTTTGGGGCTTTCTAGGCTATTCAATTGAAGTTTGTCACTTCCTTATGCCTAATACAATCCTTGTTCTTGTTCACAATGTGTAATGAAAAGAATTAAGATTATAAATATGGGTATTTAAGAATTACCATGTTACTGGTACTTTAAATGTAAAAATTGGATTCCAATATAACTATTTTTAGTTTTAAATTTTTCTAATATTGGATTCCATATTATTGTTTTCAACGTTTAAGTTGTGTGATACTAGATTCTAATATGGCTAACATTAGCTTTTAACAAAGTAGATATTGGATTCCAATACCTCTATCACTAGTTTTTCAATGGATGTAATTGGATTCCAACAATCTCATTATTGATTTATCACTTTATCAAATAATTTTTCCATAAATGAAATGTACTATAGAAAACTAATTTAAGTAAATAGTTCATCTTGAATCTAGCAACAACAATACCAATTGTTGAATTAAATAGTACAATATTTCAATCATACTAAAACCATTACAATAATAAGGTCTTCTTGGAGCTTGATTTGTAATAGAAAAATTTAATACACCTATATCTCAAGCTAGGAGGAAACTGTCTCTATCATCCTTATTGTATTAAACACTATCTAAGTCACTTTCATTCTCATTACTATCTTTGAGTTGTGTGATGAATACTTTGTGGCTTCATGTCACTTTTTAGGTATCTTGATGTTTTCTCCACTCCAAAAACTACTAGGTGTCCATGCCCGTACCATGTTATAGAAACCAATGTCCACAGTTCTTTCATTACCAATTTTCATCCATTGATTATCCCTTATGCAATTTTGGTATGGATCTTGTTTATTTCACCTCTACCAACCAACCTCCACCATATGTGACACATTCTTGCCATCATTCTAAAGGTCAACATCCACTTTCACCTTACCCATCAAAATTGGATAATGTTTTGAACTTGACCATATTGAAAGGAACTATCCAAGATACACATCTATTATGGGATTAAATTTAATATCCATGTTTAGTGCTAGCTGGTCCCATGT
Organism: Cunninghamia lanceolata; assembly: GCA_027924645.1. Taxonomy (NCBI): domain Eukaryota; kingdom Viridiplantae; phylum Streptophyta; class Pinopsida; order Cupressales; family Cupressaceae; genus Cunninghamia; species Cunninghamia lanceolata. The sequence goes on along the minus strand of BSBN01000574.1, from coordinate 2,017,673 downwards.
ATATATATTTATTCGTTGGGATATTATGAGTAATGTAATCTCCCCCAAGTAAATTTGGGTCTCCCATCACACAATAAATAAAGTTAATATCTTGCTTTGTTTCTAGCCACAAATAATGCCCTAACTTAGCACTAAAATTAACAAGGTCTTATCCAATGCTTCCAACACATTTTCCCAATGTCTTATTTTAGGAAGAAAAAATTCCCTTGCTCCATTAGTAACACTTTTTCTCCATAATGTGGCATCATCCCTTATTCCCTTTTCAACTCATCTATACATTTTATTATTTTAATGTCTCGAAGAGTAACCATTGAGGTTTCCCTCTATGCAAGTCTGGACTAGCATTAGGCATGTACGTCATATCTTGATTAGACTAGACCAGTTTAAATCTTCTTTCTTGTTGATCTATACTTTATTATACGTATGTTTTCCACCACTAAGATCTTGAAGTGCTAGGATCTGATAATATCAATTGTCTTTTAGTTACCATCTAGTAAGTGTGGTTGAATGAAGATCTTGAAGCCATAGAGTTCTTGAATAAGGTATGGGGTGAATGTACACAACCTCTCATAACATGTTCTTGTAGAGGTGAAATTTGCATACCCATAACCTATGTTTATCGTGAGGGCACAGAGTAAGATACATCATGAATGACTGTTGATAAGATATTTCTCGTATGAATGTTGGAAGAGGGTTTCAAATATTGCATAGTGTAGGGTTTGTGTAGTTTTGTCCAAGGATTTATGTATCTGTAGAGGTTATAGGAGATCTGCACAGTATATGTTCAACCTCTTATAGGTCAAACCGTAAATAGACTATGCCAAACAATCTAAACCTCTGTTGATGGTTATAAGCTTTGTCAATAATTGTTGAGACAGCCAAGATAACACTTAGAGGCCTGTACCTGTATTATGAAGTCTGCATGCTATAAAGAGGTTTGGGAAGAGTTGGTGAAAAACGTGAAAGCTCTGAAGCCCTTCTGCAATAACCTACAGGTATGTGAGACCCTAAAGGGCATTGTCAAAGTCGTTTCAGGCCTGTCAAACGTTGTAAATCTTGAAAGATCAATGTAGAGGGTTTCAAGGGGCATAAAAGGTCATGATGCCATGGAAGGAGATGTTGATGACCTACAGAGGTCAATACCTGTCATATGAAACCCCTGTCAAAAATAGAGAACCCTTTCAAAGGTTTAAGAGCCTGTTAGAGATTTCAGTTTCCACCAAGGAGCATAAGGTCTGCCAAATCTTGAAAGCGCTGCACAAGCCATCTATAGTTCTGTCAAGGTTTTTAAAAGTCTGCCAAGAATAAATACAGTCTCTATAAGTCTGACAGCAAGTTTCAAAGCCCTCCCAAGAGTGAATACAGGACAGAGGTAGTTGTGAGGGAAGAACACAGTGATGACAGGTTGTTCATTGTATTCCAAGTACAAGAACTCTATACTGTCATTAAAAGAAGATTCATTCCAGAGTGTGTTTCTGTATTCTACCAGAGTTATAGATATGAGACAGCAATGTTAGGTGCTCACATCCACAGAGAGATACAGAGATTTACTAGAAATCTAGATCAAGATGGACAGAGGATAGTTTATGGTTTCTAAACCTATACAATTCTAAGAGGTCTGTATAAGTCTTTTGACTGATCTGCATACATTATAGGTGTGTTTATGAGGTCTGCAGGCCTACACCTTCATCGCAGGATGTGGAGAGAGCTATCAAAGCAGTATGCACAAAATCTATATTCTGAGGTTGATGTACATCTTGGTCATTCTTGGCATGTTTATCATTTAAAGAACTGTCAAGGATGTTTGAAGCTTATTCACTATTTAAACTCTATCAAATCTTCAAAAATCTTTGCTTGCACCATCTAGAACACAATCAAAGCCTGTCAAACAATGAGAAAGAGATCTAGGTCAGTTGGAGAAGACACATATGGATAGAACAAACATACAAGACACATATTCCATAAACAATGATACCTTTATCATTTTGTGTCCCTGAGAAGGAAAAGAGGAGTTGTTTAGGCCTGTCAGGCATATGGAGAATGTGTGAAGTTATCGGTAAGGTTGTGATGCAACAAATCTTTGAAATAGCCATTTGGGGTAACATGAAACCATTTATAAATTGGCCAACCGGTATCCAGGTCTATAGAGCCTACAAGATTGATAGATGTTCACAAGCCTTGTCAAGGCATTATTAAACCCATATAAACATATTCAAGCTATCTAAATCCTATTTGCACAGTCATAAGAAACCCTAGAAATCTATAACGGGCCCCTGAAGAACATGTCAAGCCACTATAGACTCTGCAAGTTGCCTACAGGTTTGTTAAGTTGTCGAAACCATTCATAAGGTTGTTAAAGCTCAATAAGGTTCAGAGATGCGTTCTAACCCATGTCAAGTATGAAGACCATGCTGCTTCCTTTGGAGGCATTATTTAGTCATTTTGAGCACTATAGAGTGATGAAGGGGTTATGCATTCAGCTAACAAGTCTACCCACTGTACTATGGATCTGTTGAGAGCTGTGAATACTTGTCTAAGGCTTTAGGGTACTGTTAGGCAATCATGAACACTATCCAAGAGTCCAAGGTGTGACAGGTGTTCTAAAGTCTGTTAAGTGTTTGAAAGTATGGCCAGGAGTATTAAATCACTGTCAATTAGTGAATGAACATTGTCAACTATGGTAAAAGCCTGGGAGATAGGTAGGAAAAAGGAGGTTTGTTCATCATTGCAAAAGCATAACTGATCAGTTTTAGAAGCCTATTCAGACTTATGAAGATATGTCAAAGACCCTGCAGGAGCATTTAGTGCAGAGAAAGTCGGTTGCAAGATATGGGATGGTCATCAATAATGCATTCAAGAAGTCCATATTGATGGAAATCTTTACTCAATGCCCCCAAAGGAATCTCGTCAGATCAAATTCATAAGGAACATGCTCCTATTTGTATGCAAGACAGTTTGGAAGAGAGTGGTAGCAGTTTTGAGTTCTCCTAGGAGATTCTTCAGCAAGAAAGACTTGATCACACTCCACTACCTTGGAATCGTCAGAGTAAAACAAGGAGAAGCCATCATGGACTCATTTTCCATGCCCCAAAAGGTAGTTTTCTAGGGAGAAAAATTAGGAAATATGCTTCCCAACGCCCAGGGAAGATGGAAAAGCATTCAAGGAGCAGTTATATAATTTATTCTCCAAAAAAGGGACGCCCCTATATTCTCTCAGGTGTATGTTGTATTTGCATATATATGCTTTGTAACAAAGCAATGTATTATTATCTCTGAATAATTTTTGGATCTTCTCTGTAATAGATCTGAAACTAAAGTTTGTATCAGTGTTGTTGCCTTTATGATCATTAAAATAGTTGATTTCTGCTTTTACCAAATGGTTTGCACTGTGTTTTGTTGGAAGATTAGAGATTCATCTTGTGAATTAGTAGTTCCTTTATGTTTTCTCTCTCTTTCTTAACCTCTGTAAAGTGTTTATGAGTTTTGTGTATGTAGATCAGTTGTTTTAGGATTGTATTGTGCATAGAAAACAGGTCCAAATAGTTGTTTTAACCGTTTCTATAAAAAGAACTATTTTATTGCCTTTCCATATACTATCATATTGTGTTCCTCTGTAAGAAACCTGAGTTTTCTTTTATGGACAGCAGTCCCTCTTGCAGATTCAGCTTCCTCTCCTAACCTCTGTGAGAGTGTTTATGAATTTGTGCAAGTACGGAGTAGGTTCTTGAGATTGTCCTTGTGTTAGATAAACATGCCCAAAAATCTTAATCATTGGTGCATCACCACACATCATTTCAGTTATTCCTCTTTATCCCTTTTTCATTGATGAACATAGAGTAGGATTAGGATTAGTTTTAGTTTTAGTTTTCAAAGCTCAATTAGATATGGAACCAACCCTTCATCTGGTGGTTTGGCTTCAAATAGCAGGGTCCCATACCTTGAAGTCATTCCCATTGTGTCACTGAACTTGTTGAATCAGGTTCAACAAGGGTGCATTTCAATGTGATAACATGAATCACTAGACCAAAAGGACAATGCTAGCCTATGTAAAGCAACCTACCTAACAACATTGACTAGTCCTACCATCCACCATGATTGCATTATCCATAGAGTAGGTACATGAAATTTTTCATTAAGCCTATTGACATAGTGTCCTAACTCCTCAAAAGTGTTCACCTATTAGTGACCGATAGAAAGCATGTAATTTGTAGTAAAACTTAATAGGTATTAATAAACATGAATAATTTAAAGTGAATGCAAGTTGAACAAATGGAAACATTTCACCTAGTAAATGAAATTAAAAAAGGTCTAAAAATGATATTTGGATCAATGGTAACACCATTAGAAGGCATACCAATAGGTGTTAAAATTTTGATCTACAAAGGAAGCATGAAAATGATCTAAAAGCCTAGTGCTCCTAATTTATTAGAAAATGTGAGATAAAATGAATAGATTGGAGTGGTTTCACTTGAAAAAACTTGAATTTCTAAGCATGGATGGATCCCTAGGACTAATATAGATCTCTAATAGAAAAATAGATTAAAAAGTCATCAAAATAAGAAATGAAAAGAATACATGGCAACTTTTAGGGTAGCCTTGACCTCACTTGATAACTAACAAGGTGGCCTTGACTATGTTAAATAGACCTTTGAAACTTATGTGATGGATTTATTAACTAATATAAAGGATACTTTGATATTGGTAATTTTTCTAAAATTGTGTAGAAAATTCTAAAACTAACCTACAAGTACATTTTCATGAGAGGGAACCTTACAAAAAAAAAAGGTTAAGGGGGGAGTTTGACTTAGTCAGCCCCATTGCAATATTTCAAGTATAATTTCACATTGAAATTTTGATAAATAACATTCCATAAAACTGGCCTATGCTAAGAAATTAATATGAATCAAAGCATATCCATTAAAGCATGTAAGATGATGGAAAAAGATGCATGGAAACTCAACTAATGCTATAGGAGGAAGTCTACTAAAGGAAGAGTATAGTAACATGAACCATGAAATGTAAGGAATATTGCACACCAAAAGGAGAGATATTAGTCTTCATTCTTGCTCTGACTCTTCTACCTGTTCTTGCAAAGCACCCAAAGATAATTGTCATTAAACACCAACAAAATAAACTAGGCTAAACTCGAAAATAGAAGAAATGACATCATCATCAAACTCTAAAATGTGTATACAATGAAAATCATAATCTCTAAGCATAAATTAGAAAAGCATTTGATAAATACATGGATTCAAGATTGATCTTAACCTTTTTTTTTTGGTTGGAGAGATCTATGGAGATTAGCTCCCTAAATTAATTTGAGGATGGAAGCATAGTAGTGACCAATGTCAAAATCTACAAATGGATACCTTGGAAAAAATCAATTGGAAACTAGGATAAGGGAAATGAGGATGAAGGATATCAAGGAGCCACTTATAAAAGAGGCCCAAGCTAGGACAACAATGAGGTGTTAATTATGATAATTGGAAAACTAATTTGGAAGTTTGGTGGACGCCGCTCTATGGATAAAGATTGTATCCAACCCAATAGAAAATAGAAATTGATTCCGCAACATGGTGAAAGCTAGAAAATAGAACTAATTTAGTGAGAGCCATCCTATGGCTAAAGATAGTAGTAAACCTTATCAATTTTAGATACTGGTTGTAAATTGGTTGATTAGATAAGTGGCCAGGATAAAATGTATGGTTTAGACAAGCTAGTAACTGATTGGTTAAAGAGCAATGCTCAAATGAATGGAGTGAAAGTAAGTGATGTAGGATACATGCCTCATTAAGTTGTTTAGTGAAAGAGATCAGAGAATAGAGATGGTCAACAAAAGGTTAACTGTTGATTACAATAATGTTGTCAAAGGTAAATGATGATTGATCTATTGATGCAAGTCAAGGCCATGTCCCTAATAGTATCACAAAGGAAGCTAGTTTCTGTTGATAACTGAGAAGGGGGGGGTGAATCAGTTATCCTAATTATTTCTGCTTTACGAACTTTCTTATTAATCAATGCAACATTAATTCAAATAAGCAAACATAACCATGAAATGGAAATACACATAACATAGTATTTTTGATGTGGAAACCCTGTTAAGGGAGAAAACCATGGGGTGATTAACCCAAGATTGTATTCTCTGTTAGAAGAATGGAAATATAAAATGGCACTTACCAATTAGGGCTCACTGCCTGAGCACACTGCTCACAAGAGGCACACTGCCTACAAGAGACACACTGTCTACAATTTATAAAGAGTGTAATACAATAATTGAACTAATAAGGAGCATCTACATATGCTAGAGTTCAGTTCTGGTTAGGCTTAGTACACTGATCTGCTACACTTCATCTTTCCTCTTCTTTTGTGCTGCACTCCTTTCACATACCGGACCTTCTTTACTGCTTTTACTCTGCTATACTGCTTTTCTTCGCACACTACTAAAAACCACAACACCTCTCACAACTAAATCCATCTTGTATATATATCCGCACATGTGATTTCATCACCTTTCTAGTCGGCATCCGAAATAGTCAATCTTTTCAATAAACTATGATCTGTCGGCTGAATCCTTGCTTACCAAGTAATGTGGATCAAGGATATACTTGTAGAAGTCATCAATCATGTCGGCCAATCATAAATTATGTCTCAATAACCTTTACCATCATCAGTAACACATCCGGAATAATGTCTGATGTTTTGCCAGTCAGTTCTTCCTCTGTCCACACTGCCAATCAGGAACTCGATACTCAAGTATTCATATCTTTGTCTTCATCTATTACCGGAGGCTAAATCCTTGGAATCTATCAGTCAAGGTAGTCCTCTTGACTTCCCCAAATCCGTACTTCACCAAGATACTTCCTCTGAGAGATCTGGACCTGACTGTCGGACCTTATCGATTGCTCTGTTCTTGCTTACCAAACCTTAACACTTCTTCAATCTAACTTCCGGTGAGGACACATCATGTCTTGCAGATGTGTGGAATGATCTTTGTTGCCATCAATGACAACAATAATGAGTCCATAGTGTCTCTTGCCAACAATCTCCCCCTTTGGCATTGATGGCAACACTTAGTGAAAAATGACTAAGTGTTTACACTATGCTCCCCCTTGGCTGATGCTTTGTTTTTATATACATTTTTTGGAGCCCCCCCTTAGTTGGATTCCTCATTTTTCACTTCTCTTCACTCCCCCTTTGACATCAATGGCAAAGGGTGGGAATTGTGCATCAAGATTTTCAAAAGTTTAACTATACTTAGTCACATAAGTATACTTTCTGGTTATACTTTACATAAACTTTAGTATATCTGCAAAAGTATGTGTCAATTGTACAACTTCTGTCACCCAACTCACCTTCATCCTGTCCAAAATTGAGATGTGGCCACTCAACAGGAATGCAAAAGCTTCTACCCTCTTAAGATCTGTCAGATCATTGGTTCAAGCGGTAGTCTGAGCCTCATGCATGGCCTCTAACTTAGGGATAATGATCCCTCTAAGTTCACCCATCCAGCTAATTATGTTCTTCCTTTCCTTCTCAAAATTCTTTATTGCATTTGTGATTGTAATAGTCTGACACTCTTGATTTACTATGGAGGATGAGAGAGGATCAAAACTTTGAGACAAACTTAGTAGTTTATCCTCTTGCTCTTTTATTTTCTTCTCAATATCTTTGGTCACTGTGGGCCAAGATAAGCAAAATTTGTACATATTTTCACCATCTTTAAGAGCATTTTCCAAGATCTTTATCCCAATAACCATAACTCTCCTATCATTTGTTATCAGACCCTGTACTTCAGAGAATCTTTTATCCAAAAACTCCTTCCGGACCTTTTCTTCAGCTGACTTCTCTAGAGAATCAAAATGTGTGCTAACACTACTGACTAGAGTTTTGAGATTACCGGAAGAGGAGGTTGTGGGATCCTTCTGAAAAGATGGCATGATCTTTTCCAACACTCCAGATGCTACCTCTATAAGCTCACAGTCTTCCATGTGAGATTTCAGTAGTTTCTCTTTGGCCTTCGCATTTACAAATGAAGCTATCTTCATTGTTTGTACCAGAGATAGAGATTCAAAGTCTAATGGCCCTTGAAGTAACTCTGATTCATCAATCTCCAACATTTCTTTTGTCAAGAAGTCTTTAACAATTTTTGCAGTGTCTCTTGTCGGAGACAGAGATTTCTTCTCTTCTGCACTGTCACTTATGTTCTTCGCAGCTTGACTTTCTTCTCTTTCTTTCACTTCTTCTTCTTTCTCCTCTAGTCTTTCTTCTCCTTTAGATCCGGAGACTGTAGGGGAAACCGGAGGAGAGATATTTGTTTGTTCATGAGCCACCTCTTCTGGAGTAGAGGATTCCAAGTCCTTATCCTTTTCTGCACTGGTGTCCATGACTTCTTCTGCCATTTTCTCAATGGACTCTTCTGCAATATTTGTGGCCGAGGGGTCAGCACCCAATTCCTCTATGATAGGAAGATTGAATCTTTTGAAGACCTTCCAGAGGATTTCTTCTGTTTCCTTGGCTACCTTGTCAGTCTCACCAAGCATGAGTTGATTCATTATGGCTTTGCTCTTGAACTCATCCTTGCAATCTTTAAAGATCATATTCATTTGCTTTGAATCAATTGAAGGATATAGCTGAATAGCTATATGTTCCCAGATCTCAAGGTCTTTTACCATGGCATTATTCTTTCTTATTTCTAACTCCTTTTCTAGGCTTTTGGGAATAACAGATATAATTTCAATAAAAGTCTTATTATATATGTTCAGATACTTAATTGTAGCTTCCTACAAGATCTTTTGGTCAGCCTCATTATAATCATCATAGAATTCAGCCATTGGTTGAAGGTTTCCATCCACAGTCACTGATTTGATTACATTATCTAGAGATAGGGTGGGCTTTTCAACAAATTCCTCTGCCATTTCTTGCTTGTCTTGACATGTGGAAGTTTCATCAGATCCTTTTTTCTTCTGCTTCTTTATTTCCTTTATCCCCTCATCAGATTCAGTCTCTTTTTCATCCTTTTGGCTCGCATAAGGCCTTATGGCCTTAGTCTTGGTTCTTTTCTCTATTTTACCAGATGATCTTGCTTTTGGTTTAGATGCCCTTGAGCTTTTGGTAGTGGCAGGTGCAAATCTCTTTGATGATCTAGTTCGGGTGGAGGTTTCTATAGGAGCACTTTCCTTGCTTTCCTTTTTTGCCTCTTTCTTCTCTTCCTCAACCCTTTGCCTCTTTTCCCTATTGGCATCAAGTGCCTCCTTTGAGATGCCAAATCCTTTGGCAACATCTTCAACTTCTTTTCTCACCTTCCTCTTGATCTCTGGTTGTTTGAGTTCCACATGAATCTTTATACTTAGCCCTTCAAAGGTACCAAATCTTTCTGCCTTTTGATCCTTTGGCTGACTTAGCATGTGTTGCACATGTAACTCCACAATTTGTTCATCAACTTCATACCCCATAGGCATGATCCAAACTGTCCTTGGTTCCACTGCCTCCATTAGGCATTGATCAGTCTCTACCATAAAACATACTGTGTCTTTGTATTTCTCAACTAGAGATTGGGGAATTCTCTCTCTAGCTTGCATCATGTTCTGAAAGTTTTTAAAGAAACCCCAGAGAGCTGAGTTTTGTGCTTTGTCATCACCAAGTCCATGTAGATAATCTCTGATTTGGATAGCTACTGGTCTATCATTCTCCCACACCCAGCCACTAGATCTGGGAATCTCATTCATAAAGTAGAAGAATAAGCACAATATCAATCCATCATACTTGAATGAATTCTTTTTATCTTTCTTTATTTTCTGCAGATTCTCCAAGAGTTGGTTTAAAAGGAGCTAACAAAGATCGTAGTCTGCGTCCTTTCTTAGCATTTCATAAGCGGTGTAGATGGTCATTCCAGGTACTGAATTCTCCCTGCTAGAATGATATATTTTGTATCCAATGATCATGGAGGCAAACTTGACATCCGGATCAGAGATGTCATCCACTGTCATTGCTCTTTTGTCAAACTTGGATCTGGTAGCCTCACTCACAGTTTGATTCTTGACAGATTTAAGAACAGGAATCCCACCGGATGAGTGTAACCTGGTAACTGCCCTGATGGCATCATTTGTGATTTTGAATGGTCCATTCAACCACATGAAGTTGTCATGTATTCTGCTCAAAATATACCTGACCCATTCATCCTCAGTAAAACAGGGGAAATGTATGCATTGTGCAAAGTGCTTGTTCTGGAGGCCCTTGTATTGGGGTTTGAGCTCAGATGAGTCATCTATTAGTTGTTTGTGGTAGATATCCCTCAATTTGAACTCTCTGAACTCTTCAATGTTAGCGTGAATGTAAACCCTAATATCTTCTATGTGCAGGACACCATGCGATACACTAGAAAAAGCTCTTAGGGGATCTACTTCCAGGGATTTGTAGGGATGTTTCTTGAATTTGGGGTGAGGCCTATCAGTGATCTTCACAATATTTAGAGTAGACATCCTTTTTAAAAAGATTTGCAGAGAAGAATGGAAAATACCTTTTGCGTCTTTCAGTTTTCACGGAGTTAGCCGGATTGATTTCTGGATGAATTGACTTCTACAAATGATCTTTGATGAGCTTGAGGAATTTTGTTGCAGAGCCTTCTCTTTTCATTTCTTCTTGAATGCAGAATGAACAAATGCTTAATGAGAAAACCCTTATATTGCTCTGCAAACCTTAATGTTAAGTTGAAATAAATGCTTGACCTAAGTCATTCTAGTTTGCCTTATTTAGATGACTTGAAGTACCGGATCAATCTTGATCTTAAACATCTTGTGGATCTTTCAAATCTTAACCATAGTTTATTTGGATGTTTCTCTTATGAACCCTTTGATCCACAACTCTTCTTGTGCCAGTTCCAGCACCAATTGACTAGCTGGGGGAACAAGGTTTTCTTTGTGTCTCCCCCTGAGCCAGAGCTCACTTTTTAATTTCTAGAAGGAATATCAGTACCAGAGTCTAGTGCAGACCCATCCCCTACATTCTCTGTATTTTTCTTCACCCAAATCTTGTTCATCTCATTTTGAACTTCATCTGCATTCACTTGTTGTTTTCCCTTATCTTGATTCTGATTGTGATGTACCGGACCTCTTTTGTCCTGATTCTTGCTTCTACAGAATTTTGCAATATGACCGGATCTATTGCAAATTTGGCAAACAACATTTCTTTGCATATTTGATTGATATCCTCTTGATCTGCATTGATTAGCCATATGACCTATTCTATTGCATGCAAAGCATCTACCATTGAATGATTTGTTCATTTGCATATTTCTGCATTCATGAGATTTGTGACCATACCTTTTGTAGTTAAAACACTATCCGAAGAAGGATGAATTAGTCTGATTCATTCTCTTTCTGCACTGATTAGCTTTATGACCAAAGTTATTGTAGTTGTGGTAGTATCCATTGAAGGTTGGATATTTTTGAGCATTAGGCTGCCTTACCGGAGGTCTTCTAGGCCTATTCCTTGGATTTTCTAATCCAAAATTCTTCTGACTGGATCCGGAGCTTTCTCCTTTCTCATATCCCAAACCACACTTGTCATCTACCCTCTTTTGACTTTCAAGAAGAACTTCAAGTTGAGCAGAACTTATCTTGAATTTTTCTTTATGTTCATTTGCTATTTGAAGATCCCTTTTAAGCGAGACAACTTGATCCTCAAGTTTTTCTTCATTATCTGTAGCATCTTCAAGATTCGATTCAAGGTGTCTGATTATCCTATCCATCTTGTGGTAGTCTTCTGATTTTTCCTTAAGAGATTGTCTTAGATCATCTTCAATTTTTCTTTTCTCTTCAATTTCTTGGGTAAACTTCATAACTCCTGATTACATCTCATGTCTTACCATGATGATCTCTTTTGATAACTTTTCACACAACTTAGTTTTCTCCTTCAGATCTCTATTTGTATCATTGGCTTCACTTTGACTTGCCAGTTGTTGAAGGCGCTCTTTTCTCTTTTTCATAGATAGACTTAGTTTCCCTTTTAGTTCATTTATGAAATCATCAGCTTGTTTGAGTCTTTCCCTCAATTCATTGACTTCAAAATTTGACTGCTCAAGATCATCTAGGGCAGACTTAATTTGCTCCCTCATACCATACACATCCATTTTAATTCCTAGATCTTCCTCAAGTTGTTAGGCTCTATTGGGAGGAACTTGGCTCTGATACCAATTGTTGATAACTGAGAGGGGGGTGAATTAGTTATCCTAATTATTTCTACTTTACGAACTTTCTTATTAATCAATGCAACATTAATTCAAATAAGAAAACATAACCATGAAATGGAAATACACATGACACAGTATTTTTGACATTGAAACCCTGTTAAGGGAGAAAACCACAGGGTGATTAACCCAAGATTGTATTCTTTGTTAGAAGAATGGAAATATAAAATGGCACTTGCCAATTAGGGCTCACTGCCCGAGCACACTGCTCACAAGAGGCACACTACCTACAAGAGACACACTGTCTACAATTTATAAAGAGTGTAATACAATACTTGAATTGATAAGGAGCATCTACATATGCTAGAGTTCAGTTCCGGTTAGGCTTAGTACACTGATCTGCTGCACTTCATCTTTCCTCTTCTTTTGTGCTGCACTCCTTTCACATACCAGACCTTCTTTACTACTTTTACTCTGCTCTACTGCTTTTCTTCACACACTACTAAAAACCACAACACCTCTCACAACTAAATCCATTTTGTATATATATCCACACATGTGATTTCATCACCTTTCTAGTCGGCATCTAGAACAGTCAATCTTTTCAACAAACTCTGATCTGTCGGCTGAATCCTTGCTTACCAAGTAATGCAAATCAAGGATATACTTGTAGAAGTCATCAATCATGTCGGCCAATCATAAATTATGCCTCAATAACCTTTACCATCATCAGTAACACATCCGGAATAATGTCTGATGTTTTGCCAGTCAGTTCTTCCTCTGTCCACACTGCCAATCAGGAACCCGATACTCAAGTATTTATATCTTTGTCTTCATCTATTATCAGAGGCTAAATCCTTGGAATCTATTAGTCAAGGTAGTCCTCTTGACTTCCCCAAATCTGTACTTCACCAAGATACTTCCTCAGAGAGATCCGAACCTGACTGTTGGGCCTTATTGACTACTCTGTTCTTGCTTACCAGACCTTAACACTTCTTCAATCTGACTTCTAGTGAGGACACATCATGTCTTGTGGATGTGTGGAATGATCTTTGTTGCCATCAATGACAACAATAATGAGTCCATAGTGTCTCTTGCCAATAGTTTCTCCTACCCCCAAGTAATGACATGGCATATCAATGAGGAAGGGGAACATTATGGACATGCCCCCAAGAGTGGCCCAATGATGAGATGATGGAAAATGTGATGCTAGACCACTAAGAAATTGATAATGGATCATGTGGATATGGCAATGATGAGGCTAAAAAAGATAATGGATCATATGGGTATGGAAATAATGAGGCTTGAATCATAGGATAGATTAGATAGATAAGGAAATGGTGAATCTTGAATCATAGGATAATTAGATAGATATGGCAATGGTGAATCTTGGATCATAGGATGGAGAACTGCTAGGAAATTGGTGAATAAATCAATGATGAGAAATAAAAGAACTCTGTGGTCATGCCTCCAAGAGTGGTCCAAGTGATGAACTATAAGGAGATCAAAGTATAGAGCAATTATGGATCTAAAAAAAGAGTAGCATGATCAAATGAGACTTTGATATAGGAAATAGACAATGAGATGAGAAGCACAAACATAAACCATTGCGTATTAACTCAAGTGATAGACAAGATATGATCCAAAGTAGATTCCATTATGAGATGATCATAAAAAGTTAATCAAAGAGGTATAGGGTAAGTGCAAGAAGATGGGGGGCCAAAAAGGGGTCTTAAATGGCCACCTTTTTTCTAAAATCAGGAAATGTTGGCCTTGGATCAGAAATTGAGCATAGTTACACTCAAAATTTTAAGATGCAACAAAAACAATGTTCATAGTGCTCCAAGTCTACTTTTTAAACTACTAATTTTTGTTTAAAATGGTATAGATTAAGGGGTTCAAAAAAGGGAGCCACAAAAATTCGTGTTATTTCTGTCAAAAAACATAACATAACATGTTTTGTGGCTCCCTCAAAAGGTTAACTTTTTTTTTCGTATTTTTAAAGTCACTTCAGTGAGAAATTAGCTAATAGCATGTAGTTTATGCTCGATTTTTCTAATAATTTTTTAATGAATATTTGATTTTTTACTAATTTTCAAAGTGGATACATCCTGAAAAAAAAAATTCGGCCGTGCTACCCCTATAAATTTTGAAAACTAACTGAAAATAATTTTTTTTAATATGTGTAGAATGGAGTCTAGTTTCTAAAAATGTAATTTTTTTGAAATTTCAATGAACTGTTAATTTACAATGAAAAAAAGACCAAAGACTAGTTTTTTCCCAAAAATGAACACAAACAAAAGAAATTAAAGATGAAAGGCTTAACATTGTCAAAATGTGAAAAAAATTACATTGTTAAATAGCTAAGAGAAAGCCTAACATTACCCAGGTGTTCGATTTGTTTGACCCTGAAACACATGGAAATCTGAGGGTTAGCACAAACGAAATAATGTGAAATCCTACAGAATATGCAAAAACATGTCTTTGGATGTTAGGAAGGCTCTCCAAGCCTTTGAGATGGAAATCCAAAGCAAATCCCAAGCCTAAGGTTTGGGATTCCCAAAGCAAAATATAAAACGAGTGTGTTATAATGCGCTCGCGTTATGTTTTGTTTTGCATTTTTTACCTTTTCACAAAATTTTGATTGATGTTTGTCATGTTTGACATAATGCGCTCGCATTATGTCACCCTTGGAATGTTTTAATGTTCAAGGTTATTAAGCATGTATGTATGTATGTATTTATGTATGCTTATATGTATGTATGCATGTATGCCTATATGTATGTATGTATTTATGCTTGTATGTATATATGTATGTATGTATGTATGGTTGTATGTATGTATGCATGTTTGTATGTATGTATGTATGTTGAAGGTTTAGGGTTGAGTGATTAGTGTTTAGGGTTGAGGGGTTAGGGATAAGGGATTAGGGTTTAAGGTATAGTGTCGAGGGTTTAGGAATAGGGATAGTGTTTAGGGTTTAGGGTTGAGGGATTAGGGTTTAGGGTTTAGGGTTGAGAGATTAGGGCTTAGGGTTGAGGGATTAAGGTTTAAGGTTGAGGGTTGAGGGTTTAGGGATAGGGTTTAGAGTTTAGGGATTAGGGATTAGGGTTTAGGGTTGAGGTTTTAGGGATAGTCTTTAGGGTTGAGGGTTTACGGATAGGGTTTAGAGTTTAGGGATAAGGGATTAGGGTTAAGGACCTTGAGGGATTAGGGTTGAGGCTTTAGGGATAACATTTAGGGTTGAGGGATTAGGATTGAGGGTTGAGGGATTAGGGTTAAGGTAGAGTGTTGAAGGTAGAGAGATTAGGGATAGGGTTTAGGGTTGAAGGTTTAGGGTTGAGGGTTTAGGGATAAGGGATTAGGGTTTAGGACCTTGAGGGATTTGGGTTTAGGGTTAAGGTTAGGGACAGTGTTTAGGGTTGAGGAATTAGGGTTGAGGGTTTAAGGATAGGGTTTAGAGTTTAGGGATAAGGCATTAGGTTTTAGGACCTTGAGGGATTAGGGTTTAGGGTTGAGGCTTTAGGGATAGTGTTTAGGGTTGAGGGTTGAGGGATTAGGGCTAAGGTAGAGTGTTGAGGGTAGAGGGATTAGGGATAGTGTTTAGGGTTGAGGGATTAGGGTTTAGGTTTGAGGGTTTAGGGATAAGGGATTAGGGTTTAAGGTATAGTGTTGAGGGTTGAGGGTTTAGGAATAGGGATAGCATTTAGGGTTTAGGGTTAAGGGATTAGGGATTAGGGATAAGGAATTAGGGTTGATGTTTGAGGGATTAAGGTTTAGGGTTGAGGGATTAAGGTTTAAGGTTGAGGGTTGAGGGATGAGGGTTTAGGGATAGGGTTTAGATTTTAGGGATAAGGGATTAGAGTTTAGAACCTTGAGGGATTAGGGTTTAGGGTTGAGGCTTTAGCGATAACGTTTAGGGTTGAGGGATTAGAGTGAGGGTCGAGGGATTAGGGTTAAGGTAGAGTGTTGAGGGTAGGGGTTAGGGATAAGGTTTAGGATTGAAGGTTTAGGGTTGAGGGCTTAGGGATAAGGGATTAGGGTTTAAGGTATAGTGTCAAGGGTTGAGGGTTTAGAAATAGGGATAGAATTTAGGGTTTAGGGTTGAGGGATGTAAGGGTTTAGGGTTTAGGGATAAGAAATTAGGGTTGAGGGTTGAGGGATTAAGGTTTGGGGTTGAGGGTTGATGGATTAAGTTTTAGGGTCGAGGGTTGAGGGTTTAGGGATAGGGTTTAGAGTTTAGGGATAAGGGATAAGGGTTTTAGACCTTGAGGGATTAGGGTTTAGGGTTAAGGCTTTAGGAGTAGCATTTAGGGTTCAAGGATTAGGGTTGATGCTCAATGGATTAGGTTTAAGGTAGAGTGTTGAGGGTAGAGGGATTAGGGATAGGGTTTAGGGTTGAGGGATTAGGGTTTAAGGTATAGTGTCGAGGGTTGAGGGTTTAGGAATAGGGATAGCATTTAGGGTTTAGGGTTGAGGGATCAAGGTTTAGGGATAAGGAATTAGGGTTGAGAGTTAATGGATTAAGGTTTAGCGTTGAGGGATTAAGGTTTATAGTTGAGGGTTTAGGGTTGAGGGTTTAGGGATAGCATTTAGGGTTGAGGGATTAGGGCTGATGGTCAATGGATTAGGGTTAAGGGAGAGTGTTGAGGGTAGTGGGATTAGGGATAGGATTTAGGGTTGAAGGTTTAGGGTTGAGGGCTTAGGGATAAGACATTAGGGTTTAAGGTATAGTGTCGAGGGTTGAGGGTTTAGGAATAGGGATAGTGTTTAGAGTCTAGGGTTGAGGGATTAGGGTTTAGGGTTTAGGGATAAGGAATTAGGGTTTTGGGTTTAGGGATTAAGGTTTAGGGTGAGGGATTAAGGTTTATCATTGAGGGTTGATGGTTTAGGGATAGGGTTTAGAGTTTAGGGATAAGGAATTAGGGTTTAGGACCTTGAGGGATTAGGGTTGAGGCTTTAGGGATAGCATTTAGGGTTGAGGGTCAAGGGATTAGGGTTAAGGTAGAGTGTTGAGCGTACAGGGATTAGGGATAGGGTTTAGGGTTGAGGGATTAGGGTTTGCGGTTGAGGGTTGAGGGATAAGGGATTAGGGTTTAAGGTATAGTGTCGAGGGTTGACGATTTAGGAATAGGGATAGTGTTTAGGGTTTAGGGTTGAGGGATTAGGGTTTAGGGTTTAGGGATAAGGAATTAGGGTTGAGAGTTGAGGGATTAAGGTAATTTAGGGTTGAGGGATTAAGGTTTAACGTTGGGGGTTGAGGGTTGAGGGTTTAGAGATAGAGTCTACTGTTGACGGATTAGGGTTGATGGTCGATGGATTAGGGTTAAGGTAGAGTGTTGAGGGTAGAGGGATTAGGGATATGGTTTAGGGTTGAGGGATTAGGGTTTAGGGTGGAGAGTTTAGGGATAAAGGATGAGGGTTTAAGGTATAGTGTTGAGGGTTGAGGGTTTAGGAATAGGGATAGCATTTAGGGTTTAGGGTTGAGGGATTAGGGTTTAGGGATAAGGAATTAGGGTTGAGAGTTGAGGGATTAAGGTTTAGGGTTGAGGGACTAAGGTTTAAGGTTGAGGGTTGAGGGTTTAGGGATAACATTTAGGGTTGAGGGATTAGGGTCGATGGTCGATGGATTAGGGTTAAGGTGGAGTGTTGAGGGTAGAGGGCTTAGGGATAGGGGTTAGGGTTGAAGGTTTAGGATTGAGGGATTAGGGTTTAGGGTTAAGGGTTTAGGGATAAGGGATTAGGGTTTAAGGTATAGTGTCAAGGGTCAAGAGGGTTTAGGAATAGGGATAGCATTTAGGGTTGAGGGTTGAGGGATTAGGGTTGAGGGTTTAGGGATGGCGTTTAGGGTTGATGGTCGATGGATTAGGGTTAAGGTAGAGTGTTGAGGGTAGAGGGATTAGAGATAGGGTTTAGGGTTGAAGGTTTAGGGTTGAGGGATTAGGGTTTATGTTTGAGGGCTTAGGGATAAGGGATTAGGGTTTAAGGTATAGTGTCGAGGATTTAGGAATAGGGATAGCATTTAGGGTTTAGGGTTGAGGGATTAGGGTTTAGGGTTTAGGGATAAAGAATTAGGGTTGAGGGTTGAGGGATTAAGGTTTAGGGTTGAGGGATTAAGGTAAAAGTTTGAGGGTTGATGGTTTAGGGATAGGGTTTAGAGTTTAGGGATAAGGGATTAGGGTTTAGGACCTTTAGGGATTAGGGTTTAGGGTTAAGGCTTTAGGGATAGCCTTTAGGGTTGAGAGATTAGGGTTGGGGATCGAGGGATTAGGGTTAAGGTAGAGTGTTGAGGGTAGAGGGATTAGGGATAGGGTTTAGGGTCAAAGATTTAGGGTTGAGGGATTAGGGTTTAGGGCTGAGGGTATAGGGATAAGGGATTAGGGTTTAAGGTATACTGTCGAGGGCTAAGGGTTTAGGAATAGGGATAGCATTTAGGGTTTAGGGTTGAGGGATTAGGGTTTAGGGATAAGGGTTAAGGTAGAGTGTCAAGGGTAGAGGTTTTAGTGATAGGATGTAGGGTTTAGGGTTGATGGATTAGGGTTTAGGGCTAAGGGAATAGGGTTTAAGGTAAAGTGTTGAGGGTTTATGGATAGGGTTTAGGACTTAAGGTTTAAGGGTTGAGGGTTGAGGCTTTAGGGTTTAGGGTTAAGTGAGAGACCTAGATGGCTAAGTACAGATGGAGAGGTAGATAAGGAGTGACTGAGAGACGTAGAGAGGGGAGAGGTAGAGAGGTGAGGGGGAGAGAGGTGAGAGATAGAGAGGTGAGAGATAGAAGACATACATGGAGAAATGAATAATATATATTTTTCTATAGTAGGACAAAACGCACTCACATTATAACGCGAGCGCATTATGGCTTGGTCTTCTTGAGCCTTAGGCTTGGCATCCCTAGACCATAACACGAGCGTGTTATAACATGCTCACGTTATGGCCTAGAATTTATTTTTAAAAAAGTTTGGCCACTTTTTGGCCTCCCAACTTTTTGCACCTACCCTATAGGAGCATATTCATGTTGAGGTGTCACAAGTGGGCTAGGAAATCACAATGATCAAACACTTGAACACATAGGAATGAAACTACACCTCGCTACTTGATTGGAGTTAGTCCTAATAGTAGCATGTGTAATAATGACTAAATGTGGATCATCATTATCCAACCATGGGTAGTAGGATATGGTTCAAAACATATGTAGAAAATTAAACAATAATAAATTGGAAAGGGTGCTAGGCAATAATCACAATAGAAAAGGTGGCAAAGCCAAAATTTATCAACGAAGATATTTAGTGAAAAAATGGAAAAATGTTTCTTTCAAGGAATTCAGGATCAAGGATTTAGATTAGTCAATTTCAAAGTGACTACCTAGGTTTATACATTAAGTTAGAAAAGGATTTTCCTTAGTTCATTCTTTGTTGAATGCTTGCTTTTTTGATGGCATGGAAAGGAATGGTGATGGGGTAAAAGTGGAAAGTGGTATGGGAGTGTGGGACAAAGTGATAGCTTTCCATGAATTATTTTGATTTTTAATCATAGTGAGATTTAGACTTTGAGGGAGATGTGGGAATAGCAAATCCCATGGGATGAGGAGATTAATATGTGGAGAGGATATGCTTAAATGTTTGTGCATCTCTTAGGTCATGGGTACTAATAGAATGGGTGAAGAAGTCATCCTAGCTTAGAGGATAATCATAGAATGACTCATAGTGGACAAATAATAGGGATAGGGAATGGATTGGTAAGGGGTTAAATAGGATACCTCAAGCTTGGTAGAGTAATTTTATTCAAATTTAATAATGCCTTTGAGTTACTTTGATATATTCTTTTAAGTACATCTCTTGGGCTTGCATGGTTTTAACTTTTTTTTTATACCATCCCCATTATCTAACCCCATGCAATTAGTAAGATGCAAGGGCTTGTCACCAAAGATTAGAGTAGGTCGTTATGCATATGGATTTTTACTTCTTTAAGTTTTTGGATGCCATCCCTATGAATTAACCCCATGCAAGAACTAAGATGCAAGGATTCATCACTAGGGATTAGAATAGGTGGTTATGGACACTACTTTTCATTTTTTGAATATTGTCATGCTTTTGATTTGTCTCTATGAAAGTGAGGAAGGAATGGGGAAGGATTGTCCACTAATGAAGTTCTAGGAGACACAATTGAATTTTGAATATTGGGATGAATAAATGGGAGATAATTCTCATGGACATAATGATATGTATTGTACTTAGAATATGGGTAAAAAGAAAAAAGTAGATGGATGATGGATGGTGATAGTGTGGAGGGTTCAAATGTCTAAAGTTCTTATGATTATCTAGCTAAAGACACAACATGGAAAGTGTAGGGAATGGATTCTGAAATGTGGCATTGATAGTAGGTGGAAAATGTAGGGCAAGTGAGCATATGTGGATGAGTGGATTTGGAAAATTATTGGTCATTGGACTAGTTCATAATCAAAGGATGTCACAATTAGGAGAAATAACCTTTATTCCTAGGTCTTGTATGCACTTGGGAGGAAGATGGAAAGAGATCAAGATGCAAGTGTGAAAGATAAAAATGGTCACAAAACCACAATAATGGATGATTGGAGCTGAGGAAATAGTTTATCAATGCAACTCGGACCCAAACAATCATGTTTGTAGGATAGCGAAATCTAGTTTTCATGAAAAATTATCATTGGAGGATGGAGTATAGTCACCACTTGAGGGCCACAAAAAGTGAGAAAAGTCAAATTTCTATATTGGGGCATATGTGTGATCAAAATAAATGGGTTAGAAAATGCAATCCAAATGGATAATTAGAACTCTCGAAAAGTATGTTTTAGTGAAGGAAAAATTTAAAGTTATGAAAGAGCATCTCTTTTTGGATAAGAATATTCCCTTGAAAATAGTATAAAATGGGGTTTTGTAGAGAGAAAGTGTTCATTTGGACATTATGAAGTTGTGGAGAGGAGTATCTTTGTGGAGGAAAAAATTCCCAAGCATAACAAGTACGAGCCACACCATTTGGATGGGGTTCAAGATAGTCTTCTACATACGCCTATTGAGGTATGTGTATTGCTTTTGTTTTTTATTTTTCTTGTCATTTTTGTGTCATTTTTGCATGGTTTTATGTGGAAGGAGATTTGTTTGGGGGGTTTTTTTAGGATGAATTTCTAAAATGTTATGATTTTAAAAAATAATTTTTTATTTTAGTGATTTTTCGGTTTTTGGAATATTTGAATTTTTAGGTTTTTATGGATTTTTGGAAATTTTAAAATTTTAATTATATAGAAAAAATTGCATTTTTGTGAGAAATAGTGGGGGCACACTAAGTTTGGTTGGGCTACCCTTGGCCACCACAACCATGGATAGGGTTGGTCTAGTGGATACATACCACAAATTGGGCCATGATGGCTACTATAGATAAGTATCAAGGGTGTTTGGGTTGCCATGGTCCTAAGGCAATGCTACCTAGGCTACCATCTGGTTTAGGGTGGCTAGCACTAGGTCAATGCACAAAGATGAGGGACCAAAAAGTGGCCATAACCACTTTTCAATCCCATAGGAGATATAACACGAGCGCGTTATGGCCTAGCATTATTAAGCTTATAACATGAGTGTGTTATAACACAAGCGTGTTATAGCATGCTCACATTTTATGTTAGTTAAACATCAAAATAAAGAGATATGAAAATGAAACCTATGACTCATTTTCAAAATTTGGCCACAGGTTTCACCTCTACTGTAATGAGTGCATTATAAGAAGAAGGGAATCAACAATTTCAAAGTGCAATCAACAATTTCACCATGCCACTTCACCAATCCCACTCCCAAGGACATTATGGACGAAGTGTAGAGGGTGTAGCAGTTGAACAAGGTAGGGTTTGATTTTTTTGTGAATTTGAAAATAAATTTCTAATTTTACAATGTTTTTATTAGATTTTTATCTTAAATTTTCAATCAATAAGGCACCACAAAATCCTAATCCAACAGAAGAGGCTCAAAACAACCCCTCTCAAACTAAGGAGAACCCTCAAAACCCCCCACCTTCACATCCTCACCATTAAAGTTAGGATAAATTAAAGAAAACAAAACATCTTGAAACCTTACTTGAAACATTAAATACTCTAAATGCAAGCACCAATCATAGGAGAGTCCTTGCTAAATCATTAGAGGTCATTATTTCTCATATTGAATTGGTGAAAAACCAAATCACGAAATGGAATAACTATAGGGAGAGGAATCGATAATGCTATGCTGACAAATTGTCTTACAAACAAGTTAAGAACAAAAAAATTATGAAATCTCACTTATCTTCACATTTTATCAATTCTAAAACTGGCCAAACACTAGAAGAGAGTTGCAAACAGTTTCCAATTCATTAGTGTGTGCACAATGGTATATCCCAAAACTTTTGGGATAGATGGTACATGGTCTTTGATGAGTGTCCTTGTAATAACAATGAGGTGCCACAATATTTCTTGAGGAAGCTCTATTGTGAGTTCTATTGATAACTGAGAGGGGGGGTGAATCAGTTATCCTAATAATTTCCACTTTCTAAATTTTCTTAACAGTTAGTACAATAACAAATCTAGGAGGCAAACATAACCATGAAATGGAGATAACACCAATGCACATTACACAATGATTTTGACGTGGAAACCCTATTAAGGGAAAAACCACGGGGTGATTAACCCAAGATATTATTCTCTGTTAGAAGAATAGATAGAACAAAATGGCACATGCCAATTAGGGCTTACTGCCCGAGCACATTGCTCACAAGAGGCTCACTGCCTACAAGAGACTCACTATCTACAAGAAAGGAAGATAACACAATGTTTGAACTGATGAGAAGCATCCACACATGCTGAGGTTTAGTTTCAGTTAAGCTCACTAAACTGATCTACTGCACTTCATTCTTACTCTTTCTTGATGCAGCTGTACTGTCACATTTCGGACCTCTTCTACTATCTTCACTCTGCTCTTTTGCTTTTCTTCTCACCATACAACACAACACACACCTTCACATCTAAATCAATCATGTATATATATCCGCACAAGTGATTTCATTATCTTTCTAGTCGGCATCCAGAACAGTCAATAATTTCCTCAAACTTTGATCTATCAGCTGAATCCTTGCATACCAAGTAATGCAGATCAAGGATGTACTTGTAGAAGTCATCAATCATGTCGGTCAATCATAAATTATGCCTTAAGATCATTTTCCATCATCAGTAACACATCCAGAATAATGTCTAATGTTTTGCCAGTCAGTTTTTCCACTGTTAACATTGTCACTTGGGAACTCGACACTCAAGTATTCATATCTCTTTATCCTTTCCACACTGGAGGCTCAAACCCTGGAATCTATCAGTCAAGATACTCCTCTTGACTTTCCCAAGTCTGCACTTTACAAGGGTACTTCCTCTAACAGATCCGAGCCTGATTGTCAGACCTTCTGTATGCTCTGCTCTTGCTTACCAGACCTGTAAGCTCTTCAATCTGACTTCTGGTAGAGACACACCATATCTTGCGGATGTGTGGGATGATCTTTGTTGCCATCAATGACAACAATCGTGAAGCTCCAATGTGTCTCTTGCCAACAATCTACCCCTTTGGCATTGATGGCAACACTTAGTGAAAAATGACTAAGTGTTATACTATACTCCCCCTTTGTTGATTCTTTCTTCTAATGTACACTTTACCGAAGCTCCCCCTTAGCTGGATTCCACATTTTTCACTGTTCCTCACTCCCCCTTTAACATCAATGGCAAAGGGTAGGGTCCGCGAACCAAAATTGTCAAAATTTCAACTATACTTGGCCGCATAAGTATATACATATAGCATTCTTACATATACTGAAGTATATTTGCAAAAGTTGTCTTCAATTGGATGAATTCTATAGCCTAACTTTGCTTCATTCTGTCTAAAATTGATATATGACCACTCAACAAGAATGCAAACGCATCTGCCCTTTTCAGATCGGTCAGATCATTGGTCCGGGCTATGATCTGAGCTTCTTTTATGGCCTCATGCATGACCTCTAACTTAGGGACAATTATCCCTCTGATTTCACCCAACTTACTAATTCTGTTTTTCTTCTCTTTTTCAAGCTTTTTAATTTCATTCAAAACTGCAATCGTCTGACATTCTTGATTTATTATGGATGTGGTAAGTGGATCAAAATTTTGAGAAAGTTTTATTAGTTTGTCCTCTTGTTCTTTTATTTTCTTCTCGATCTCCACTATTGTTTTGGACCAGGATATACAAAATTTGTATACATCTCCTCCATCCTTGAGAGCATTTTCCAAACTTTTTATCCCAATACCCATAACTCTCCTATCATTTGATATTATCCCTTGCAGCTCAGAGAATCTCTTATCCAAAAACTCTTTCCTGACCTTCTCCTCAGCTGAATTCTCTAGAGAATCAAAATGTGTGCTAACACTATTGACTAGAGTTTTGAGATTACCAGAAGAGGAGGCTATATGATCCTTCTAAAAAGATGGCATGATCTTTTCTAACACTCTGGATGCAGCTGCTATAAGCTCATAGTCTTCCATGTGAGATTTCAGTAGTTTCTCTTTGGCCTTTGCATTAGCAAATGAAGCTATCTTCATTGTTTGTACCGGAGAAGAGAGTCAAAACCAAGTGACCCTTTTAGCAGTTCCGGTTCATCAATTTCCATGGTTTCTTTTGTCAAGAAGTCCTTGACAGATTCTGTAGTGTCTCTTGCCGGAGATAGATTCTTCTTTTCTTCTGCAGTCACAGAACTGTCTCTTGGAGCTTTCTCTCCTTCCACAACCTTAGTACTAATATCTTCTTTTTCCTTCACTTCTGCTTCTTGGCTGATTTTCTCTTCTACTCTTTCTTCTCCTTTAGATCTAGAGACTGTAGGGGAAACTAGAGGAGAGATGTTTGCTTGTTCAAGGATTTCCTCTTCCGAAGCAGAGGATTCCAAATCCTTAGCTTTTGCTACACCGGTGTCCATTACTTCTTCTGCCATTTTCTCAGTAGATTCTTCTGTAACACTTGAGGCTAAGGGATTAATACCTAAGTCCTCTATAATAGGAATGTTGAATCTTTTGTATGCATTCTGGAGGATC
The DNA here is from genome assembly GCA_027924645.1 of Cunninghamia lanceolata. Lineage (NCBI taxonomy): Eukaryota > Viridiplantae > Streptophyta > Pinopsida > Cupressales > Cupressaceae > Cunninghamia > Cunninghamia lanceolata. Next base: position 1,992,402 of record BSBN01000574.1, on the reverse strand, counting down.
TCTTCTGTCTCTTTTGCAACTTTATCAGTCTCTCCGAGCATAAGTTGGTTCATTCTTGCTTTGCTCCAGAATTCATCCTTACAATCTTTGAAGATCATACTCTTCTGCTTAGTAGTGATGGAGGGATAGAGTTGAATAGCTATCTATTCCCAGATCTCCATATCCTTCTCTTTGGGATTATTCTTTCTCAATTCAAGTTCCTTCTCAAGGCTTTTAGGAATTAAAGATATAATCTCAATGCAAGCCTTGTTGTAAATGTTTAGATACTTAACTGTGGCATCCTGGAGAATCTTTTGATCAGCTTCACTGCATTCATCATAGAATTCAACGATTGGCTATCGATTTCTGTCCACAGTGACTGGTTTGATTATGTCATCAATGTGAAGAGTGGGTTTTTCAGCATATTCCTCTGCCTTTTCTTCTTCACCTTGACCGGTAGAGGGTTCACCGGATGTTTTCTTCTTTTTCTTCATTTTCTTGACTTCTTCATCAGATTCAGTCTCCTCTTCATCCCTTTGACTAGCATAAGCTCTTGTGGCTTTTGTTTTTGTTCTTTTCTCTCCTTTGCCAGATGATTTTGCTTCTGATTTTGATGTCCTTGAGCTTTTAGCAGTGGTAGGTGCAGATCTCTTTGATGATCTGGTCCGGGTGGAAGATTTTACTGGAACACTTTCCTCACTTTGCTTTTCTTCCTTCTTCTTTTCTTCCTCAGCCCTTTCCATCTTATCCCTATTGGCATCAAGTGCCTCTTTTGAGATACCAAAGCCTTTGGCAACTTCTTCAACTTCTTTTCTCACCTTCCTTTTGATCTCTGGCTACCTTAGCTCTATATGAATTTTCATACTTAGTTCTTCAAAGGTTCCAAATCTTTCTGCCTTTGGATCCTTTGGCTGACTGAGCATGTGTTGAACATGCAGCTCCACAATTTGTTCATCAACTTCATACCCCATGGGCATGATCCAGACTATCCTTGGCTCTACTGCCTCCATTAGGCATTGATTAGTATCTACCATAAAACAAACTGTATCTTTGTATTTCTCAACTACTGATTTGGGGATTCTTTCTCTTGCTTACATCATGCTCCAAAAATTCTTGAAATAGCCCCAGAGAGCTGTACTCTGTGCCTTGGCATCACCAAGCGCATGTATATAATCTCTGATTTGAATAGCTACTATTCTATCATTCTGCCATACCCAGCCACTGGATCCAGGAAGCTCATTCATGTAATAAAAGAATAGGCAGAGTATCAAGCCACCATACTTGAAGGAGTTCTTCTTGTCCTTATTTATCTTTTGTAGATTTTCCAAAAGTTGGGTTAGAAGAAGTTCACACAGATCATAGTCAGCATTTTCTTTTAGCATCTGATAGGCTGTATAAATTGTAGTTCCTAGTACTGAGTTTTCCCTACTGGAGTGATAAATCTTGTAACCAATTATCATGGATACAAATTTGACATCCAGATCAGTGATATCTTCAATTCTCATAGCTCTCTTGTCAAATTTTGATCCAGTTGCATCACTTACTATCTGATTCTTGATAGATTTGAGAATAGGCATCCCATCAGATGAGTGCAGACCGGTTACTGCCTGAATTGCATCTTTGGTGATTTTAAATGGTCTATTCAACCATAAGAAATTGTCATGCACTCTGCTTAACACATACCGGACCCATTCATCTTCTTCAGAACAGGGGAAATGAATGCATTGTGCAAAATGCTTCTCCCAGATGGCTTTATGCTGAGGTTTGATCTCAAAAGAATCATCTATTAACTGCTTGTGATAGATATCCATTAACTTTGATTCGCCAAAATCTTCAATGTTTGCATGAATGTAAACCCTAACATCTTCTACATGTAGAACCCCATGTGGAATGCTTGAAAAGGCGCCTAGGGGATCGACTTCTAGAGATTTTTATGGATGCTTCTTAAATTTATGACAAGGCCTATCAAAGATCTTCACAATATTCGGAGTAGTCATTTCCAAAAGGATTTTACTAAGAGATATTCAGCAATGAAAAATACCTTTTTCGTTTCAAGAGTTCACTGAAAGAGCTGGATTTGATTAGCTAGATGAAACGATTTCAATGGCTGATCTTTGAGAGTTGAGACAATTTGACGCAGAGCTCCTTTTTCTTTTCTTCTTGAGTGCAAATGTGCAAATGATGAGTGAATGAATTCTTTTATTTTTGAAAAGCCCTAATTTTCACCCTATAATAAATGCACAACCTAACTCATTCCAGTTTGCCTTGTTTATCTTATTGGGAGACATAACCTTTCCAGATCACTGAGTCAAACTTTAAAGTTATTCTTGGAGAATAGTGATAATCTATCTTCCTTTCACTAATCATTTGATCTATTAGCAGATCAAGATTCCATAGTTTGAATCATGTCAGGTTTAACTATGAGAAACCTACTTCTCACCGGATGACTGAGGAATCAGATTAGTCCTCTACCTATTTAAAAATTCTTGCAAATCTTTCATATCTTAATCACAATTTACTTGGATGTTTTTCTGAGAGCCCTTTAATCCACAATTTTCTTTGTGCCAATTCCGACACCAATTGACTGGCTGGGGGATAATGTTTTTCCTTGAGACTCCCCCTGAGCCAGAGCTCACTTTTTAGTTTCTGGAAGGAATATCAGCACCAGATTCTGGTGCAGATCCATCTCCTACATTTTCTGAGCTTTTCTTCACCCAGATCTTGTTCATCTCTCTTTGAACTTCATCCTCATTCATTTTTCTTTTGCCTTTGTCTTGATTCTGATTATGATGCACCAGACCCCTTTTGTCCTGATTCTTTTTTCTACAGAATTTGGCAATATGACTGGATCTATTGCAATTATAGAAAACAACATTTCTTTGCATATTTGATTGATATCCTTTTGATCTGCATTGACTAGCCATATGACCTACTCTATTGCATGCATAACATCTGCCATTGAATGAAGTGTTCATTTGCATATTTCTACATTCATGAGATTTGTGACCATACCTTTTGTAGTTAAAGCATTGTCCGGAGAATGATGAATTAGTTTGATTCATTCTCTTTCTGCATTGATTAGCTTTGTGCCCAAAGTTATTGCAGTTGTGGCAATATCCATTGAAAGATGGATATCTTTGAGCATTGGGTTGCCTTACTGAAGGTCTTCTAGGCTTGTCCCTTGGATCTCCTGATCCAAAATTCTTTTGACCGGATCCAGAGCTTTCACCTTTCTCATACCCTAAGCCACACTTGTCATCTACCCTCTTTTGGCTTTCAAGAAGAACTTCAAGTTGAGCAGAACTTATCTTGAATTTCTCTTTGTATTCATTTGTTGTTTGAAGATCCTTTTTAAGAGTGTCAATTTGATCCTCAAGTTTTTCTTCATTATCTCTAGCATCTTCAAGATCAGATTCAAGATGTCTAATTATTCTATCCATCTTGTGGCAGTCTTTTGATTTCTCCTTGAGAGATTTTCTTAGATCATCTTCAGTCTTTCTTTTCTCTTCAATTTCTTGGGTGAATTTCATAACTCCTAATTCCATTTTATGTATTATCATAATGACTTCTTTTGACAATTTTTCACATAACTTGGTTTTCTCTTTCAGGTCTTCATTTGTATCATTTGCTTCACCTTGACTTGCTAATTGCTGAAGTAGTTCCTTTCTCTTCTTCATAGAGATGCTTAGTTTCCCTTTTAATTCATTTATGAAATCATCAGCCTGTTTAAGTCTTTCCTTCAATTCATTAACTTCAGAGTTGGAATGTTCAAGATCATCTAGGGTAGACTGAAGTTGGTCCTTCAAACCATACATATCCATTTGAATTCCCAGATCTTCCTCAAGCTGTTAGGCTCTATTTAAAGGAACTTGGCTCTGATACCAATTGTTGATAACTGAGAGGGGGGTGAATCAGTTATCTTAATAATTTCCACTTTCTAAATTTTCTTAACAGTTAATACAACAACAAATCTAGTATGCAAACATAACCATGAAATGGAGATAACACCAATGCACATGACACAATGATTTTGACATGGAAACCCTGTTAAGGGAAAAACCACGGGGTGATTAACCCAAGATATTATTCTCTGTTAGAAGAATAGATAGAACAAAATGGCGTATGCCAATTAGGGCTTACTGCCCGAGCACACTGCTCACAAGAGGCTCACTGCCTACAAGAGACTCACTGTCTACAAGAAAGGAAGATAACACAATGTTTGAACTGATGAGAAGCATCCACACATGCTGAGGTTCAGTTCTGGTTAAGCTCAATAAACTGATCTGCTGCACTTCATTCTTACTCTTTCTTGATGCAGTTGTACTGTCACATTCCAGACCTCTTCTACTATCTTCACTCTGCTCTTCTGCTTTTCTTCACACCATACAACACAACACACACCTTCACATCTAAATCAATCATGTATATATATCCACACAAGTGATTTCATCATCTTTCTAGTCGGCATCCAGAACAATCAATAATTTCCTCAAACTCTAATCTGTTGGCTGAATCCTTGCATACCAAGTAATGCGGATCAAGGATATACTTGTAGAAGTCATCAATCATGTTAGCCAATCATAACTTATGCCTTAAGATCCTTTTCCATCATCAGTAACACATCCTGAATAATGTCTGATGTTCTGCCAGTCAGTTCTTCCTCTATTCACATTGTCACTTGGGAACCCGACACTCAAGTATTCATATCTCTTTATCCTTTCCACACTAGAGGCTCAAACCCTAGAATCTATCAGTCAAGATACTCCTCTTGACTTTCCTAAGTCCGTACTTTACAAGGGTACTTCCTCTAACAAATCCGGGCCTGACTGTCGGACCTTATGTATGCTCTGCTCTTGCTTACTGGACCTGTAAGCTCTTTAATCTGACCTCCGGTAGAGACACACCATATCCTGCGGATGTGTGGGATGATCTTTGTTGCCATCAATGACAACAATCATGAAGCTCCAATGTGTCTCTTGCCAACAAGTTCATCCTCAACGAGATTCCTAATTACTTCGACAATCAAGAGTTCTAGGGCAGAGGTGGTGGCTCTGCCCAAGATAGATAGGGGGCACATCGAGACCATAACCGCATACATAGACCCCTCATGAGACCAACACATATCTCACTCCCTTTGACTTTGAAGGAGAGTGTTGAGGTGGAGACACTCCATTCATTGAGTTCTCTCACTTAGTCTCTAGCACAACATGGTGATGAACTTACCCAGGCCGATGAGGGTGAGAGCAATAGGCATCATTGGTCCCCACATATTTGCAGTTCATGTGGGAATTTGTGCGATTATCAGACCCATTACTCTTACCATTTAGGTGAGCTAGATGATGTTGTAGAGTGTTAGGACGCTGTGACAAAGGGGCATCAACCAGTGATGGACACATCTGTATTGGATGATATTGCCCTCACAGATGTCGTCTTATAGGAAATGTTTGGTATTGAATCCCAGGTAATTTTTTACAAGGTTCAACTTGATTCAATATATTTGTATTTGAAATTTCTAATTAATTATATGAGTATCTATATTATAAGTTAAAGTTTATGTATGTAATTGTTTGCACTATGAAATTCCAAGGTCAAAGTATTCATCCTGCATCTGTTAGCCGTCCAATGTAGGGTTATGAGAAGTCTATTCAACAAGTATGTAATTTGTCATAAGATCATAAATATAGTACATATATCAATGGTAATCTTATTTAGTGACAATTTGATGATGAACAGGGAGCTTCACCAACACCACCATGATTTCCTTGGTCCCCTGCATGCAGAAGCATTTTCACTAAGGTAAATTTTACCATTTGTAATCATTATGAATTTAAATAATGTTAGCTATCTATTTTGGTCAAATAACCTTGAACTCTATTTTTCAGATGTTGAATATGGAGACTCATCCTCATCTTGATCAGTCAATAGAGGTGGGCATTGTTGCAACTATTTTGTCTACAGATCCTTTGACCGAGGTATGAACCAGTAACATGTAAATGTCATTTTGTATTCTTGTTTTATCTCATGCCATTTAATGTATGTAAATGATATTCATGTTTACTCAATTTTTCTTCTTCATGCTTCTCACAGGAGGTCACAACTCCAACCCATCTAGCTATGAATGAAAAGAGACAAAAAATGATCGAGAGGGACCATCAGTTAGTGGTAAGTGATTGATTACATATACCATGTTATATATTTCATGTTTTCTATATTAATGTGGATATTGTTTGATTGTATTAATGGGTGGACCTTCAAAAATCTCTGTTGAGGAGGTCTAGTCAATGGGAGACAGAGGATGAGTCATTGATTGACTCTCTATCTTCACGGCCAATCAAGGATTGCTGATTATTTGATAGTAGTTCATAGGAAATTAGATTTTGGGACATTTTTTTGTATGCCTAGATTTTTATACATACTTTTGTATTCTATTGATGTATATCTTTGTATATACCTATATGGTTTTGTTTGTACGTGAATATATGGATTTATATATTGGCTATATGTTATGTTCATGACATTATGTATATGACAGTTTACATTAAATATAATATGATGATCAATTATGGTTATATGAATTTGGTTTTACGTGTGTCAATTGCATTTGCTTGAAAGTTTATAAATCCTTTTCAAAAAATCCCTTTTGTGCATATCTTGCAATCATTGCTTTCCATGAGACTATGCATTTCTTTGAGGCATCATGTCAAATAGTTCACACGCCTTGTCTATGCTTCCACACTTTGCATACATCTCTACAAGGGTAGCTATAGATACAACATGCGACAAAATTCCTATATCCTTTATGCTTTGATGGTTCTCCATACCTTGTTTCGATGATCCCATTTTTCCATAGGCAAGGTGGATGCTTGAAAAGGTTATGGAATTTGGTTTTACACATGCCAATTGCATTTTCTTGAAATTTTCTAAAGACTTTTAGAAAAAATCCATTTCGTGCATATCTTGCAATCATTGCATTTTGTGAGACAACATTTGTTTGAGGCATCATGTCAAATAGTTCATGCACCTTGTTTATGCTTCCATACTTTGCATACATGTCTCTTAGGGTAGTTGCAACTACAACATTTGTCAAAATTGCCATATCCTTTATGATTTGATGGATGTCCATATCCTGTTCCAAAGATCCCATTTCAACATAAGTAAGGAGGATGTTAGCTAAGGTTGTGGAATTTGGCTTTACACCCACTAATTGTATTTTCTTGAAAGTTTCTAAAGCCTTATCAAAAAAACCATTTTGTGCATATCTTGCAATCATTACATTCCATGAGACAACATTTCTTTGAGGCATCATGTGAAATAGTTCATGTGCCTTGTCTATGTTTCCACACTTTGCATACATGTCTCATAGGGTTGTTGTAACTACAACATTTGACTTTAATTTTTTGGGTGGTCACCATAAAATCGTTAGCTTGCTTAAGAGCCTACTTAATAAATTTGGGTGATCACCATAAAACTATCAACTTGTTTAAGATCTTGCTTAATAAAAATCGCCGCCTTCACAAGAATGTGTCATGCTTGTTGCACCTTTCATGGGGATGGATTTGCATCTCACATGTTTTTTCACCCTAGATTGCTTGTGTGGTGTCTATTAGTAGCCGCCGACTATTGGCATCCTTCTATTAGGATTATTGTATGCATATATAAACATTATTATGAAACTTTCAAACAAGTTCATTACAATGAATTCAAGCAATCTGTCTCATGATTTATATTTCTATAGTTCTATTTCATTTGGTGGTGAATTTTTTAGAGAATCACATATTCATTTGGTGATATTTTTCAGGGATTTACATGTGTTCTGAAGCTTTTTTATAGTTCTATTTCATTTGATGGTAAAATTTTTTTAGAGATTCACATATTCATTTGGTGATATTTTGCAAGGATTTACATGTGTTTTGGAGCTTGAATATCCAGTCTTGTAAAGTACATGATCATTATAGGGATCTCTAGAGGGTGTTTCTTTATTCCATTGGTGTTATCTCAAATCCTACACATAACTATGATAGCCATTGACACACAATCAAAAGATAAATCAATAGAGGAAAAAGAAAGATAGCCTAAGAAGAATAAAAAAGATACGATGGCTTAGAGGCCTATAGTTTTTGTTAATTTTTGTAAAAGATATTTATATATGTATGATTGTATCTACCCCTCCTTATTCTATTAAAAAACAAGATAACTGATAGTTATGTTACAGAGCCGAGCAATGCTAAATTCACTGAATTTTATCTTGGTAATAATTATAATTTTCTGGTGTATATTCCAAACTATTGTACCTTTGGAAGCTATTTTCTTGATGGAGATATTTCAGTAATATTTTCATGACAGTTTGGTGTGTTAACTCCAGGCTATTCAATTATTTCTTATAACTACCCTTACAAATATGTTAATAGCGCCTAAATATGTTATTCCTACTATGTCAGAAAATTTCCCCTTGGGGGCTTTTCCCTCTTAAGGTTTAGCTCCTAGGTCCAGTTTATGCATTTAGAGCATCTTTCATGATAATTTGACTTCCCGATGAGAAAACCCTGAAGTTCCATGGCAATTTGGACTTCAGGGATGCACTTGTGACAAATCCTACTTGAAATAGGGGGATGGACTTGGGCACTCGTGCCCTAGTCCTGCCCTATTTTAGGTCAAGACCAATTTTTAAGTGTCAGTTTGTGACCATTATTTAGGTCCTATGGCGACACGGTAAGTTTCAATTACGAAATTCTTGGCGGGAATGTTTGTAGTTACATTTATAAGCATGTTTAGACATTCATTTGTAAACTAGATGGACATGAGATGGCAATTTTGATTCACGAACTTGTGTAGAAGTGATCCAAGGCATTCATTGTGTGTTGGAGAGTAGACTTTGGTTGTTATTGTGTTTGTATTTGTAGATTTGACATCTATCTTCACTACAAGGTGATATTAATTGTGTTTTCAATCATTTATCATTTAGATTTTGCCTCTATCCCGCAGGGATACACACTCATTCTCTGACAATGATGTTCAAAAAACTTGAATGTCTCTCTAAAGCTTGACTGAGGCAAGCCTCTAAACACCACAACCCCCTCCCACACTCCTTGTGATTGTAGGTTGCAGGTGTCACATCTGGAAGAAGTGGAGTTGTAGGGAAGGTTAGCAAGCATCAAGGATTTGGGGTCTGAAAAGAAGCAAGACTCTAGAGCTTTTCTTGGACTTGGGCACTAGTCCCTGTGTCCTCCGTAGTTGAATTCCCAAAAATAGAAGTTATAGTGCAGATCCATGTTGGAAGGAGATCAGGATTCCATAAAGAAACTGGTTCCTTGGACTCGGGCGCCCACTCATTAGTCCCCAACTATTCCGCTTTCTAAACTTTGAAATCTGGTATGCATTTGATTATCATTTAGTATCTTTGTGTGTGAGCATTTTCTGTGATTTGTCTGTTTGATTCCAAATTTGCATAATTAGGGTTTTGAGCATAATTGAGCATAATTGAACAACAAATCTACACAATTCCAATTTTCCCTACATTCCAAGTGAGTGAAGACCTGATAGTAGATTCCTACTTGACCTAAAGTTGTTGAATGTTTAAGGTGAAAGGAGGATTCCCATAAACTATCAAATCAAACCCTTATCAAAATTTTACCTTAAACATTTTGGTGAACCCATGTTTTTAATGAATTTGAAACCTTTCTGAGTGTTTTTATTTATATTTACATTCATTTCATTCATTAATTTCATTGTTCATCTTATTGCATTCAAAAAATTACAAAAAATTTGAAAAACTTGAAAAATTTGAAAAAAATTAGCATTTTTAGCTTGCATTTTCATATAATTTGGATTAATTGGCATTTAATTTCAATAAATTTCTATCATTATCATCAGATCTAATTTAATTTATATAAATTTTTTATTCATCATTCATTTTGATTGCATTTTCATGCTTTAAATTGTTAAATATTGCTTGAAATTGTGCACTTTTCCTTATAACCTAGTTTTGCATTAGCTAGGGTTTGAAGTAAAAATCTTGTTTCAGATTTTAATACCATTTTAAAACAATCATTAGGATTTATAACTATATGTAGTGTTTCATCATAGTGGTTTGCTTGCAAAATTTCATGCCTAGGGTTTGAAAACCTTGATTTTGCACTAGATTTGGCCTTATTGACTCTCTAGATTTGCACCATAGGCATGTTGTAAAGGATTTTTATTCACTAATTGGATATTACTAGGGTTATTATCTTCTACCCCTCCTAAAATTATTTACAACACCTTTTCAGTGGGCTCTTACAGTGGAAATTTGGTGAAAAATTGCATATTTTGGCTATATTTGACCTAGGGTTTGACCAAGATTTGCACTCTAAGCATGTTGTGAAATATTTTATGGCTTTATGTGACTGATATTACTGTTATAATATTCTATACCTCCTAAAATTATTTACAATACCTCTTTTCTTGGGTCTTTGCATTCAAAATATGTGAAAAAATACATATTTTAGTGTATTTTCACTAGGTTTTGACTTGTCATCATTCTAGGTTTGCATCAAAAGTGTATTGTGAATGATTTTATGGATTTATTGGATTGATATCAAGCATATTATTTTCTTCCCCTGATCAATTTCCTTACAATACTCTTTCTTTCACTTATTTGCATTGAAAAAAGTTGAAAAAATCAAGCATTTTACGTCATTTTTACACATAGTTTTGCACTTGTCTTTGGCATAAAATTTTGAAAAGATTTTAAAATATGATCTCACATTGAATTGAATACATATACAAATAGATTCTAACCACAAAAATAACAATAGGTTCCCTCCTAGACCTTACATAAAAAGAAAGGTCCCCGAACCTGAACTTGTGTTTACACCTCATGATAGAACAATTGGAGACATTGAAGGACCTCTTTACATCATTGTGAAGATAATGGGAAATCCTATGGATGGAACCCTCATTGATCATAATTGTATGACTAATGTCTCCATGGAAGAGTTCCTCTTTTCACATCAATTAATGCAAGACTCTTATGACCCTTTGAGTATGATGATTAAGACACATAAGGGAGCCTTTGTGAACACTTTTGGGAAGATATCTTTGTTGGTCACTGTATTTGAGAAACATGTAGAACAATGGTTTGATTTTTTCTCCGTTTCTGACCTCTTCCACATAAAATTGGGACATCCATGGTTAAAGGCTATGAAATCTATCCCTTCAACAATTTATAGCTGTGTAAAATTTCCCTTGAATGGACAAGTGCATACTATCCCTCGCAATAAGTATAAACCTTTGGTTACAAGGCAATGTTGTACACTGGATTAATTTTGGGAAAGATTTGAAAAGGAATCGAAGCCACGGACAGAGTTTAACTTCTTGAGCTATATCTAAATTACAAAACAAAATTATTACATCAAGTGGCCGGTCCTCCTTTGCAAGAAACAACAAGAGACGAACAACCCACATTTGAAGAGAATCCTAGACCAAAAGGAAATGAACCCTATGTTGAGGTTCCTCCCCTTCCATCCTTCCAAGGATTGAGAGGTAGTCGTCAACAACAAAATATTCCACCTAGACAAATGAGTTTTGATCCTGGTGCTTCCTCCTCTAAAACACAAAAACCTATGAAAGAGAAAAACACTATCTTACAAGAGATAAGTGGTAAGACAAAAAGAAATAGACAAGCAAGAGAAAGGAGGAGGAGATGACAAGAATATGCCCAACGACTTGCATCTCAACAAGAAAAGATCTCACCAAACATTGAACTAAACCAAGAAGATCTTAAGAATGGACAACTTGAAAATAAGAACAAGAGTTGGGCTATGATACCTTATATGTCCCACTTTCCTCTAACATCTGGGAGTGGGAAGATGATGATGATTTGCTCGATGACAACACTTAGTTCGATGACCCTACCAGGTAAGTATCTCTAACCATTTATCTCTCGTGATGTGTTTCCCCCGTGATGTGTTATGTACCCTTGATTCTCTTGTAAGGTCCAGGATACCAAGAGACCACCTCTGTTGTGACCCTTCTCGGTGCTGCCACAATAATGGGTTACAGTTTCTAGGACATCCTGATTTTTGTTAAAATCACATATTTTTAGAAAATATAATGATTTAAGCCTTGAAAGGTTCCATTTAAATAATTTTAATTTAAGAGGGCTTGATCAAACCCCCTTGGATAGAACCTCGCTAGTTTTAAACCATACCTATTATGAAGTCTCCTCTACACCTATCAAAATGCTGATAAAAAACCAATTTTGATTTATCTTTTGAGGGATCAAATAAATTCATTTAAAATTTATGCTTTGTAAGTATGTAGTCCTTATTATAAGCTTCCCAAAAAATATAATTTTAAATATATTTAATTTGATTATTATATTTATTTTTTATTTTTTGTGAATGTATGTTTTTCACCGAATGTCAAGTTCTCTATTCTACACACATGGAAAATTAGTAAATTACTGAAAAAAAATTCTAAAAAATATCTATGCACTAGGTATTGATGTCTTTGTTTCAAAAAAATAAAAAAAAGTGAATTTTGATACATACAGAAAAGGTTATGTTTTACGGAATACTCCTATGTCTAAATTATAATTTATTTGACTTCAAAAATTAATTAAAAAATATATATTGAACAAAATATTATGAAACCAAATGCAAACACTATATATTGGAGTTACCAATCTAAATTAAAAAGAATCAGAATTTTATCCTTTGTAGAAAAAAAGTTATGTGCTACGGAATACACATCACTTTAAAAAAATGTTGTTTACTATTAAAAACTAGTTATCAAAGGAGATGGAAAAAAATACAATTTAACTCCAAATTTTAAAAACAATATATATTTAGAATCTACAAACAAAATCTCACAAATCACTAGTCTGTATCATCTTCAAATTCCTAATGGTTTAGCAACTATAGGTGTCAGAACGTGAAGATTTAGTTCAAAATATTGATTTCAATATCAAGTTTGACCAAAAAGTGTAACCCATTATTGTGGGATGACCCTTCTTCTATTTTTATCATCATTATTCTATATTGACTCTCCTCTATTTTCATTGTTGTGTGTTGTGTCTTACGGACATAGCATTGCGGTTGGTGACTTGGGGGCACCCTCCTACATGACTGTCCCTAAGACACTTGTTTCTCCTCTCTTGATTTATTGTTTCCCTTCCTCTAGTGTTTCTATCTAGTGGGTGGATGATGAAAAACATATTTTACTGATGCAGACCTAGCGTCCCTTTAGTGAGAAATAAAAAATTGGACTTAGTTCCTAATATGACGATGGGGTTGATATATATTATCCAACACTTAGCTAGTAGAATCACTCCATGCACTTTGTCATGTGATCTTGATGATGTCTTATCTCTCTTACAAACCTTAACAATACTGCTACTCCATGCACTTTGCTTGGCTTTGAATCTCGCCTTGGTGACACTCGGTTCTAAGATTTTCGTGATATAGCCCCACGGTTATCCTCGATCTTCGAATTCATAGTATAACCTTGGCTCCTTGTGTGATTGATCATATGCATTGATGTTGTTGTTTATCATGATTATATGGACACTAACACTTTTCTTGTAGGAATGTGTTTGTGGGAACATTTGGCAATCGTAACGTACATGTCACCTCTAGGAGCGCATGGGCTTTGCGAGAGCTCATGTTCCCTTGTGTGTTTTCTTCCTACCTTAATGTGCTTGATATCGATACCCGATATCAACCACCTTAAGGTGGGGGCATATATATGGTAAGTTGTTTGTTGTAGATGTTAGCAATGTGCTTGTTCTCAGGTGCAGTCTTAAAGACTAGTGACAATGGGTCCCTCCTGCAATCTGAGATTTGTTTGCAATCATTTAAGCCCTCTACGGAGGTAGGGATATCGCATCCCTTTTCTATCTTAAGCCCTCTGCGGGGGCGGGGATGGTGTATTTCTTGTGGAAAGTGGACATCCTGTCATTTTCAAAAGTCCTTATCGCGAGGCGGGGAGCGGCTTTGTGACTAACTCAACCCTTAAGCGTGTCTTCAGCAATTGTTGTGGTGAAGCTCAATCGTCAGTGTGTCCCTGTAATGTGCTTGAGATGGTGTTGAACCTAGAAATAGGAACACTCCATCGATTGTCGACCGTGTTTTCTCCGTGTCTTTCAAATGTGTGTGTATTGTGTGTTTGTTCCCAAGCATAGTTTAAAGACTGGTGGCGATGAGTCCCTCCTATGCTTTGAGATTTGTATGGCATGCTTGTTTTGTTTGGCGTGTATTATGTGTGTGTTGCCCCATATGCAGTTTAAAGACTAGTGGCAATGAGTCCCTCCTGCATTATGGGTGGTGTGTTTACTTTCCTGTACTTGCATTTGCATTTCATATATATGAAAATAAAAAAAAGAAAAAGAAAATCATCTCTGTCTTCTCTGCATTCACTATCTCCAATGTTGTATCCTTTGTGTTTTGCATGATTGTAACTATCTTCTCCATATTTTGCATGCCTGTTACTATCTTCTCTGTGATTGGTGTGTCTTCTCCATGCTTGGAGTGTTTGTTGTGTTTGTTGATAGTACTTTAATGCATGTATTGGCCTTGCGTTTATACATACATTAAAGTGGGGGCTAAATGTTACGTCAGAAAATGTCCCCTTGGGGGCTTTTCCCTCTTAAGGTTTAACTCTCGGGTCTAGTTTATGCATTTAGAGCATCTTTCATGATAATCTGACTTCCTGATGAGAAAACCCTGACATTCCATGGCAATTTGGACTTGGGGGATGCACTTATGACAAATCCTACCTGAAATAGGGGGTGGACTTGGGCGCCCGCACCCTAGTCCTGCCCTATTTTAGGTCAGGACCAATGTTTAAGTGTCGGTTTGTGAACATTATTTAGGTCCTATGCCAACACGGTAAGTTTCAATTACAAAATTCTTGGCGGGAATGTTTATAGTTGCATATATAATCATGTTTAGGCATTCATTTGTAAACTAGATGGACATGAGATGTCAATTTTGATTCATGAGCTTATGTAGAAGTGATCCAAGGCATTCATTGTGTGTTGTAGAGTAGACTTTGTGTTGTTATTGTGTTTGTATTTGCAAATTTGGTAGCCATCTCCTCATGGCATGAAGAGCTTCTTCCTTCCATGAGATGTTTAATACAAGGGGATATCAATTGTGTTTTCAATCATTTATCATTTGGATTTTGCCTTTATCCTGCATGGATACACACTCTTTCTCTGACAACGATGTTCATAAGACTTGAATGTCTCTCTGGGGCTTGTTTGAGGCAAGCCTCTAAACACCACGACCCCCTCCCACACTCCTTGTGATTGCAGGTTACATGTGTCGCATCTAGAAGAAGTGGAGTTGCAGGGAAGGTCAGTAGGTATCAAGGATTCAGGATCTAGAAAGAAGTAGGACTCTAAAGCTTTTCTTGGACTCAGGTGCTAGTCCCTGTGTCCTCCACAGTTGAATTCCCAAAAATTGAAGTTACAGTGCATATCAGCGTCGAAAGGAGATTAGGATTCTGTAAAGAAATTGGTACCTTAGACTCAAGTGCCCACTCATTAGTCCCTGACTGTTCCGTTTTTTAAACTTGGAAATTTGGTACACATTTATTATCATTTAGTATCTTTGTGTGCGAGCATTTTCCATGATTTGTTAGTTTGCTTCCAACTTTGCATAATTAGGGTTTTGAACATAATTGGGCATAATTGAACAACAAATCTACACAATTCTAATTTTCCCTACATTCCAAGTGACTGAAGGCTTGACAGTAGATTCCTACTCGACCTAAAGTCCTTGAAAGTTTAAGGTGAAAGGAGGATTCACATAAACTATCAAATCAAACCCTTATCCAAAATTTACCTTAAATAATATCAACAAAAAAATTAGTCTTCTTTCTTTAATCATATTGCTTCGGTATGTTTTTATTTGTATTTTAGGGACCAAAAAAGTTTTTAAAAAATAATTATTTTGCATCTGGGCAAAAGCAGGTTGAATAGTTTTCTTGTTATAGCGTGTTGCATAATATTTACTCCTTACTCCTCCAAAATAGACAACAAGCTTAGAGTAAAAAATAACGCAACCAACAACAACTAAACCAAATGAAAAAATATCAAAATTTTTTTATGATAATGTGGAGAAAGAGAAAATCACAAGTGGCATAAATCTTGATAGGCAGAAGTTATGGTTGAGAAACTTATTGACAAGTGGTGAATGATTATTAACTATTGGGAAGTTTAATAGGTGGGAGTAGTTATTCAAGAAGTGGCCACGTGTTACTATTTTAGCATTACAACTATCAAATTCATGATATTTCCATTCCTCATTTGTGCGGTGAATTCAATGGGTGGGGAAAGCCTATATTTTTCAAGGTGTTACTAATATTGGTCTTTATGTTATAACTCTTCTTATCTTAAGTGTTTCTCTTTGCCATGCCCATAAATATAAAATGTACATGGATTTGTTTGATGGCACACTATTTTAAACCACCTACATCCCAACTCATTCCATGTATACACAAGACGTCACAATATTTTAATTATATAGCACAATCATATGACAAATAAATTGTAATGGAATGAATGAAATTCTGAATGTGATTGGTGCAGGCAACTTAGTAAGTGAGATTTCAACATGACAAATAAGCAAAAGAAGAGTGCAAACTATGAGGCATCCATGTGGAGTGCGATTGGAGTGGAGAGTGGCCCAAATACTCTATGAGGCCAAATTGATCCTGAGAAAATTTACTCTATCTACAATGTACTATTCTTAAAATATGATAGACCCCATTGATACTATGGAATGTTTTCACAAAATTTAAAGGTTTAATGTGGTTCATTTGAAATCCATATTATTTTATTCACTAGGAAATTTTACATGAGGGATCTAAGGCTTTAAAAGGGAATCAACTGCTCATAAAATTTAAGTGGCCCCACTATAGCACTTCTTTAATATGTTTTAATATAAAGGGGTAAAAGGCAACTTCATGTGTAAAATGTAAAACACATTTTACATTTGACACATTTTATCTGTGTCCAAGTGAATTTTAATGTATAAAGCCTTAAGCAAGCAAAAAAGAGTTTAATAGGCTCCCACCTCAATTCTCCCTATTATAATATTCATAAAAATAAATATGACTACTAAAATAAATTTATGAATTAAAAGGTAGCTACACTCTTGTTATCATCATGGTGAAACAATTTGTTAAATAGATTGATAAATTCTTATAGGCCACAAATGATGTTGAAATAATCTCAGTTGAATGTATTCCAAATACTTATCATCATTCCAACCTGCAAAATGTATGAGACAACTATAAATCCAATCGTACCAACATGCTTCTACCTTTTAAATCATGTGAGAACTTAATCTTCCAAAATGTACTTAGTATATACCAAACCATTTTCTTATAACCATTTTCTTAGACTGTGTGTTTATGCATACATATTAATGTAAGGTGCTAGATAGATGGGTATTGGAAATCTCAAAAGTTTATAATGGTATCTACAACTTACAATCCTTAATCTAACCAACTCACACTATTTTGTTTTATTTTAAATCATCTTATAGTAAATTCCCTTTTCTAATTTCCAACATCCTTCCTAAATTATCACTATACACTCGATGATATTACCCAAACCAATCTAGCTCTCTCATGCCTTCTTTATCATGTCATAATTCTCACTATTTTTTATCATTTGCACTATTTATGGTATCCATTTCTTTACACTTCCCAAATTCTCATTTGGATGATCATTTGACAAATTAGTTTCAACTACTACTTCAATTTTTTCAACAAAATACCTTGCAGCATACCACCATTCCACATTGTTCACAAAGTTTGTTCTAATCATTTCCCTTCTAATTACAACTTCTATCCACTCTCTATCCTTTTGTTATCACATTCCCAAGAATTCACATGTATTTTACATCTTTCTGCACTCTATATTCCCAAGAACACTCTATATCGGATGTAAATGACACAAAGATTTGTGTCCCCTTTACCTTCATCCCTATCATCTTTATCACTATGGTATAAACTATCATTGATTTTCAATTTCCACCCATCTCTATCATTTCTTCTATCATTTATGTTTTTCCTCTAGATTATGTTGTTTCTAATCCTTTGTTTGTGCAACTTCTACTAAAATCTATTAATCGATTTATTTTCTTCCCCAAACTAATATCCTTCTAATGTGTGCAACCTCAACATATTTAGTTCTCTTTAAATACCAATTTGCATATTCTTCATACAATCATCTTCAATTACCAATCTCAACTTGTAACTATTTTCCTTATACCATCCTTCATATATGCTATGTTCTTCATATTCTATTGGTTTCCACTCAAATCCCTTCCTAAGACATTATGAAAATCTATATAATACCTTCTCTTCCATCTCCAACTTACCATTATTCAATTATTTTGTCACAAAATTCTTCATCAATGGCTTCCTTGAATTCTCCAAATTACTTTCAACTATCCTTTCTCCAAATCACATATTCTTTTGTCCACCTAGATCTTTTGGTTCTCTAGATCATCTTTTTTGTTTTGATTTTCTTCCACCATCTAGCTTCTTCTTGGAAGTAACTATACTTTTCTTTAGATTTATCATCATTTCAAGGAATACTACTTCATTCTTCTAAATTAATTTTTTTTTATGTGTTCGCTAAAATTTCTACTTATCACACTTCATCTCATGTATATAAAGTTTACCATAGTATTTAGAAGTTTAAACAATTTTACCTGATGGTAAAAGGAATTTATGATTCTGGAGACAAGTCCATAACAACAATGCCAAGTACAACACTCAAGAATATCACTCTTTAATTTATGCATTCTTATATTCTCACACACCTCTGGTGATAGCCAACCTGACTTTTGCATAGCATGGTTTTGATAGGTCCTCTTAATATTTATACTTATTCACTAAATTTGGTAGCTTGAAGCCTTACCACCATTTGGAATAGTAGTTGTCTAGATCTTTCTTTTTAGCAAATCTTCTTTTAGAGGTAAATGGAGATGCACATGGATGCATCAACTGATTGTTTCAGATCTAAAGTGATTTGTAAAAAAAAATATATTTTCCTTTATTAATATACTTATGAGAATTCCTTTTAAATTTATTATATTTTCAAACTTTAACTTAAAAAAATCATTTATGGAAAAATCATTTATGATTGCCTATTGGCAAATCTGTTGCACATAAATATTGTACAACTGCTAGTATAAAACCTTTTAGATACGCTGATAGAGAGGACGACTACGGGATAAAATTTTCTTAAAAAGGTGAGTAGATCTTAAAAAATAAATGGGAACTGCCCTCCACTGAGTTGCGCTGGTTAGAGTATACATTATTAAAATGAGGACATATTATTAAAAAGAGAACATAGGTGAAAATTATCATTAATCATGAGTACATATTGTTCAAGGATTCGATCATTGAACTGATTCTAAAAAATTGCAATTACCTACTTAAGTTTGAAAGGATTACAATCAAGATCAAGGATCTGGTTTGCTGGTTATCAGATTCCACCGATAACTCAATTGGGTATTCAAAATTTCATCGAATTTAGTCCGATTTGCTCTATCTCACACCTGACCTGTCAATTCTAAGTGCGTGCCAAATTGGGAAGAAGAAAAGAGGAAATCTGCTGGTTCAGGACAGCTGATTTATATGTTCAGATTTCCAATTGGGTTGTGAAAATTTAGTTGGATTCGATTATGAGTGGTGGAAATTTGATCAGTTTGGAAAGAATATTTAATAGGGATTATTCAGATGGATCTTTGCTATAAGAATCGATAGTGTTTGGTTCGGACTGTAATTGAAAGGAGTTTGTTTAGGTGCGCTACTAATTTTTGAAGTAAGAAGAAATGGGTCACAATCAAAGCGAGGGCACCATATGTGAATTTCATGTCCTTGCTGTTGATGACAGTGCTGTGGATAGAAAAATCATTGAAAGGCTATTGAGAAGCTCTTCTTATCAAGGTAAGTTTTGCAAATAGGACATATACTCCCTGTTAGAATCTCAACTTTGGTCATTGAATTTTACATGGCTGTAAAATGATTGAACGTTTTTCTGATGAGTTTTTTGTTAGTTTTGGCAGTGACAAGTGTTGACAGTGTGAGAAAAGCTCTGGAATTCCTTGGTTTAGAAGATGACCACCAAGGCCTCAATGTTGATGTATGTATGGACTCAAAGTATTTGAGGGAATCTGCAGGTTAATGTAATAGATTTACACTGGCACTATTCAGTCCTTGTCTGATGAAATTGGGTCCTTTGCTTTGTTGTGTAATGCAGAAGAAGAAGGTGAATATGATAGTCACAGACTACAGTATGCCAGAGCTCACAGGCTATGACTTGCTCAGGAGAGTTAAGGTATTTTAGAATGCACACCCTAAGCTATTCTTCCCTAATTTCATTTTTAGACGAAAATTTGTACTTAATCTTGACTGCTACAAATTCGTTGTAACAGGAGTCATCAAGTCATAAACATATTCCTGTGGTGATTGTGTCTTCAGAAAATGTGGAGTCCCGAATTAGCAGGTGAACAGTTCTGCAAGTACTTGGTTTTCAGTTTCAGTCACCTATTAAAAGGACCCAGATTTGGTGTTTTGCTTTGAATTTAGAAGTAAATTGAGACATCTTATGTTTATGAACAGGTATCTGTTAGGAGGTGCAGAAAAATTCATATTGAAGCCTGTGAAGTTATCAGATGTTCAGACCCTCAGATCTCACATGCTCCATGTTAGTTCATCTTCTAGGAAGCAACAAAGGCTCCCTTCAAATAAAAAGAGAAAGATGTTTGACAGCCTTTCACCACAGCCAGAGAAGAGACCTAGATTCAGTGAACTATAAGTACCCTGGATACAATTTAAAAATTTTAATCACCCAAGGGCCAAGACTAAGTTATTTAAATATTTTTATTTTTGTGAGAATTTTAATTATGTTGCAGTATTCTGATTACTTAACTCGAGAAATTTTCTCATAATTAATCATTTCTGTAGGACCTTTTAATTCATGTACATATTTTGTGAACGATCATAAGACCAGTACTTGCTTATTTCAAGAAACGCCTCAAATCTTGTTTACCCTGTATAAGGCAGACGAACCCCATATCATTTATGCTTTGATGGATGTTCCGAAGATCTTATTTGGGCATAGACTAAAATACTTATATTTAAATTAGCAATTGGATCCATAGGTTCAATGGGCTCACCAATAATTTTTAGAAGAAATTATAGAATTTATTAGATGTATCTTTTAGAGTATTAATACACACTGATAATTTTTAGAAGAAATTATAGAATTCATTAGATGTATCTTTTAAAGTTTTAATATGTTTGGATTATTTTGTTGTTCTCTGTTATATGTTGTTTGCACCAACCTTTGTTTGATCTCTCTTTTTTGCTTACTTTACCAATACTAACTAAGATTAATTCATTCTAATGCTTTAGCTCAGCTAAAAACTCAAGACATCAATTATTTGTAAAACACATTTTTTTCACAATGATCTTGCAACTTTTAAAGGTCATCCCTTCTAAATTTGAGGTGGAGAGGGTGGAGACCAAGCCACAAACATACATATTAAATTTAAAATACAACTTAACCAAATACTGCACTACACAAAGGCTATACAAAATTTAAATTCCAAGATAAAGTACATTGCAAATAGCATATAAATTTATAATATAGTTTTTAGTTTCACTTATACACCAGAGAAGATCGAAGTAGCAATATTATTATATAATTCAATTTTAACTTTTAGTTTGACTTATACACTTTATTTATAGAAATTATAGTAGCCTATTTGTGCTTTCTCCACCCACTTAAAACACGAGACATTCTTTCATGGAGCATCTAGATAATGATATTTTGAAGCCCAATCTGGATTTACCCACACAAAGGTTTAAAAAATAAGTATCATGTCTCTTAATGAACTCAATTTTTAATCTTAGGTGTTGAGTAGATAAGTAATTTTAAAAAAATGTATAATGTATTGTAATAGCTTTTTAGTATCACAGAAAAGATATCACATATCTCTTTTGTGTTTGAACAACTTGCTCTGGTTCAGATGTGTTTTGTATATGAATGAATCTTGTACACTTGGATAGACAACCAGTAGTTTATCATATCACACAGAACAACAACTACTTAAAACACAAAGATTTACATAGATTGTAATTTACTTTGTGTAAATTGTACAAGATTTTCAAAATGCTAATACCATTTAATTTTTTCAAGCTCGATTGAGATCATCATTACTGCTGCGAGGCGCCACTTTTCCCCGGTATTCCTCACCGAGCTATTAGCATTTAAGATCGATCCTTCTCATTTGTCCTACTAATCAATCTTGCCAATATGTGAGTGGACCAGGAAGAGTCTGAGGAGGTTGTATTATATAATATAGGTATTAACAATCTTACCAGATTTGAGGTAGGGCCCAACAACTTATTAATATATCTGCCCAGTTCTTCAACCTCCTCCTCCTATAAAACCCAACATTCCTGAGAGATCAAGCATCACCCAAATGAGCACCAGCAATGCCATAGTTATTCCTTTAAATCTCACAAGCAACAGCAATGGAAATGATACGGTCGGTGTCACCATTGTTGTTACTGGAGCAGGAAAATATATTAAGAAGCTACAAGAAAAATGGGGATTTACAACCTGATTGACGACACCTAAAAAGTAAATTACAATGCAGCACAGATTTAGTTACCACAACTTTCATCTCCTCTGCCATATGCACTGCATAATATCATACCATGATTCGATTAGTCTTTCATTCATTAGTATTGTTACGTTTGTAATGACCCTTCAAAACTAAAACTATTGACTTCAACTTTGATACAAAACAAAAGAATTATAATCTAACTCTAAGCTAAACATCTACCCTATAATTATGGATGCAGAAAATTGAGTTTGCAAGCTATGAATGAATTCATAGAATGTATAGTTCCTTAGCCTAAGAGGAATTAAAAGTGGGCTTTAACAGAAAGAAGCAGCAGCACTGTAAATACAGCAGCACAACCGCCGCTTGTCTTACACTTGGCCATCTTCAATGAAATGAAAACCACAAATGAATACAATCAATAGAAAAGAAGAAAGATTAATTCACACTTCGTTGTTGGTGAGCTTGGAACTCTCTCACCATTCATTATATATAGTAGATGAATGCAAGTCTGAGGCGTACAACTTTAGGGCTGCAGCAGTCTGAATGAAAATTCAAAGTGTCCAGAATTCTCAAGTATCTGTTCGAGTTCCCTCCTGAATATCTTCCCGGTTGTGGTTGTTCTTGATTATGCTTAGCGAAAGAAAAATAATATAGACAAAAGCAAATGATAGAATCAAATACATAAATACAGAACCAATGCAAAAGAGAACAGCAAATTTTTTTAACATGGTTCACTAAATGGCTACATCCACTTTGAGCAGGAGATAGCTTTCTATATTAAATCCAGAATCAAAAATAATATTACAGCATACACAGCAATATATATATTCATCCCACAACAAAGACACTCCACTCTCTCAATGACTAACAATAGCCAACTTCAATAACCTCTGAAGGACACTATTAATAACCTCATCATGGGAGAAAAGAACATGCAGAGGTCGATGCAATAAGAGGGAGTAGTGGCTGTCAGAACCGTTACATATACTAGGATTGGACTGCAATGTTACACTAACAGATTACCCCCCTTTCATACATTTCTTCATCTTTTTAAAATATCAACATCATGAGTTTTCATATGCCCGACACCCCTTTTCTCATCCTCTTTCATAATCTAAAGTTAGCTCCACTCACTTGAACATAAAATACAATATACAATATTAAATCATCTAAATAATTATTTAAAAAAATGTATTTAATTAATTATTCTTAATAAAATGTCATAGCTAATAAACAGGTTTCATGTATATCTTATTGTCACCCCGCTGACTCTTGGCATCTTTCTGTTAAGATTATTGTATGCATATATAAACATTACTATGAAACTTTACAAACAAGTTCATAGTTCTATTTCATTTGCTGGTGAATTTTTTTAGAGAATCACATATTCATATTCATTTGGTGATATTTTTCAGGGATTTACATGTGTTCTGAGCTTTTCTATAGTTCTATTTCATTTGATGGTGAAATTTTTTTATAGATTCACATATTCATTTGGTGCTATTTTGCAGGGATTTACATATGTTCTGGAGCTTGAATATCCAGTCTTGTAAAGTACGGGTTCATTATAGGGAAGTTCAGAGAGTGTTTCTTTATTCCATTGGTGTTATCTCGAATCCTGCACATTATTATGATAGCCATTGACACACAATCAAAAAATAAATCTAACATCTAGGAAAAAGAAAGATAGCCTAAGGAAGAAAAAAGATACGATGGCTTAGAGGCCTATAGTTTTTGTTAATTTTTTTATCTACCCCTCATTACAACTGAATTTTCTCTTGGTAATAATTACAATTTTTTTGGTGTATATTCCAAACTATTATACCTTTGGAAGCTATTTTCTTGATGGAGATATTTCAATAATATTTTCATGACAGTTTGGTGTGTTAATTGGGCTGTTCAATTATTTCTTATAACTACCCTTACAAATATTTTAATAGCGTAGAACCTCCCTTATTCCACAAAAAATTTAGACTTCTTTCTTTAATTAGATTGCTTCTGTATGTTTTTGTTTATATTTTAGGGACCAAAAAAGTTGAAACAAATAATGTTTTTGCATTTGGGCAAAAGTAGGTCGAATAGTTTTCTTGTTATAGTGTGTTGCAGAATATTCACTCCTTGCTCCTCCAAAATAGACAAGAAGCTTAGAGTAAAAAGTAAGCAACCAACAACAACTAAACCAAATGAAAAAATATCAAAGGCTTTTTCTATTAAAAGAGGGGTAAGAAATTTATTCAATCCAAAAAAGATCAATACATAGCAAGAGCATTATGTAACATTCCTATCTATCTCTACTAATTGATCTAACTTTTGAGCCAAATCCAGGGGTAATTGACCCCTTTCCACAATATTCCAATCTTGCAAATGATCAGAAGCCCATTGAGCCAAATAATCTGCAACCCCATTCCATTCTCGAAGAATGTGACAGAAAGAAACAGAATCCAAGGAAGCACACAAATTAAGAATCTGCTTTATAATAACAGCCAAATGCCAATTGACATCCTCTAACTGCTACCTCTTTAGCAAAATCACCACCACCTGAGAATCCGACTCACAAATTATCCATCTCCTCCCAAGAGCACAACCACTCTCAACAACATATAAAATGGCAAGGGCCTCCATAGTTTTTTTAACGATAATGTGGAGAAAGAGAAAATCACAAGTGGCAGAAATCTTGATAGGTAGTAGTTATGGTTGAGAAACTTATTGACAAGTGGTGAATGATTATTAACTTTGGGCAGTTTAATAGGTGGGAGTAGTTATTCAAGAAGTGGCCACATGTTACTATTTTAGCCTTAAAACTATCAAATTCATGATATTTCCATTCCTCATTTGTGCCGTGAATTCAATGGGTGGGGAAAGCCTATATTTTTCAAGGTGTTACTAATATTGTTGTTTATGTTATACCTCTTCTCATCTTAAGCGTTTCTCTTTACCATGCCCATAAATATAAAATGTACATGGATTTGTTTGATGGCACACTATATTAAACCGCCTACATCCTAAATCATTCCAGGTATACACAAGATGGCACAATATTTTAATTATATAGTGCAGTCATACAACAAATAAATTATAATGGAATGAATGAAAATATGAACTTGATTGGTGCAAGTAGCTTAGTAAGTGAGATTTCAATATGACAAATAAGAAAAATAAGAGTGCAAACTATGAGGCTTCCATGTGGAGTGATTGGAGTGGAGGGTGGCCAAAATACTTTGAGGCCAAATTGATCCCGAGAAAATTTACTTTATACACTATACTATTCTTAAAATATGGCATACCCCATTGTTACTATGGAATGGTTTCATTAAATTTAAAGGTTTAATGTGGTTCATTTGAAATTCAAATTATTTTATTCATTAGGAAATTTCACATGAGGGACCTAAGGTTTTAAAAGGGAATCAACTGCTCACAAAATTTAAGTGGCCCCACTATAGCACTTCTTTAATATGTTTTTAATATAAAGGGGTAAAAGACAACTTCATATGCAAAGAGTAAAACACATTTTACATCTGACACATTTTATTATTTGTGTCCAAGTGAATTTTAATGTATAAAGTCTTAAGTAAGCAAAAAAGAGTTTAATAGGCTCCAACCTCAATTCTCCCTGTTATAATATTTATAAAAATAAATATGACTACTAAATAAATTTATGAATTAAAAGGTAGGTACACTCTTGTATCATCATGGTGAAACAATTTTTTTAACAAAAGAGGGGTAAAAATTTATTAAAACGAGAAAAAGTACAAAGCAAGAAAGTTACAAAGCCCTATCAAGCTCCACTAAGTGAGCCAAATGTTGAGACAGATCCGAGGGTAAACAACCTCGGTCCATCAAATTCTAATCATGAATATGTTCAGAAGCCCATTTAGCCAAACAATCAACAACACTATTCCATTCTCTAGGAATATGAGTAAAAGTAACATATTCCAACAAAGCACAGAGGTTAAGGATCTGGTCCACAATCAAAGCCAACTACCAACTGACATTATCTGAATGCCTCCTATTCAACAAGTTCACCACAACCTAGGAATCAGACTCACAAATGATCCTTCGCCACCCCAATTGACTCCCACGCTCCACAGCTGTTAAAATTGCCTGAGCCTCCATAAGATTATTAG
Source organism: Cunninghamia lanceolata (assembly GCA_027924645.1). Classification (NCBI taxonomy): domain Eukaryota; kingdom Viridiplantae; phylum Streptophyta; class Pinopsida; order Cupressales; family Cupressaceae; genus Cunninghamia; species Cunninghamia lanceolata. The sequence continues at coordinate 1,965,656 of BSBN01000574.1, read as the reverse complement.
TATGGAGACCCTTATACACAGAGAAAATAAACTGAACATCTCCCAAGTTGTCTCGACCAACACCACCGATTCCAGCATGACCAGGGTTTCCACGAGAAGAACCATCCGTGTTGATTTTTAGTGTACCCTGAGGTGGAGGGGACCATCTCCCCTCTCTATTCACCTTCGGGGTAGGATGTCTACATCTGTTGCGCATGAGCTAGTGGTGCGGAGGTGGAAGATGAAGACGATGAGAACAACCAACATCACAAGGGTCCACCGGTGCCATAAGATCACACTTAGCTGCAATAGTTTCACCCAAAGAATGCAAAATTTTCCACCACAAACGAGGGGCCACCAACATCACCTCCTAAAAAATCTGACGATTCCGCTCCAACCAAAGGTTCCACAAAATAAAGGAAGGGCCAATAGCCCAAGCAGCCTGAAGGAAGGAAGTAGAAACAGGGGCCTTACCCCACCGGTCCACAAACTTAACCAAGGAGGAGACATGCCAGCAGGGCATATTCCACACCCGCCACCAAAAATGCCAAATCTCCCTAGCATAGGGACATTGGAAGAGAGATGAGAGACACTCTCCTCAGAGTGATGACACAACACACACATAGAAGGGCCTTGGAGACCATGCTTACACAAATTATCCCAAGTAAGGCAGCGGTTTTGAGCAACTAGCCACAAGAAAAAATTGTACTTGGGCCACGACAACTTGTGCCAAACATTCTTCCACCAAGGGACCTCGATGGCCCCAAACAACTGCTTACCAAGTTGCTTATAGCCAGCAGACACAGTATACTTCTCGGATAAATCAGGACCATCCCAAGCCAAGACATCGGGCCCCTTCAAAGAATTACAAGCACGGGAAGCTAAAAGCTGAGCAAGCTCACACCTATCCGCCTCAGTCCCCCCAGGAGGCCACTCAGAGGGAAGCTTCCAACGAAAACTTACCGCTGAACCACAATGTTGAGCACACTTATAATGCTCAACGGTATCCTAGCCAGCCACAGTAAAAACCTCAGAAAGAGACTGGAGATGAGGGAGAGAACAGAGAATAGGAGGGTGGCCATCCCAAGAATCTAACCAAAAAAGAGTCTGTGACCCCGAATGGCAAATCCAAAAAAGTGCACGCTTAATCAACTGGGCCCCAGCTTTTAAGGTATGCCAAATCATAGAACCACTCCCCTCTAGAGGATAGTGCGGGACATCACAAGGAGCAACACCCCTAAGATATTTATGGGTGAGAATACGGGCCCATAACTGATGCTGATTAGTACACCAACGCTAGTAAAGCTTAGCAGCAAGAGCTTGCCCGTTCCAGATAGCAGAGCGTAACCCAAGACCACCCTTCTGCTTTGGTTTACACATAGAATCCCACTTAACAAGGCTCCACTTAGAAGAAAGTAAGTTACCACTCCAAAGGAATTGACGAGAGAGGGCATCAAAATCCCTAAGGAAATACAAAGGGGCCACTTGAACAAAACATCTGTAAATAGGGAGGGCCTGGATAACCGACTTGAGAAGAGTCACTCTAGCAGCCGTAGATAGCCACCGATGAGTCCAATGAGTCACCTTCCACCTCAGCTTGTTAAGCAGCATTTGCCAGGAGGACCTAGGCTGACGCCCAACAGCCAACGGAATACCCAAATAGACAAAGGGAAGAGACCCAATTTGAAACCGCAAAATAGCAGCAATCCTCCATTGGATAGCCTAAGGCGTATTAAAAAAGAAAATAGAAGACTTTTGCTCATGTACTTTCTGACCCAAAGCCGCAAGGTAAATATCCAATGCTTGCCTAAAAGATTCAGCTTCTCGAATACGTGCCGACCCCATAAGAGAAGTGTCATCCACAAACTAGAGATGGGAAATCGTTGGCAAACCCAAGCCCCACTGCCAACCAGAAATCAAGCCTTGAGAGACCTTACCTTTAAGGAACCGACTCAGCCCCTCCGCCATAATGATAAACAGATAAGGAGAGAGCGGGTCCCCCTATCGAAGGCCCCTAGTAGCACCAAAAGGCTCTAAAGGTTCACCATTCACAATAACCGAAAAAGAAGGGGAAGTAACACAGTTCAAAATCCAACTCACCCAATCCGGAGAAAAACCAAAGGCCAACATAATCTTCTGAAGAAAACTCCATTTAACTTTGTCATAAGCTTTGGCCATATCCAACTTGATGAACATAGACCGTTCCGAAGAAGTCGCCATGGAATGAATGACCTCAGAGGCTACAACCACCCCATCCAGAATTTGCCGACCTACCACAAAGCCACCTTGCTCCTCTGAAAGAATAGTATAGTGTATAAAGTAAATTACATTCCCTTCTAATTACAACTTCTACCCACTCTCTATCCTTTTGTTATCACATTCCCAAGAATTCACAAGTATTTTACATCTTTCTACACTCTATATTCCCAAGAACACTCTATATCAGATGTAAATGACACAAAGATTTGTGTCCCCTTTACCTTCATCCCTATCATCTTTATCACTAAGGTATAAACTATCATTGATTTTCAATTTCCATCCATCTCTAGCATTTCTTCTATCACTCATGTTTCTCCTTTAGATTATGTTGTTTCTAATCTTTTGTTTGTGCAACTTCTACCTAAATCTATTAATCAATTTATTTTCTCCCCCAAACTAATATCCTTCTTCTATTATGTGCAACCTCAACATATTTAGTTCTCCTTAAATACCAATTTGCATATTTTTTCATAAAATCATCTTCAATTACCAATCTAACTTGTAATTATTTTCCTTATGCCAATCTTCATATATGCTATGTTCTTCATATTTTATTGGTTTCCACTCAAATCCCTTCCTAAGACATTTTGAAACTCTATATAATACCTTCTCTTCCATCTCCAACTTACCATTATTCAATTATTTTGCCAAAAAATTCATCATCAATGGCTTCCTTGGATCCTTGAAATTACTTTCAACTATCTTTTCTCCAAACCACATATTCATTTGTCCACCTAGATCTTTTGGTTCTCTAGATCATTTTTTTTGTTTTGATTTTCTTCCACCATCTAGCTTCTTGGAAGTAACTACACTTTTCTTTAGATTTACCATCATTTCAAGGAATACTACTTCATTCTTCTAGATTACTTTTTTTTTTCATTTGTTCCCTCAAATATCTACTTATCACATTTCTTCATCTCATGTATATAAAGTTTACCATAGTATTTAGAAGTTTAAACAATTTTACCTGATGGTAAAAGGAATTTATGATTCCCTAGACAAGTCCATAACAATTCCCATACACCTGTGGTGATAACCAACCTAACTTTTGCATAGCATGGTTTTGATAGCTCCACTTAATATTTATACTTATTCACTAAATTTGGTAGCTTGAAGCCTTACCACCATTTTGAATAGTTGTCGTCTAGATCTTTCTTTTTAGCAAATCTTTTTTTAGAGACAAATGGAGATGCACATGAATACATCAACTGATTGTTTCAGATCTAGAATGATTTGTTAAAAAAGAAAATTTATGAGAATTCTTTTAAATTTATTCTATTTTCAAACTTTAACTTTTAAAAAAAATCATTTATGGTTGCCGATTGGCAAATCTGTTTGCACATAAATATTGTGCAACTGCTAGTATAAAACCTTTTAGATACGCTGATAGCGAGGACGACTACGGGATAAAATTTTCTTAAAAAGGTGAGTAGATCTTAAAAAATAAATGGGAACTGCCCTCCACCGAGTTGCGCTGTTGAGAGTATGCATTCTTAAAATGAGGACATATTATTAAAAAGAGAACATAGGTGAAAATTAGAGGGCCATCCACTTCACCTATATTCACAAATCTGCGAACATTATCATTAATCATGAGTACACATTGTTCAAGGATTCTTTCATTGAATTGACTCTAAAGAACTGTGATTACAATCCAGATCAGGGATCTGGTTTGCTGGTTATCAAATTCCACCGATTTCTCAATTGGGTATTCAAAATTTCATCGAATTTAGTCCGATTTGCTCTATCTCACTGGTTCAGAATTGTAAGTAAGTGCGTGCCAAATTGGTAAGAATAAAAGAGGAAATCTGCTGGTTCAGGACAGCTGATTTATATGTTCAGATTTCCAATTGGGTTGTGAAAATTCAGTTGGATTCGGTTATGAGTGGTGGAAATTTGATCAGTTTGGAAAGAATATTTAATAGGGATTATTCAGATGGATCTTTGCTATAAGAATCCATATTGTTTGGTTCGGACTCGAATTGAAAGGAGTTTGTTTAGGTGCGCTACTAATTTTTGAAGTAAGAAGAAATGGGTCACAATCAAAGCGAGGCCACCATATGTGAATTTCATGTCCTTGCTGTTGATGACAGTGCTATGGATAGAAAAATCATTGAAAGGCTATTGAGAAGCTCTTCTTATCAAAGTAAGTCTTGGAAATAGGACATATGAAGCTTGCAAATAGGACATATACTCCCTGTTAGAATCTCAACTTTGGTCATTGATTTTTACATGGCTGTAAAATGATTGAATGTTTTTCTGATGAGTTTGTTGTTAGTTTTGGCAGTGACGAGTGTTGACAGTGTGAGAAAAGCTCCGGAATTCCTTGGTTTAGAAGATGACCACCAAGGCCTTAATGTTGATGTATGTATGGACTCAAAGCATTTGAGGGAATCTGTGGGTTAATGTAAGAGATTTACGCTGGCACTATTCAGTCCTTGTCTGATGAAATTGGGTCCTTTGCTTTGTTGTGTAATGCAGAAGAAGAAGGTGAATATGATAGTCACAGACTACAGTATGCCAGAGCTCACAGGCTATGACTTGCTCAGGAGAGTTAAGGTATTTTACAATGCACACCCTAAGCTATTCTTCCCTAATTTCGTTTTTAGACTAAAATTTGTACTTAATCTTGACTGCTACAAATTCCTTGTAACAGGAGTCATCAAGTCATAAGCATATTCCAGTGGTGATTGTGTCTCCAGAAAATGTGGAGTCCCGAATTAGCAGGTGAACAGTTCTGCAAGTACTTGGTTTTCAGTTTCAGTCACCTATTAAAAGGACCCAGATTTGGTGTTTTGCTTTGAATTTACAAGTAAATTGAGACATCGTATGTTTATGAACAGGTATCTGCCAGGAGGTGCAGAAAAATTCATATTGAATCCTGTGAAGTTATCAGATGTTCAGACCCTCAGATCTCACATTCTCCATGTTTGTTCATCTTGTAGGAAGCAACAAAGGCTCCCTTCAAATAAAAAGAGAAAAATGTTTGACAGCCTTTCACCACAGCCAAAGAAGAGACCTAGATTCAGTGAACTATAAGTACCCTGGATACAATTTAAAAATTTTTAACACCCAAGGGCCAAGACTAAGTTATTTAAATATTTTTATTTTTGTGAGAATTTTAATTATGTTGCAGTATTCTGATTACTTAATTCGAGAAATTTTCTCCTAATTAATCATTTCTGTAGGACCTTTTAATTCATGTACATATTTTGTGAACAATCATAAGACGAGTACTTACTTATTTCAAGAAACGCCTCTAAATCTCGTTTACCCTGTATAAGGCAGACGAACCCCATATCATTTATGCTTTGATGGATGTCCATAACCTGTTCCGAAGATTCCATTTGGGTATTGGGCATAGACAAGGAGGATGTTGGGTAAGGTTGTGGAATTTGGCTTTCCGCCATTTGCATTTGCTTGCAAGCTTCTAGAGTCTCATCAAAAAAACATTTTTTTGCATATCTTGCAATCATTGCATTCCATGAGACAACATTTCTTTGAGGCATCATGTCCAACAATTCACGTGCCTTGTCTATGTTTTCTCACTTTGCATACATATCTCATAGGCAAGTTGCAACTACAACATTTGACGAAATTCCCATATCCTTTATGCCTTGATGGATGTCCATACCCTGATCCGAAGATCCCATTTGGGCATAGACAAAGAGGATATTGGCTAAGATTGTGAATTTGGCTTTACACCTGCCAATTGCATTTGCTTGAAAGTTTCTAAAGCCTTATAAAAAAAAATAGTTTGTGCATATCTTTCAATCATTGCATTCCATGAGACAACATTTCTTTGAGGCATCATGTCAAATAGTTCATGTACCTTGTCTATGCTTCCTCACTTTGCATACATGTCTCATAGGGCAGTTGGAACTACAACATCTGATGAAATTTCCCTATCCTTTATGCATTGATGGATGTCCATACCCTGTTCAGAAGATCCCATTTGGGCATAGACAAGGAGGGTGTTGGCTAAGGTTGTGGAATTTGGCTTTACACCCGCCAATTGCATTTACTTGAAAGTTTCTAAAGCCTTATAAAAAAAACATTTTGTGCATATCTTGCAATCATTGCATTCCATGAGACAACATTTCTTTGAGGCATCATGTCAAACAGTTCGCGTGCCTTGTCTATGCTTCCTCACTTTGCATACATGTCTCATAGGGCAGTAGGAACTACAACATCTGACGAAATTCCCATATCCTTTATACATTGATGGATGTCCATACCCCGTTTAGAAGATCCCATTTGGGCATAGACAAGGAGGATGTTGGCTAAGGTTGTGGAATTTGGCTTTACACCCGCCAATTGCATTTGCTTGAAAGTTTCTAGGGTAAAAGCAAGAAACTCGGTCCACATGTAGGGGAAGTCGCACGGGCAAAAAAATTCCCGACAGGAATGGGTACCATTTTCAAAGAAACGGGCACCCGTTTAGGAATGGGTACTCAAGCCTAAATGGGTACCCGTTATATAATAGATATAATAGAAATGGATACCCATTATATAATAGATATAATAGAAATGGGTACTCGTTCTTTATGCATTGATGGATGTCCATACCCTGTTTAGAAGATCCCATTTGGGCATAGACAAGGAGGATGTTGGCTAAGGTTGTGGAATTTGGCTCTACACCCGCCAATTGTATTTGCTTGAAAGTTTCTAGGGTAAAAGCAAGAAACTCAGTCCACATGTAGGGGAAGTCGCATGGGCAAAAAAATTCCCGACAGCGACGGGTACCCATTTTCAAAGAAGCGGGTACCTGTTTAGGAACGGGCACCCGAAGCTAAACGGGTACCCAAGCCTAAACGGGTACCCATTATATAATAGATATAATAGAAATGGGTACCCATTCTTAAACATAACGAGTATCCGTTTTGTTTATAAATGGGTACCCATTCTATGAATTTTGAAATCACCGACCGCCTTTTCCCTTCCCTTTGCTTGGGTTTTAGGCTTGGGATAGGTATGGTTAGCCGACCTTGAACCTTGGACCTGCAAGTTTTTTTCTAAGTATAGAACAAGAGGAAAGACTGAGTTTACCTATATGGCTAACGACCTTTTTTTTTTTGAATTTTTTTATGAAATGAAAACCCATTATAGATGATAGTGTATAGTTTTGAAATATGTAATTTTTTTTTGTTATTGGACATGTTTTTCTATTTATTATTTAATTTATGAGCAAACTGGTCCAAAAACTTGAAATGACAGGTGTTTGTATTTTTTTAATAACTTTTAATTTTTAAATTTTTTTAAAAAAAATTATATGTCATCAATCTACACATCATTCTTTACACAATGAAAAAATAATAATTAATTTAATGATTTTTTTACTCAAATTATGTTGGCCGTACACAAGGGGTTTTCAAAAGTAGCAATTAGGCCTAATAAAAAATTAATAAAAAAATATTACTTGGAAAAAAATTATAAAAAAATATCCTCATCAAATTTCACTATACTACACATCTTTTCCCAAAAGGATTTTGAAAAATAAATTTATTTAGGTCAAATTATGTTGGTCATACATGTGCATGGTATGGTTTTAAAAAAGTGACTTTTAAACAGTGGTTTTTAGAAATGCCTGTTGAAAATTAATTTGCATCATCTGGGTACTGAAATAAATTACATATTTAGAAACTAGACTCCGAGTACTACATTTTATATTTAGTGACTTTTTCAAAGATTCCATCTCTAAGTGCTTCAAATTTTAAGGTCAAATGTGACAAATTCTGAAAATTAGGAAAAACACTTCCATTTTTTTGGCCAAAAAGTGGACCCAACTTCTTGCACTGACCCTCTAAAGCCTTATCAAAAAAATATTTTTTGCATATCTTGCAATCATTGCATTCCATGAGACAACATTTTTTTGAGGCATCATGTCAAACAATTCATGTGCCTTGTCTATGTTTTCTCACTTTGCATACATATCTCATAGGGCAGTTGCAACTACAACATTTGATGAAATTCCCATATCCTTTATGCCTTGATGGATGTCCATACCCTGATCCGAAGATCCCATTTGGGCATAGACAAAGAGGATGTTGGCTAATATTGTGGAATTTGGCTTTACACCCGCTAATTGTATTTTCTTGAAAGTTTCTAAAGCCTTATCAATTTTTTTTTTTTTTGCATATATTGCAATCATTGCATTCCATGAGACAACCTTTCTTTGAGGCATCATGTCAAACAATTTACGTGCTTTGTCTATATTTCCTCACTTTGCATACATGTCTCATAGGATAGTTGCAACGACATCATTTGACAAAATTCCCATATCCTTTATGCTTTGATGGATGTCCATACCATGTTCCGAAGATCCCATTTGGGCATAGACAAGGAGGATGTTGGCTAAGGTTGTGGAATTTGGCTTTACACCCACCAATTGCATTTTCTTGAAAGTTTCTAAAGACTTATCAAAAAAACATTTTTTTGCATATCTTGCAATCATTGCATTCCATGAGACAACATTTCTTTGAGGCATCATGTCAAACAATTCACGTGCCTTGTCTATGTTTTCTCACTTTGCATACATATCTCATAGGGCAGTTGCAACTACAACATCTGACGAAATTCCCATATACTTTATGTCTTGATGGATGTCCATACCCTGATCTGAAGATCCCATTTGGGCATAGACAAAGAGGATGTTGGCTAAGATTGTGGAATTTGGCTTTACACCCGCCAATTGTATTTTCTTGAAAGTTTCTAAAGCCTTATCAAAAAACATTTTTTTGCATATATTGCAATCATTGCATTCCATGAGACAACATTTCTTTGAGCCATCATATCAAACAGTTCACGTGCCTTGTTTATGCTTCCACACTTTGTATACATGTCTCATAGGGCAGTTGCAACTACAACATCTGATGAAATTCCCATATCCTTTATGCTTTGATGGATGTCCATACCCTATTGCAAAGATCCCAATTGGGCACAGGAAAGGAGGGTGTTGGGTAAGGTTGTGGAATTTGGCTTTACACCCTTAAAGACTTGGTATACTTTAAAGAAAGATGACAAGCAAAGTGATAAGTTCTCAAAGATATATATAGCTAGTGAGGAATTCAATAAATATACTCATTATAGAGTTAATTCTAATATGAGCCTATGTTTTATTTGTTAAACTAATAATTTAAACATTGCCAAGGGAAATGGATGTACACAAAATCTAAATGGGTTAAAGATTCATATTAAACTTAGTCTATAGATAAATTATAAGGATTTTAATCATGAACCTAATAATATTATTAATAGTATTTTGATCATGAACCTAATAATATTATTAGTAGTATTTTAATCATGAACCTAATAACAAGAAATGGATAAAGTATAAAGTGACAAACTCAAGCATTAATGATTTTAATCATGAACCTATCCTCTAAGTTTGGCTCTTGGTTCCAATTTATTAAGTATGATAATACTCCCTTTGTTTGCTTCTAATGTCATAAATCTAGCCATTTTACCAAAAACGACCCTACCAAAAGTCTTAGTAAAAAGGAAGTTATTCTAATAATCAATCAAAGCAAGTAACAAAAAATCAAATAGCCAATCAAAATAAGTAACAAAAAAGATCTCCTTCAAGTCACATTTATCCTAGGGTTTGGTGAGTTTCTATTAGCAACCAAACCATAGGTCTTCATGACACCATATTATCTTGATTTTGGCAAGAAAAATTGATATGCATCCTTGAATTCACTCATAATTCATAAATTTATCTTACAATTACCCATGTGGGCCCCATTAGTGATGTCATAACATTAGTGAAATGTAACGGCCAAGTAGGTAATGGGCTCTAGTAGCATTGACTCACACACCTTGACGTGTTGGCACAATTAGTTCGGCCCCACAAGGTGGGAAGAAGAAAATATGCCCGTTGGTACCTTTTCACTACTCTCAAATGACACATTTTTCCAAGAATGCATACGTTGTTGGCACAGTCAAATTCTTTGGAGTTGACTAAAACTAAGACAGAGTATTGTAGAGGGACTCGACATCTACCTATATGTCCAGATAGAACATTCATAGGTGCCATAGATCGAGAGAAAATGCAAGTGAAAGTTTTTCAACTTTTTGTTCTTTGGGCTCTTCAGAGACTCCTGGTACAATGTAGCTTGGAAAGATTGGGAGACTTGGGAAATGAATCGAGGCCTCCAGTATAATCCACCTACCCACCCCGATGTGTTGGTGCAGTCAGTTCAGCCCCACGAGGTGGGAAGAAGAAAATATGCTTGTTGGCACCTTTTCACTGCTCTCAAATGACACATTTTGCAAGAATGCATACATTGTTGGCACGGTCAAATAGTCTAGAGTTGACCAAAATTGAGATAGGGTATGGTAGAGGGACAAAACTTCCACCTGTAAATCCAAATAGAACATTTGTAGGTGCCATAGATCAAGAGAAAAGGAAGGTGAAATTTTTCAACTTTTTGCTCTTTGGACTCTTGAGAGACTCCTGGTGCAATGTAGCCTAGAAGGATCAAGAGACTTGGGGAACAAACTGAGGCCTCCCCTAGTGTTCACTTTCCCACCCAGATGTGTTGGTGTAGTTGGTTCGGCCTCATGAGACAAAGAATGCAAAATATGGCTCCTAGCAAGTCTCTGTTGAATGCTAATGATACATTTTTGTAACATTTCATACATCGTAGCCATGGTCAAATGGTTTGGAGATAATAAAAATTGAGAGAGGTTATTGTGGAGGGACTCTACATGTAGTTGTAGGTTTAGATGGAACAATCATAGGTGTCATGAATTTTGAGTACCAGTCCATCATAGTTTGGCAGTTTTTGCACTTAGGTCTCTTAAGAGACTTTGTCGAAATAGTGTAGCTTGGAAGGATCGAGAGACCTATGGATTGAACCAAGGCCTCCTCTAGCATTCACCTACCCACACAGATGTCTTAGCACTATCAGGTTGTGGTGCAGTGCACCTAGGATGTCCTTAAGTCAAATATTTGAAAATTTTGATTCTTTTTGAGCTCAAAAAGAATCAAAATTTTCAAATATTTGACTTAAGGACATCCTAGGTGCACTGCACCATACACTCTAACTTGTAACTTTTCCAAGTCCCTTGGAAAGAATCTTGTAATTTGTCCTCCATTGCTTGTCTCTGACCTTCATGTTTGTCTTCATCAGGTTCATCTTTCTTTGGTCCTTTACTGTCCTTGTTATCTTTTCTCTTGTCTTTCCTTGAAGTTCGCTTCACTCTGTCATAGAGTACTCTGTCAATCTTCTTATCACTGATAAAAAAGAATCAAAATTTTCAAATATTTGACTTAAGGACATCCTAGGTGTACTGCACCATACACTCTAACTTGTAACTTTTCCAAGTCCCTTAGAAAGAATCTTGTAATTTGTCCTCCATTGCTTGTCTCTGACCTTCATGTTTGTCTTCATCAAGTTCATCTTTCTTTGGTCCTTTACTGTCCTTGTTATCTTTTCTCTTGTCTTTCCTTGAAGTTCACTTCACTCTATCATAGAGTACTCTGTCAATCTTCTTATCATTGAACTCTACCACCTCACTCTCTTTTACCTCTGTTCTCAGCCTTTTATCAACTGTCATCACTTTACCTTTCATCTCTTGCATAGTCCTCTGCCCCATGCTCTTTTTGTCTTCATTCTTTTCACTTCTAACTGTACCATCACCTTTCTCAACCTCTGTCAGACCTGCAGCTGTAACTTTCTCTTTCCAATCACCTTTAGAAATCTCTATCCTCACACCATCCAACTGCCTCTTCTTTGTACTCATCATCACAGGGCACATGACTGTCCCTACTAAGATCCCTTCACTTATTTCTTGCCTTTCCATAGGATTTTCACTCTTAGACTTCCTTGTTTTAGACCAAGACATATTTCTACTTACCTCCTTCCACATGAAGGCATTCCTCTTTACAACTAGTTGCAAATCATCTTCACACTTCCCATTTGCTGTCTCAATAGTTGTATGCCTTGAAAAGGATGTATACTCCTTGGTTTCACTCGCTTCAACCCTCACTAGCTCCTTCTTGCCAAACATTATCATTTTTGTTGTCTTTGACTGCTCTTTGACTTCTTCCTGCATTGGCATTAATACAAAAGTCTTCTCATCCTTCCTAATGGTGTAGGTGTTATCTTTTCCATTATAAATTATAGACCTATCAAACTGCCAGGGTCTTCCAAGTATCACATGACAACAATCCATGGGTAGGATGTCACAAAGTGCCCTATCCTCATATGCTCCAATCTTGGACTCTACTAATGCTTGTTCACTTACTAAAATGGACTGATGATCACTTACCCGAGAGACTTTGTAAGGTGTGTCCCTAGGTACTCTCTTCAACCTTAGTTTGTCTACCATCACACTAGACACCATATTATCAGTACAACCAGAATCTACTATCATTTTACATACCTTGTCTTTGCACTTACAAGTTGTCCTAAACAATGCTTTCCTCTGGATCAGCTCCTTCTCCTTGGAGGTCTTCAATAGTGTTCTTTCTCTCAGCATCAATTTTTCTCCTACCTCACCAACACAACTAGTGGGAGTAGAACCACCACATTCGTCTTCTTGGACTAATTGAGTCCTTCTCTCATTCTTCCTTTCACCATCACTTGAAAAATTTTGCTTCTCAAGACAATTGTATGCTAGGTGCCCAAACTCTTGGAAATTGTAACACTTACCTATAAAGGTGTTTGCATTCCTTCCACCACCAAATTTGCCTCTAGAGCCTCTGCCTTTGAAATCTACACTTTGTCCTTGTTTGAAATCTGCACTTTGTGCCTTGCTCATCTCCTCTTGACCCTCATTGACTTGTTTTGCATTAAAAGATCCTCTACCTCTAGAGGTATTGCCTCTGCCTCTGGTTGTCTTATCTTGTCTCCTTTTTAGCTTCTCTTCCACTCTAACTGCCATCTGATAACATTCTTCAACATTCCTTGGATTTGCCAACACTAGTTCATCCTGCATGTTAAACCTCAAACCACCAATATACCTAGCAGCTTTTTGCACTTCACTTTCATTTTGATCGGACCTTATACTAAGCTTATAAAACTTTTCAATGTATGTCTTAACATCCATTTCTTTTTGTCTTAAACTTTGAAGGTTCTTAAACATTTGAACTTCATAATCTTTAGGCAAGAACTTACCTTTGATCTTAGACATCATCTTGTCCCATGAAACAATCTTTGCCTTTCTTTGCTTTCTCCTCTCTATCTGCTGATAATCCCACCATAACAAAGCATGACCTATCAGCTTGGTCTTTGCAATCTTCACTTTCTGATCCTCAGGAACTTCTTCACACTCAAAATGATTGTCCAATGCTGCAATCCAGTCAAGTAACTCTTCATCACTAAGGCTTCCTCCATACTTTGGCACATCTATCTTCATCTTGTGCTTGTCTTATTTTACTGCTTTCAACAACTTTACCATCCTCTGATCCTCAGGGTCATATTATTCTTCCACATCTTCACACTCAACTTCCTCTTCTTCCTCAAACTCATTCTCATCACCTGGAGTCACTCCCCTTCTCTGATTTTGTTCTAAGGTAGCCATTCTTTCCTTCAACTCCCTCAACTCTCTAATATGTTTCTCCTTCATCTCATTCATCTCTTAAGCCATGTTTCTTCCTCTTGGAGGCATCTTTGACAAACTGCCTTTTCAACTTAACACTTCACAATCACAACTGATCTACTAACTGTGCTCTGATAACACTTTGATGTAGAGCTTAAACCACCAAATCACCACTAAGTGTCAAATCAAACTATTCAGTGGGAAGAGGATGCAGGGGATGGCAAGGTAAATAGGACATTAGGCCTCTATGGGCCTGACTACTCCATTGATCTTCTTACTAGACATGACTGTCCACTCATTTTCCATGGTTCCAAGACTACACCACAACACCATCTATGGGTTCATATACCTAGGCTCTTTGCCAAACTTTCTAGGGACCCTAGAGCATCTATGATTGACTATCCCAAGCTCACAAAACCATCAGAATTCTCAGGTGGTATCTCCTTGTACCACTTCCTTGTAGCCCTCTTAAAGGGATTGTCATGCAATAACTTTTGGTATGGACCTCCAAACATGACTGTGATGGACTTTTTGAGTACTCTTTATCAAGTTCTTCAACATATCCAACATGCACTATGGAGTCCTTTGGAACACAAACCTCTAATCTTGACTGTATCGGTTTCCTACTAGGCCTAGTTAGGTCAGTTTTACAAACAAAGTGCTCACAAACAATAAACTCCATATATCACTTTCCCATCATGGGAAGAGGCATAAAGATGGCTAAAAAATAGCCTTTTTCAAGACTACAGCCCTATAAGGACATGCCTAAAAACTAGGAAAAAGACAGTCCTCCACTCACTCCATCACCTAGTTATGCCTTTAGAGGTTTTATTATAACATTTCAAACCAAAATTACATTTATGCTCAATATTTGAGCTAAAAAAGAATCAAAATTTTCAAATGTTTGACTTAAGGACATCCTAGGTGCATTGCACCATAAGTTTATTGTTTGTAGAGGATTCATTGATGAGGGATGGAGTCGAATGTATGAAGAATAGAAACGTTTGAAGAGGAGAAATACAAATTTTGCCCCTGTTTTTTTGAGTTTTCTGAGTTTCTTGTTGTTCTACAATCCACCCTATGTCTGTACTGTACTGTCAAGATCCAAATGGCATAGAATATTGAAGTGGATGGTGTTACCTTTGATTTGTAGCAAGTTTAGATATATTTCATCAACATTAAAGGATTTTACCACACATTTTCTTGTTACTGCTCTATTTTCCAATTTTATTTCTAATTTTTGTGTTGTTCCTCTAGACCGCACTTGCCCGTACTGCATAGTCAAGGGCACAATTGATCAAAATGGTGTAGTAGATGATCTTACCTTTCATTTGATCCAAGTAGGAGGGAATATCATTGAGGTTTAGTCATTTTGTAGTTGGTTGTTGTGAAGTTGGTCTCAAACCCTTGTTTTGAGGGTTTTAGGGAGGTTTTTGATTTCCTAACCCATTCTACTATGTTAGAACCCCAAAATGGGTGGAATGAGGTTGGGTTGGCATGATTTCCAATGGGTTATGTGTGCAGGGGTAGAGGGCAAATGAAATATGGAGTTTGGAGCCATTGTGGCCTAATAGCTCTATGTGTTTGGGCTAACTAGCTTTGGTGGAGTGAAGATTTGACCATGAAATGTCCTAGAGTGACCTTGGACCTAAAACATTTGTGAAATCTACCTATTTACAACCTATTGCGCACCTTGAAATAGAAGTTGGAAGTTTGGAGTGAAGTTTGTGAGCACTTTGTTTGTAAAACTAACCTAATTAGGGCTAGTAGGAAACTGGTAAAGTCAAGATTAGAGGTTTGTGTTCCAAAGGACTCCATAGTGCATGTTAGATATGTTGAAGAAATTGATAAAGGGTACTCAAAAAGCCCATCACAGTCCTATTTGGAGGTCCCTACCAAAAGTTATTGCATGTCAGTCCCTTTAGGAGGGCTATAAGGAAGTGGGTCAGTGTGTGAAGGAAGTGGTACAAGGAGATACCTCCTGAGCATTCTAATGGTTTTATGAGCTTGGGACAGTCAATCATAGATGGTCTAGGGTCCCTAGAAAGTTTGGAAAAGAGCCTAGGTATATGAACCCATAGATGGTGTTGTGGTGTAGTCATGGAACCATGGAGAATGAATGACAGTCATGTCTAGTAAGAAGATCAATGGAGTAGTCAGACCCATAGAGGCCTAATGTCCTATTTACCTTACCATCCCCTACATCCTCTTCCCATTGAATAGTTTGATTTGACCCTTAGTGGTGATTTGGTGGTTTAATCTCTACATCAGTTTGGCCCCATGATGCATGAAATGAAATTTATGCTTGCCAACAACTTTTCATTGAACACAACTGATGCTTTTTGCAACTTTCAAAAAATTGTTTCCATGATCAAATGGAATGAACATTTCAAAAATTGAGAGAGGTTATTGAGAAGGAACCCTACATAACCATGTAGGTCTAGATGGACCATTCCTTGGTGCCACAAATTTTGAGAAATCGTCCATCAAAGTTTGGCAATTTTTGGCACTTAGGGCTCTTAAGAGAAAGCGTCGACATAGTGTAGCTAAAAATGATTAGGATATTTGAGGTGTGAAACAAGACCTTGGCTAGTATTCACCTACCCACATGGATGTGTTGGTGCTGTCAGTTTGGCCCCATGATGCACGAAACAAAATTTATGCTCGCCTGCATCTTTTCATTAAACACAATTGACACTTTTTGCAACTTTTAAAAAATTGTTGCCATGACCAAATGGAATGAACATTTCAAAAACTAAGACAATTTATTGTGGAGGGACCCTTTGTGACCCTGTAGGTTCAGATGGAGCATTCCTAGGTGCCACAAATTCTAAGAAACAGTTCATCAAAGTTTGGCAATTTTTGGCACTTAGGGCTCTTAAAAGAAAGCGTCAGCACAGTGCAGCCACAAATGATTGATATAATTGAGGTACAAAAAGGGACCTTGCCTAGCATTCGCCCACCCACACAGATGTGTTGGCATTGTCAGTTTGGCCCCATGGCACACGAAACAAAATTTATGCTCACCAGCAACTTTTCATTGAACACAACTGACGCTTTTTGCAACTTTTGAAAAATTGTCACCATGACCAAATGGAATGAACATTTCAAAATCTGAGAGAGGTTATTATAGAGGGACCATACATGACCCTATAGGTCCAAAGAGAACATTCCTATGTGCCACAAATTCTGAGAAGCAGTTTGTCAAAGTTTAACAATTTTTAGCACTTATGGCTCTTAAGAGAAAGACAAAGCGTTGGCATAGTGCAACCGAAAATGATTGGAATAGTTGAGGTACGAAATGGGACCTTGTTTAGCATTCACCCACCCACTTGGACATGTTGGCACTATTGGTTTAGCCCCACAACACATGAAACAAAATTTATGCTCGCCGACAACTTTTCATTGAACACAACTAACACTTTTTGCAACTTTTGAAAAATTGTTTTCACGATCAAATGGAATGAACATTTCAAAAATTGAGAGAGGTTATTGTGGAGGGAACCTATGTGACCTTAGAGAACAAACTAGAGGACATCAATAGAACTGAAATTAGAGACATGATCACACACATATACAAATATAAATCAACTCTACATATAAACGACATGAGAAAGTTAGTGTACATAATCATACACATAAACAAGAGTGTTGTACATAATCATACACATAAACAAGATTATTTCACATAAGTATCTCATAAGGGACATGATATTAGAGACATGCCTATAGAGAAGGAACAAAATCTTACTTATACAAATATACAAATCAACTGTGTATATTTACAAATGAGCATGAAATTACAAAGTTTTTTTATTTACAATCAATCCAATGAATCATCTGGGTTTGCTCTACTCTTTATTGTGTCAAGTATTGCCTCTTGGTTAGACTTACGAACCTTCCACAAGGTCTTGTTCAATGGCCTACCCCCATATTTTTATCAAATGAACATTTGATGCCATAACAAGGTTAGAATATTGAAGAATCTTCCTATGTGTGTCAAAGTTCTCAAACAACCACACATTAGACTTCTTCATTGGCTACCTTCTAAGCCATGTTCTAGTAACAACCTTTGATCTTGTAGGGTACTTGATGTTTTCTCCATCTATAATAGGGGCATCTAATTTCTTTTTTTTTCCTCAACACAACGACACAAATAATAATCTATTCCTTCTTCATTGTCTTTAGCTGCAATAACTGCATAAACATGCCCTGCATTGATATGTGCAGTCAATTCGATGAATATAATCAAAAATATAAAAAAGCTACAAAATAAGATGGAATATTGAATTTTATTACATTTAAATGCTGATAATACCTGGTTGAACTAGATCTAAAACATTGTCAAAGTCAACTGATGATTCAATCTCTATGAGTTGTAGTGCT
This sequence comes from Cunninghamia lanceolata, assembly GCA_027924645.1. Lineage (NCBI taxonomy): Eukaryota > Viridiplantae > Streptophyta > Pinopsida > Cupressales > Cupressaceae > Cunninghamia > Cunninghamia lanceolata. The sequence goes on along the minus strand of BSBN01000574.1, from coordinate 1,947,485 downwards.
GTCAGGAGTTGATGTCAATTAGGATTAGACTTCTTGTACACCATTCATTGACCCACTCCTTTGACTCACATTCATACCAAGCTTGATCTGTACATGAAGAACAAAAGCATAACATTTGCCGCATATGAATACACCATGAACCTGCATTAGAGTTTCTAAAAGATTGTATCTCACTCGATCCTATCAATGTACAACAATCCTCACATTTTTCAATGTTAGTATCATTTGTAGACACTTAAAATTGTCCATGTCTTGTAACAACACTTTGTCGACACATTTACTTGAGACTTCATATGACATTTTGTCTTAATCCCATTCCTAGTCCTATTTATCGACTAGCCAATTAATTAAATAAATCCTATTTATTTAATTAATCTCCCTCTCCCATTTTCCAACTAATTTAACCAAAATATTTGAATTTGTCATCACCTTTTACCTCATTGCAACACATGTCCCATTCATATGTCTAACTAATTTAAATAAAACATTATTTAAATTAGCCCAACCCTATTCCTATCTGCACACTTGTCACATGACTACAACTCCTCATGAGTGGGAAACCCTATTCAATCTCAACCGTCCACATCATTCAATTCAACTTTCAATCTTAGCCCTTCATTCAAATCACTCATTTCCTATAAATCAACCCTCACCCAAGCTATTTGGGGGAACCATTTTCAAGTAGCCTCATGTTGTCGAAATGACTTTAGAGCTCCATTCCTCTCATCTTACATCTATTGTTATGCTACTAAAATAGTGAGCAATCAACATTCATCCTTCGATATTTTGCATCTTATGCAAGATTGAGAAGAGCAATGGAGGTGAACCAAGTTTGACATAGGAATCTAGATTAGTTTGATGTTTATTGCATTTGATTTCTATGCTCATTTTGTACTTCATTGTGCTGTTAAGGTTTGATGCTTTCATGTTTATGATTTAGCCCTGATTTTTTCCCTTAATAAATTTGGTGAACCTGACGTGAATCGTTGATCCAGCTTTCTTTTTGTAGGTTTCATTAACTTTTTGTTGCAGGTTTATGCCATTTTTGCACAAAACCCTAGGTTTTAAAGATTTTGTCATATCTTCCAAATGATTGAATTTTTTTACAAGATTTTCTCAAAAGTTTTTTCATCATCTAGGGAAGCTACAACAGAAAAATCATGTGTTTATAATAATTTTTGAATGATTTATAGTGATTTTATGTTTTTTCATAAATCTACATTTCTATGTGTAAATCGATGAATTTTTTAGAAATTTTTACATTTCTAGAAATCTCTTGAAATTTCAAAGGGGGTATGTTCCTTACAGATTTAATTTGGAGGTCAAATACGATGCTAAATAATCAAATCTTTGTCTGCTATAGGGTTTTCACAAATCCACATTTCTGGGTGTAAATTAGGGAATTTTTCTAACTTCTTTACATTTCTGGAAAGCTCTCAAAAAATTAGCAGGGATCTGTTCTTTGAGTTTTTATTTTTCAAGTCAAAAATATTTCAAAATAATCGAATCTAATTCAGCTATGTCAAAAAAATGTATCTAAAACTGTAATCTTCTAATGAGCATATCTTTTTATGGCTGCATTATAGTATCATTTCTAATTTTTTAGGGATTTCATTATCATTTCTAACACATTTTTCTACTTATGTCATTTATTTTTCTATAACTAATCATCTACATTAGATTTTTATCAGATTGCTTCTTTTTCACATAACACATTAGTTTGCAAGTATTCTTGTCTCCTTTTCATTCTGGTCGATTTTAGGTGGACTCAAGAAGCTGTAACAACATTTACATCATTCACAACAATAGATTTGGAAGGGAAATTCCCAAGTGCACTCATTTCATCTTTCATCTCTCATTTAATTGAAAATCAATCTTGCTTGTCTTCACATTTCAATTTGGGGCTTAAAAAGAATATCTTGTTTGCCTTCACATTTAGCTTTGGGCTTAAACAAACCACTATCTTCCATCACACATTTTGGCTTTGGATTAAAATGAACAAGTGCTTGAATTTTTTGGTGAACTTGATTTCAATTAAGGGTGTGTATGCTCTTCTCACGCACTTCGTGTGATCTTGAGAATCAAAAACACCTTTCATCCATTCACTTTCACACCACACATTTCATTTTCTAAGAGGGAATTTACATTATGAGTGTGAATCTAGTGTGCATGTGTATGCTCTCTTCTCGCACTACAAGGTGATATTAGAGATCAAAAGCACCCACTATATTTGCTTTTGTCACCCTTCCTAGGAGGCCTGCTTGGAGACACACCACTCCAAGGGACGACCTCAACTCTAGTGTTTTAGTGGATTCTAAATAGTGAGGTGTGAATTGAAAGACACCCTCTTGGAAGTCAAAATCTTGTCATTCGGACTAAGCCCCCAAGAACTTTATACCTTGGGGAAGTGAAGGTGAAGGGTGGGTTACCCCTTTCTCCTAGCTATTTGGCATTATTTTGCTTTCATTTCATAGAATTGGGCCCCCCATACCTTGAGTATATTGGGGACATCCTTAGTCAAACTTGTGCATCCTAGATTAAGACCTATTTGGCCACACCTACCTGACTAATCATAGGATTGTTGATCATGTGTCTTCAAGTGTTTTCTTAATCATCACATTTTTCAAAATTTCAAAGTCAAACTTGCTTATGTGTCTTATGTGTGTGATTCATGCATGTACATGTGTAATCATTTGTTTGCAAGTTGCCAAATCAAGCTATCAACACAAACACATAAACACATCATCCTAAACATTCTTACCATCACATTCATTCTAAGACAAGTCATCCTAATAAAAACCCTAATCATCCTTGTCATTCCACATCATCCAATCACCTTCTTCCTAGTCACTTATCCAACTCTAATCAATTCCACTTCCAATCAATTTTGTCCTAATCACCTCATTCCTAATCATATCCTATCAATCCCACTACTCCACCTCATCATCCTAGTCCTAGTCAAGCACTTGTCAAAATGGTCGTAATCCTTAGCAAGCCTACGCCCAATCGAAGACTCAAACTTATACTTCGATGGGACCCTCTTCCTACTTCCAATAATGACAAGAATCATGTTTCATACTTTGAGGAACACGATGAAATATAAAGATGCAAAGACATGTGTAACTCCATGCCAACACTAGAGAACAAGGTCATAGCACCACATCTCTAATCCATCATCCAAACACTTCACCAAATGCCACAACCCCTAGACCAACAAACCATACAATAACTACAAGACACCATCCAATCACTTCGACAAAATCAATCACATCTAATACAACAACTCCTAGTCAAAATCCAACAATTCATAGCCACTTGTCCATCCCAAACACAACCACAACATCAACAAATTCCACCTCAATCCTATGTGTCATCCCTCTCCACTTCATGCCAACCTAATCTATCTGCCTATCAAGTCAACGCCCCATCAACCTATTCCACTTCTTTCCATGTCAACCAACATTCATATCCATTCACATCCCAACAAGAACATGTGATCCAAAGTCACCCCTTGAAACAAGATCAAGTGCCTTTAAATCCTCATACCTTTGACAAGGAGAACAATAGTCTAGCTTATCCCTCCTATAAGTATATTCTACCACCATCCAATTGAATGCCTATCCTAAAGCTACCATGCTCTAGTCTTAATACATTGGTGCCTCCACCTTCCATTCCATCAAACCCTTCATTATCCTCACCATCATCTAATCCTCCATCAACTTCATGCACTAAATTCAAAAATTTCAAAAACAAACCTATTGAGTTATCCAAATCCACCAATCCATTCAATCCCTTCGATCCTTCATCCCATCAAAATCAAATCCTAAGCCAACACCTTCCATCCCTTTTATTCCTCCACCACAGGATCTTTCCACTCCACCTATTCCTAATCATAAGCCTTGAACTTCCACCACCTATACACCTCCAAAGGATGTGATCCAAGGGCTACTAGAAAGGAGTCAACCATGTCATCCAACACCTATCCTTGAACCTGTTGCAAGTATGTGCTTACCGGTGTTGTCATTGATGTCAACATATCTGTGTTGTCATTGGTGCCAACTGTGTTCTTGTTTTGATGCTTACTCGTATTGAGTTAGTTACTTTGTATTGGCTTACATAAGTGTTGAATATAATGAGAAAGTGTTCCTGATATTGAAGTTTCCAAGTATTTTTGGGAAAATTTGCTCTCTTAGCGAAAACAGTGTGTTGCAGAGTTTCGTGGCTTGCAGAAGTACAGTGTAGTGTTTTGCTCCACATATTCTGTATACTGAATATCTTTGTCTATGGATTGGAAGTTATATTAAGAAATGTCTGTAGATGCTATGTTTCAAGTTTGAGCCTCCAGTGTGAAGATTTGAGTGAGTTTTGTTCACCAAAGTAAAAACTATTTTTTTGTGCATTTAGTGGTGACAGGGAGAATGTATTTTGCTCTGCATTTCTCTGCATTTAAGTTTTACAGTATGCAATTCTGGAATTGAGTTTTTAATTATGATATGTGCCTTTAGTTCAAATGGTTCATGATTTGGTGCTCTACAAGCGATCTTTCCTTTATGACAGTGACTGACAGTGATGTTCAAGTGCTCCGATTTGAAGAATCTTATGGACAAAGTGTTTAAAGGTTGTGTGGATGTGCTTGGTGATTGTAACATGCTTGTGGATGTCTCTAGATAGTGTTCTTTCCTTTTGATTGGTCCGCAAAGGGTAATCCAGATCGTGCATGAAGTGTGTTCTTAAAGGTCTAAGTGTTAACACCAGTTTTAGCCAGCTTAGTTGTTTTCACTACTTGCAATTATGCTTTGGAGTTTGCAATAGCATGTTGTTGCATGGAAGATTGCATTTGAGTCCCAGCTAAGGCATGGTTTGTTCCAAATTCATTCTTTTCCTTCATAAATTTGTTTAGGTCCAGACCTATTTGTTGTGTGGTTACACAACACGCCCCATTTTGACTTGGCAAAACAGGGACCCAACTTCTTTTGCACTTGGCTTGTGTTGTCTGTTTTCTGGCGGTTTGGTAAAAAAAAAAATCAGTCAAGTGCATCATCACGTTGAGTCAGGATGAGGTAGGTCATCATTGTGAGGTCAGTTTGTCAAAATTTGCATTTCGTAGCTGTGACCTTATATTCTGAAAGAACACTAAAATTCATGCATGTTTGCCTTTTACATCACCCTGGTATGCATCAGGATGTGAGAATTATGGACAGTCAAAGTCTTGGTCAAACCTGATATTCGCAAAAGGGGGGGTCATATTTTATAACCTCAGTCATGTTTTGAACAACATCATCATATTTGGGACATCCCCTGATATATCCTGCGGCTCAAGTATCCTGACGTCAACTTTAAATGGTAGTAAGTCTTTCCCGTCACACGGTCTTTTATACCGCGAACATCATGTTTTGAAAAGTAACCCGATATTCGTTAACATCATCCTGACGCGGAATATCACCCTTAACAAACATCCTGCTGACATCATCTGAATACGATAAACGAAGAAACAAACATCATGATGACATCATCATCATATTTACATTTCGACAGGATATTTTGTAAACACGATCATGTTTGCCCAATATGATGATGACGTCATGAAGCATTTTCGATACAAAGAACGAATATCATGATGACGTCATCCTGATATTCCGAAAGGAGGATGAGCAAGCTTGGCTCATCATCATCATTTTATTTTAAAACATCACCCGATAAATCGAGATATCCTCCTAATGTGCTAAAATGTAAACAAAGGGTGCATTGTCACCCGAATCTTGTAGCGATAATAGTTTCAATGTTAAGGAGGATGATATCGAAACTCAACCTGATATTTGTGAAATATCATCCTGCCCTCATGATATCTTGTCATATGGATATCCCCCCGCTCCCTTTGCCGCCGTTATCATTAAATGCGCGCAGACATGGTAGGTGATTCCCGCCGATCCCAGAACCCAATGAAATACCTGGCAAGATCCTGAGTTTTCGCACGAATGATCAAAGATTGCAATCTAACTTGTCAGAGTTGCCCTAAATTTACCCTAACTGCGAGGTTAAAAGGTAATTAAACCGCCATTATTACATTTACCTGCGTTAAAATTGTTTTATAGAGCACTAGCCTCCATATCCGCATAATAGCTACCGTTGCGCAATTCGAGCTCATAGATAAAGGGAAGGAAGTGATTGATAGTTGAATCAAGAGCGTCTTGACGATATACTGGTATAAAGGAAAATCTGCATAACCAGGTAAGTAAACTAAAACCCTCACCATGTTGTTTCTAAATGATTGTTGAAAGTTCTGGTTATGTATCCATGTAAGTAAGTAATGTGAAATTGATGCAATAGGCATGATATTTGCAATATGTATGCATGCGTATCCCTGTGGTGAGAAGAAATGTTGTTAATTGCAGGTACCCATGGCTGAAAAACGCTTAGTCAAGAATCAGGAAGAATTTAGCAGGCCTATGTTCTCTTCTCAGAGAGGGGTCCTGTTCAAATATGGGGCAATTACAGATACCCATCAGGGGATTACCAACCTGGAGGCTTGGTCGGCCAAGCTGAATGATGGACAAGATAAGAGTCTGGTATTGGACGCAGTGTTTGTATCAGGTATGTGGAACACTGCTGGCTTCCCATACTCCATGGAGTCTCCGGAGCTCGTCATTGAGTGCGCCCAGAATTATAACCCTCAGACGAGGCAGGTGGTGAAGCATGGGAGGGTATATGCAGACCTATCCATCAAAGGTCTCTCCCGGACATTTGGACTGCCAATGGGCAGTAAGGTAAAGAGTGTAGACTTAAAGAAGTCTGAAAGAGAATATGAGGCCAACAAGAAGGTGGCCAGAAAGAATATGTATGCTTGGCGGGCCGAGAACATCACATATAATGTAGCGGCCAAGCTCCCTGTGCACATGTTCAAGTTTGATTTTAATGAGGAATATCAGTATGTGATTGCCCTACTGAACAGGGTGACTGGTCAGCTTGATACTGGAGAATTTAGAGATTGGATGTATGGCATAATAATGATGTGTCTGTATGCAGACATCAAGCCACTGTGGGGCCAAATAATTAGCGATGCTCTGCATGAGCAGCTGATGAACCTGGGAGGTTCAGATTGTGCATTCTACATGACCTCCTATATCGTGTATTCTTGTGCTTATAGAGGCACTTTTGATGCCCTGGTGACAGATGGAAAACTGACAGGCACAAATGCAGCATATATATAGGATCATCATCCTCAGCTGCAAAGAACCAAATATATCAAGGACTACAAACTGGTCAATGATGCATTCTCTATGCATCTGGTAAGGACCATGGAAGATAACTGAACTAAAAGACTGAGCATGGAGGCTCAGGAGGCAGTATACAGGCATGGGGCATGGTACATACAATTTGCCACCTTTTCCTACATCAGGATAGAAGGTTTTGAAGGACATCCCCTGATGCTGCCGAGATATCCTACTGATGCAGTAGTTTTAATGGAATTTATCAGGCAGGGCTCCACCATCATACAGATGTATAAGGATGCCAAGAAGCTGCCACCAATTTTGTTCCCAGTCAGTATCGGCAACTACATGTGCCCTGACTCCGACAATATAAAGAAGGTGATGGTCACTCTAAACAAGATGAATTTACTACCCTTCCCAGTAACGAGACCATATGATCCTTACGGCCGAATGCAGAAGATTCTAGGAAAGCCTATTCATCAGAGGCACCTAGAGGATTTTTGGGCTGACTGCGAAGATGAGGCAGAAGCCAGGAGGAGGAGGTATCAGAGGTTGACTCTGAACCAGATCAGGACATTTGACTGCATATCCCTCCCTCAGCAGCTGAAGAGTGATGACGACAGGATAATGGCAGATGAATACGAGCAGAAGAAGATTTACAATGATACCATCTCTGCACCTGACCTCACCATGCAGGAGGATATGTCCTTGGACCCATTCTTTGCCATAACCATACACTTGACCCAAGCTTGGGTAGATGCACAGGTAGAGGCACTGAAGAAGAAAGGTGTTGCCATCACAGTGGACAACAAAAAGAAAGGGCAGGACATCCCTGCAGATGAATATGATGACTTCTTGCTGGAGAAGAGGAAGACTAAGGGAGAGAGAATCCCTCCACCACAGCAGCCTAGCAAAAGGGCCCCAAGGGGCAAGAAGGTGGAGAAAGGACCCAAAGGGGTCATAATTGACAGGGCAATATTCACAGCGGAGGAGGCAGCCAAATTAGGATCAGAATCAGATTCCCCTCCAAAGCCCAAGAAAACCAAGACAGCAGAGGCTGGAATCACAGAGACCCAAGAAGTGGGTCAGTCATCCAAACAACCAGGCAAAGATATCCTCATGGAGGAGGAGCCTGAAGAAGAGGAGGAAGCTCCACTGGTAATCAGAAGAAAGAGGAGAGCTCCGTAGGTGTTGGTTCCTACCACACCTAAGAAACCAAGAACCTCCATGAGAGGTGAAATAAGTCAACCCCCAGCACAAGTACAAGGGGCAGGTAGTGACGTGCAGAAGGAACTTCAGCATAACATTCCACTTCCTACCATTGTCAAGTTCAAAACTGAACTGGCAGAAGAACAACAAAAGGAAGCATCTCAGGCACAAGCAGAAAGGCCTGTCTCGCTAGATGAGACAATAAACTTGTCTAATGATGAGGTGGTGCAGGATGTAGCTGCACAAGAGATGGAAACACTTACGGCTGCTGGCATCAATGTGACTCCTCACAAGCCTCCAACGGTTCAAACAATGCTTGAGGAGATAAAACAAGTAGAAGCGGAGCGAGAAAAGAGCCCGGAACCAGAGAAGAGCCCGGAGCAGATAGCACAGGACATAGGGCTGGATACACTGATTGCTGAGGTGACAAGTCCTGTAGTGGTAGACTTGACAGAAAAATAGGATGCAAGTCCTGAGAAGCTAGCAGGATCACCTAATAAGGGCCACCTAATAGAGGAGATAGAGATGGCCGAAGCAGAGGGTCATGCTCTTGAATCAGGCCAGTAGAGCCCACAAGATACATCAGCAGGACCTGCTATAGTAGAGGTCGAAGAAATAAAGGCTGATGAGAAGAAGGAAGAAATAGAGGATCTAGCTGCTAAGGCACAAGAGGTGGATAGTGCAGGCACAGAACAAGTAGCAGCTGTAGAACAGATGCCATCACCTCAGGCGGATCCTATGATAGCTGGTATGGTGGACATACCACCAGAAATTGAGAAACAAAAGGAGGATGATCAACCTCCACAAGGGGAAGAACTGGGGACAGGTGAAGTAATAATGGAGAAAGATCATGGTCATCATGATCTACATATAGGTACACCGCAGGGTTCCCCACACAAGGAAGATGCTCCCCTAGAAAAGGAAGTTCCTCAACAGGAGGAGGCACCTCAGGATCAACAGCAGCAAGGCGAGCATCAAGAGAAAGAAAAGGAAAAATCGCCGTCTCCACAACACGTATTGATAGAAACGGGAGATAGGGGTGAATAGCATCATGATGCTGAAAAGCATGATCAGGTGCCTCCATGGTTAGAAAAGGAGGTAAATATTGAGGAGGAACTTGAAATTCAAGAGTTTGACGTCTCCACCCTATTCTCCGTGGATATAATGAAGCCCAGGAGAAAGGCCAGAATGACTTCAGCCATCAAAAGAGATCCGGCGACAGGGAGAAGGACCGCACAAATTGCTGTACCTGTGGTAGAGAACGAGAAAGGAAAAATCACTGTGGATGAATTCCAGATAAGCACAGTTGATTTGGGTTTTGCCAACGAAGAGTAGGAAGGTCAGGAGGGAAAAGACATCATAGACTCTCTAATTCAGAAAGTGAAAAGAGAGAAGGAGAAAAATAAGCAACATAAAGAGCACATTGCTTAGTTGCATGCATACATTAAGGGTTTAACCAACCCTGATGATACTACAGGTGAGGCTGCAGTCCCATTGACTACCATTTCTCAAGAAGAAGTACATAAACTGGACCTCATGAAACATGAGGCTTCCGTAATAAGAAAATGGATGTCATCCACATTGGATGATGCTATAGAAATAATGAAGGGTTCTTTGAAGAGATGGAGCATGTTAAGTGACTCCAAAACCAAGGTGGACAGATTATAGATGCAGACCGGAAAAAGGTCTTATAAACTGGAGAAAGTCCTCAGCCTGTTGGGAGAAATAAGGAAGATAAATCCACAACTGCTTATCAGTAAGCAGGTATTGAATAATAATACTGCATTGTTAGTGGATATCTGGTACAAAGATGTACAGTTTAAATGCGGAGTCCTCAAGAGATGTAATAGTAAGCTGAGGGAGATCAGCATGAGGCTACGTGATTTAATGGGCATTGAGGCAGACATGCTAGAAACGCTAGAGGGCAAAGTGGAAGGGAAAATTGAGAATCAAGATGAAGATTTCGCCCTTAAGGCTCTGCGCAATAACTTCCAAATGGAAGATGATGGTCCGCTCGTCCACTTGATAGAAGAAGTGATAAATAAAATGATGAGGATCAAGGTCAAGATGGAGACCTACAACGAGACATTGCAGGTTAGGGAAAATAAGCTGGATAACAGCAGGGATAAGTATGAGGCACACAAGCACGCCATTATCAAGGCAAAGACTCAAGATGGCGGAGGAATAGATCAGGTTGTGCAGTCATATGAGCAAATCCAGAGTAGCATGCAACCCCATATGCAGCAGCGTCATCATCAGGATAGCGAAAGTTTAGAAAGCGATGCACATGATGATGATCCGCATGAAACAGATGAAGAGCATGATGGAGATACATCATGAGGGGGGAATATTTTGCATATGCAATATAGATAGTTGCCAGCTGGCAACTTGTGCCTTTTGTAAAATCGACAAGTCATGAAATGATGACCATTGATTTGTATTGACATATCAGATCCGTAGATCTTTTGTAACGGATTCCTCACCTTATTCTATAAAAGGTGGTGGAATGCCTTGTTATATTCATTCGAAACTTAATTGAAATCTGTTTGCTAAAATATTTAGGGCTCATTTCAAAGCTGCTGTATATGTACATGTCTCTTGCATACTTAATGAAAGAGAAGAGTCTTTTGATTATAAATCTTCGTAAATCTTGAGTAATCTATGCTTGAATTCTGGATATGTGCTTTGATTAGCTGCGTCCCTTAGAGTGCTCATCATGTTGCATGTATTATTTTCATTCATTATCCTCTGAAGTTTGCATCAACTGTATCTAGCTGTGGAATGTCCTGGTGAACATATGGTTTGATTTCTTCTCCTCATGACAGTATCAAGCATGTATGTAGATCAAAAGCTAAAGGTTCAACTTAATTAGAAGTATTTTCTTTAAATTCTTTCAATTTCAGAAAATCTCATCGTCATAATTGCAAATAACTGCTAATCTCGAGCAAACAGCCCAAAATATGCAGACATCTCGTAGATAATCGCAAATATTTAGCATATTTGAACACTAAGCATGCACTATTGAAAATATCATGCAAAGATCGAGGTATTTTACTTCTTTTCATCAAATAGCTGCATAATTTGACTTTTCTGTAAGGAATTTCTGCAGGAACATCATGATGATAGTACGTTTTCACGTAAGGCCCCAAAATGGAAACAGTAATTCACATTAACTACTGAGTAACGTCAGTCGATTAAGACCTAATCACCGGAGACTTGGGATCATGAATTCTCTGAATTCACTGTATCTTTCAAGATGAAGAAAGGTTAATGTGTACTTTTACTCTATGTTTGTTTGTGACTAACATCATGACCAACACAAATTGGCGCTAGAAGGAGGACCAGTCCAGAAAACCACGCTCATCATCATTATTTTCAGGTTTGATGATGCATAAAGTAAGGTAACCTCAGATCGCCCATGAATTTCAGTAAATTACGTAAATATTTGCTGTGAGAAGTTTGTATGTGTTCATTCTATGTAGATTTCCAAATCTCACGTAAATATTGCAAGCTTTACAGTAAATCATTGTGAATTCACTAAATATTGGCCAAAGATACGTAAATTTGTTCAAGTCTCATAGAATTTAAGCCTTAGACACTTGAGATCTCGTGCTACGATCAAGATACCCCAATATCCTGTCATATTTATAGTATCTTCGCAAATATGTCGTAAATATCCAGTCTAATTTGCCATCTGACCGCAAATATCACCTTATCCGGTGGAATCCAGCCAATATTTGCAAAATTTCAGCCAATTTGCCTCCAAATCGAGAAATCCTGGCTCACAGGATAAATACCAGGTCCAGACCTAGTGAAATTTTTGAAGAATTGTCTGTTAGAGGTTTCAGACCTAGGACTGTAGACATTCATCATACTCCAGGGTCTAGTGCGTCTAGAGCTTCACCGGGACCTCCTCCTGTAACTCCTGTTGGTTTGCAAATACCTTCCAGTATATCCGCAACACCTCCTGTTCAAACTCAGGGTATACCTTTCATTCAACCTCAGCCAGTTGCACCACTAGTTCAAACCCCTCAGGTTGCAATGTCTTTCTTTGCAGCAGAGTCACCCTTAACCTTTAATACATATCATGAGTTACCAAAGAATCTGGACAAACTTTGTCCAAAATATCATCCTTATCAAGATGCTGATGATCATATCAGGACATTTAAAGAAGCTTGTTGCAGAGCCAGAATAGAACATCAGGACGTGGTGTGTAGATTATTTCCTTTTTCCCTAGGGGAAGAGGCTTATAATTGGTTCATCAGTCTTGGCCAAGCCTCTGTTGGGTCATGGGCTGTCTTAGAGAAAGCTTTTCTTGATAGGTTCAAGGTCCCTATTGATCCATCCATGAATTATCACATGTTTGCTACAATCAGAAGATTTGAGAATGAGCCTATTGCTAATTTCAATGCTAGGTTCTAGAAAATGTTGTCCAAACTAGTTGCCCCATATGTAGTAGCTGATGCTACTGCTAGGAGTATCTACTATTCAGCCCTGGATCCATTAACTTCCATGTTCATCAGGAGAACACATCCTGAGATCACTACATTGACAGGAGCTTTTCAAGAAGCTATCAAGGTAAATTAGCAGTTGATACCTGCTCCTACTCCGAATATAGTATTCCCTACTTTGCCTGGCATGCAGTCACAACATCCTGCACTATATTCACCACAGTATCCTGCACAATATCCAAATGGAGCAGTGATACCTCTAGTAGTCATGCCTGCACCTTTGCAAGTACCGCCATTGAGCATCATGCCTCCTCCTAATGGAAATGGCCAACTACCACAATATCCTGCACATGCTCAGACACCTCAGGGTACTGATCTATCCAACAGTAACCATGGATCTTCTTTTTTCAAGCCTCAGACCGAAAATGTAGTTGCCAAAGCTTAAGAGGAAAAGGAAGAAATCAAAGAAATTTCTGCTCAGTTGAGAAAACTCACCACAGAAGTAACACATTTGAGAAATCAGGGTTTTTATTCCCAGTCAGGTCAGAATAGGAGTTATTCCAATGACAGACCAAACTACCCTGACAGAGGATATAACAACAATAACTTCAACAATAATGGTGGAACCAACAATAATCCTCCTAGACACCCTAGAATATGGAACTCCAGGCCAAATAACGGTTCATTACCATCACCCCTGGATAATCAGCCTCCAGGTGAAGCTAAACAGACTACTAGAGTCAATCTTGCTGAAGCAGCCCTTACCAATTGGTGTAGGATCCACAATACAAATGCACATGCAGAATTAGATTGCCCACAATTTAGGATTGCTGCCAGCATCTTTCAGACTGAAGTGTCTAACACTTCTGGAAACCCACCTCAGGCAGAAGGAAATGAGATAGTTCCTTGTGGATATGACTCAGCTTTTGTGCTAGAAACGTACACTAACCAGCCTCATCCGAGTTATGATCAGACTTGTGAAGAATCTGCCTTAACCTTCGAAACAAATTATGTTTTTCCCTTTGAGGATGAAAATGAACCTGCAAGAGAGCATGAGGAAGTGCATGCATATCAGCAGCAATATCCTGGTAAGCACAATTATAACCTGAGGAGCAATGCCAACAGACCTGCTGGTCCATTGACATCATCTCTACCTCTAAACAACTTCAACACACCTCCTGATCCTAAGGCTAGAAATAACCCTGGGTTCCCTAAGGTGAATGCTCAATACTTGTCTCCCCAAAATACAGTAACAAAAGTCGTAAATGCACCTCAGGAGTCTGACAAGTTAGTCAGTTATTTGGCTAATGAAATGAAGAAAATCAAGATCAGCCTGTCCTTATCGGAGTTACTAAAAACTCCTGCCATCAAAAGGGCATTCATGAAGTCACTAGATGATCCTGCTCCTAAAGAGGATAATCATCTTTCAAGTCAATCCAATGGCAAAGATCATGCTGCTAAGGATAATATTATCAAGCCTAAAGTGTCAGCTACAGTCCAAGCCGCCGAAACCTCCCACATGACCCTGTATAGAGATAAAACTGAATCACCTCCGTTTCTCCTCACCATAAGAATGTTCAGCAAGAACTTGCACAACTGTCTGGTTGATTCAGGAGCCTCAACGAATGTTATGCCTTTGTCAATATGTAACGCATTAGGACTACATCCTGCTAAATCCTTAAAGAAGGTCACTCAGCTGGACAAGACAGAAGTAAGTGTAGTAGGGGAACTAACTCACATCCACATGCAGCTAGCATCTGATCCTAGGATCCAGTATTACATTGACATTCAGGTAGTTGACATACCTGATACATATGGGATGTTACTTAGCCGAGATTGGTTGAAAATGCTTAACAGATATATGTCCACAGATTTTAGTCACATGTGGTTGCCATGGAAAGGTATACCTAATCAGATTAGGATTGATGCTGAACCTAGGATGAAACATATGATCACGGAATATAACAAAACAAATGAGATCATTTACGTAAACATAGAACCTGGAGTCTATTGCATCAGGTTGCAGACTGTTAAAATAGAGGAGATCCTGATGCTTGATGTTCATCATCATCATGATGATGATTATCATGAGGACATGCCAAGTATGGAATTTGATAATGATCCAGATAATGAGAACAAGTGAATCGCTTCAGGGATTTTGAGATGCATCTATCTACTCAGGTAAAACGTTGTCAATTACTAAACATACCTGCTAATGATATCTTAATTGACGGATGGTGCAAATTACATGCCGAAGCACACTCAGAAAAGACTTGTGAACCATGTTTAGACATGATGATACTGGAGCAGATGTATAGTGAAGCATCATCATCATATTCTAAGGTGAGTGTTACATCTGATGATGATGATGATACTAATTCTTATTTGTCTTCTGCAGGAACAGAAGAGTCAACAGATCATGATGAAGATCATATCCTAAAAGTAGAAGAGATCCTGGTGTCTGATCAGATAAATGATGCAGAAAAAGAAAAGATCACTCCTGGTAGCGATTGCTTCATGGAACCGGATTATGAGTTGTCTGATGAGGACAAAGGTAGTGACCTGATGAAGTTCGAAGAATTTCTGGTAAAAGAAATAGAGAAGATGACACGACAGCATAAATCTCCCCACGAGGTGTTGATTCAAGGTTGGTGTAGGCTGCATGGGGCACCTCACTCAGAAACAACTTGCTCATTATGCTTACATATTTTGAAGAAGCATGTAATTGTAGATCCTGAACATCATCCTCTTGCTGATATGGAAGAGAAAACAAAAAAGCCATCAGGCTCACAAAATAAAGGAAAGAAGAAACTTGAGGATGATGACATCCCCAAGTTAAAGTGGATATCAGGCGGAGCAGCAGCCAGAGCTGCAAAGAAGAAAGGAGGACCAAATAGATATCCTGCTGAAGATAAGTGTCCTGCTGAGGATAAGCCTTGGATCCTGAGGTTTGATGGGTCCAAATCTAGGCAAGGTGCTGGGGTAGGAATAGATCTCATTGATCCATCAGAAAAATCCTATTTAGCAGCTTACAGATTACAGTTCCCCTGTACCAATAATGTCGCGGAGTATGAAGCTCTGATTCATGGAATGTTATTTGCTCATAAGAAGAAGGTAAGGATCCTGCATGTCTTTGGGGATTCAGTACTAGTTGTGAGACAGGTAAGAGGAATTTACTCCTATAACTACAGAAAACTATCAAATTACAGGCATCGAGTGTGGGACCTGATTGAAGACTTTGATGCCTTTAATATCATTCACGTACCAAGAGAACAGAACCAGAGGGCAGATGCACTTGCACAGGCCACCAATACGTTGGAACCGCTGTCTATATCTGGTCTAAAGAGATTTTCAGTAGAATTGGTGTCAGTACCTTCAGTACCTGACAATGTGACTAATCTCCAGGTGTTTGATGATGATCAGCACATCCTGGACTTTATATCAAACAGAGACATATTTGAAGCTCAGATTATAGATGAGAATGGCATGGAAGATCATGTCTGGGAAGAAGATGAGATATTGGAGTTGCCTAGCAACAGAATTCCCAAAGGTATGATTGAATTAGAAAGAGCCTTTGATCTAGATAATATGCTTAAACATAAAGACTTGCCTAAGGCAGATGGAGGTCAATATTCACAAGTGAATATTGGACAAGCTGATGACAAAATAAATGTCTTATTAGGTAAGGTTTGTACACCAGAAGAGTTAGAAGGAATAACTCAGGCCCTTAAAGATTACATACATGTAATTGCATGGACTTATGATGAGCTAAAGACATATGACACTTCTGTCATAACTCATACTATACCTCTCAAGCCAGATGCAAAACCTTTCAGACAGAAGCAGAGGCCAGTCAATGCTCTGCTTGAGCCAATCATCCTTGAAGAGGTTAAGAAATTGTTAAATGCCTGGATAATATTTCCTGTAAGGCACTCCACTTGGGTGGCAAATCTTGTGCCAGTCAGAAAGAAGAATGGAGACATCAGGTTATGTGTAGATTTTAGGAACCTGAACAGAGCATCAGAAAAGGATAATTATCCTTTGCCCTCCTTAGATGAAGTTCTACAGATTGTAAACGGAGCCAAAACGATGTCCTTCTTAGATGGTTTCTCAGGATACAACCAAGTGATGGTAGATAAAATTGACAGATTGAAAACTGCCTTCACCACAAAGTGGGGTATATTTGCATATAGACGTATGCCATTTGGACTTATAAATGCTGGAGCTACATTCCAGCGAGCAATGGACATAGCCTTCAGAGGCTTAATAGGAAAGTGTATAGTCATCTACATGGATGACCTGCCGGTTTTCTCCAAGGAAAGGGGAAATCATGTTGCCGATCTCAGAAGTGTACTGAAGAAATGTGAAGAATATGGAATATCTTTGAATCCTAAGAAGTGCATATTCGGAGTCACAACAGGAAAGTTACTAGGCCACCTGATCACAGAAGATGGAATTATCATTGATCCTAACAGGGTGGAGTCTATTATGAAGTTACAACTTCCAGGAAGCAAAAAGGAACTTAAGTCCTACTTTGGTAAGATAAATTTTGTGAGGAAGTTCATCACCGGCTTCGCTGAAATTGTCAGACCACTAAATGCCATGTTGAAAAAGGATGCACAAATTGAGTGGACACCAGAAGCCAAGGCTACCTTTGAAGATATAAAGAAGGCCATTTCAGATGCTCCTGTCCTCATTAGTCCAGATTATACAAGAGATTTCTACATCTACTCATTTGCCTCAGAACATACTTTTGCAGCAGTGTTAACTCAAAGAAATGAAGAGAAAGAAGAGAAACCAATTGCTTTCATGAGCTGTCCTTTTAGGGATGCTGAGTTGAGATATGTAGATGTTGAAAAATAGGCACTTGCATTAGTTAGAGCAGTAAAGAAATTCAGACATTATATACTGAGAAGCAAAGTGATTGTTGTGGTACTAGATGCAACAGTGAAGATGCTGCTGATGCAGAGTGAACCTGGTGAAAAAAGAGCCAAATGGATTACTATATTACAAGAATATGACATGGAGATCACACCAATGAAGGTGGTGAGAGGACAAGCTCTGAGCCAGATGATATCTGAAACTGATCCAAACATCATCAGTCAGCAGTATGTGATCAATGAGAAAGACAATAGAGAATGGTATTCAGACATCAGGCACATCCTGATCACCGGAAGATGTCCTTCAAGAATGCAAGCTTCACAGAGAAGAGCCTTGAAGATAAGATCCCAGAAGTATATGATGAAGGGAGGAACCTTGTTTAAGAAGAATTATGAAGGAATATACCTAAGATGCTTAGAGAAACCAGAAGCAAATAAAGTTTTGACAGAGTTACATGACAAGTTTGGAACGGCACACGGATCAGCGTTGGCCACAACACATGCAATCCTCAGAGCAGGATATTACTGGCCTACAATTTTTAAGGACACGGCTGATCATGTTAAATGTTGTCATGTTTGCCAGGTTACTGCCAACAGAGAGAAATATGCTGCGCAACCGTTGCAGCCAGTGGTGGAAGAGCGCCCATTTGCGTAGTGGGGCATGGATTTCATAGGACCGATCAATCATTCATCTTCCTCAGGCCATAGGTATGTCCTAACGATTACTGACTATTGTACTAGATGGACTGAAGCTACCAGCAGCAAAACTTGCACTGCAGATGATGTCATTAAGTTTCTGGAAAGCAACATTGTCACCAGGTATGGAACTCCTTATGCATTGGTAAGTGACAATGGTTCTGCCTTCATTTCCACCAAATTGTCAAGTTGGGCTTTTGATCATGGGATCATACTTAAATTTTCATCCAACTACTATCCCCAGGGAAATGGATTAGCAGAATCCACCAACAAGAATTTACTGAGTATCATAAGAAAACTGATAGAGAAAAATCCTAGGGAATGGAACTCATTTCTAAAATATGCCTTATGGGTAGACAGAACTAGAATGAAAATTGCATTAGGAAACTCACCCTTCCAACTAGTATATGGGGTAGATCCTATCCTCCCTGTAAACTTGAAAATTCCTACTCTACAGTTTGCCCAAGAATATCTAGGCATAGATAATAAGCAGGAAGTCAAGTTGCTTCAGTTGATGCACCTGGAAGAAAAGCGGAGTCAAGCGATTGACCAATTTGTGAAACATCAGGCTGTTGTCAAACGCTGGTTTGACAAGAGAGCCAGAGTTAAAGCTTTCAGGATATCCGATTTGGTCCTGATGTGGGATAAAGCCCATGAAAAGAAAGGTGATCATGGTAAGTTTGATAGATTATGGATAGGTCCCTTTCGGATTTCTGAGATCTTAGGAGACAGCACTTATAGGCTTAAGAACCTGACAGGCGAGGATGTTCCGTTGCCAGTCAATGGACAATTCCTCAAACATTATTTCTAGGCCTGAATGACTTCGTCATAGTCATATGTATCATAATGTATATTTGTATAGTTGTTTGTATAGTTTTTTTTGTGGTGCTTGTTTTGTTTTGCTGGTTGGGACCTTTGTTCTGGTAAGTCAGGATGATGCACTTCATCACCCTAGAAAATAATTAAGTTGTTGAGATTCAGATGATGAGATCACATTTAAACATAGGTTATGATTCATTCTAAGAAGTGTTCGTGATCAGGTTTATGATGTCTTTTCATCAGGGTGCTTTTTCTTGGTCAAAATGAATCCATCACAATCAAACACTTAACAGCCTTGGGTTTGTTGAACACACTAGTATAGGTGTTAAGTGAAAAATCTAAAGGGACTCCCTTGCTACCAGTGCAATCTCAAAGCTGCAAAGTAATGGTACCTTGTACAAATGAGCTGACATGATGATATCAGATATAAATTTTAAAGAGAAAATCAGAAAAGAAATAAAATTAGGCCATCTAAGTAACTCTACCGGGGCTATGGATGCCTGTTGGCAGTGGGGCTCTACTTAGGGAGATTGTACAGATAACCTTGCCGAGGCTATAGACGCCTGCTGGCAGCAAGGCTCTATCCAGGTTGGCTATGAGGGATGGTCTCCAACTATGTAGTTTAACACCAGTTACTTACGTTTTCAACCTACTTTCAAGATGAGGATAATTAATCATATGCACACACCTGATCCTTTGTTAGCATTATCACCATGATGAAATTTTATCATTCAGAGGATCATGATGCTTACACTTAGACGGAATTAGAATACTATAGATAAATGTGATCACATCACTGGAATCATTAGAATTTGTTCATTTTCTTTGGTGGCAAGTTGTTGTGTGGTTACACAACATGCCCCATTTTGACTTGGCAAAACAGAGACCCAACTTCTTTTGCGCTTGGCTTGTGTTGTCTGTTTTCTGGCGGTTTGGTAAAAAAAAAAAATCAGTCAAGTGCATCATCACGTTGAGTCAGGATGAGGTAGGTCATCATTGTGAGGTCAGTTTGTCAAAATTTACATTTCGTAGCTGTGACCTTATATTCTGAAAGAACACTAAAATTCATGCATGTTTGCCTTTTACATCACCCTGGTATGCATCAGGATGTGAGAATTATGGACAGTCAAAGTCTTGGTCAAACCTGATATTCGCAAAAGGGGGGTCATATTTTATAACCTTAGTCATGTTTCGAACAACATCATCATATTTGGGACATCCCCTGATATATCCTGCGGCTCAAGTATCCTGACGTCAACTTTAAATGGTAGTAAGTCTTTCCCGTCACACGGTCTTTTATACCGCGAACATCATGTTTTGAAAAGTAACCCGATATTCGTTAATATCATCCTGACGCGGAATATCACCCGTAACAAACATCCTGCTGACATCATCTAAATATGATAAACGAAGAAACAAACATCATGATGACATCATCATCATATTTACATTTCGACAGGATATTTTGTAAACACGATCATGTTCGCCCAATATGATGATGACGTCATGAAACATTTCTGATACAAAGAACGAATATCATGATGACATCATCCTGATATTCCGAAAGGAGGATGAGCAAGCTTGGCTCATCATCATCATTTTATTTTAAAACATCACCCGATAAATCGAGATATCCTCCTGATGTGCTAAAATGTAAACAAAGGGTGCATTGTCACCCGAATCTTGTAGCGATAATAGTTTCAATGTTAAGGAGGATGATATCGAAACTCAAGCCGATATTTGTGAAATATCATCCTGCCCTCATGATATCTTGTCATATGGATATCCCCCCGCTCCCTTTGCCGCCGTTATCATTAAATGCGCGCAGACATGGTAGGTGATTCCCGCCGATCCCAGAACCCAATGAAATACCTGGCGAGATCCTGAGTTTTCGCACGAATGATCAAAGATTGCAATCTAACTTGTCAGAGTTGCCCTAAATTTACCCTAACTGCGAGGTTAAAAGGTAATTCAACCGCCATTGTTACATTTACCTGTGTTAAAATTGTTTTACAGAGCACTAGCCTCCATATCCGCATAATAGCTACCGTTGCGCAATTTGAGCTTACAGATAAAGGGAAGGAAGTGATTGATAGTTGAATCAAGAGCGTCTTGACGATATACTGGTATA
The DNA here is from genome assembly GCA_027924645.1 of Cunninghamia lanceolata. Taxonomy (NCBI): domain Eukaryota; kingdom Viridiplantae; phylum Streptophyta; class Pinopsida; order Cupressales; family Cupressaceae; genus Cunninghamia; species Cunninghamia lanceolata. The sequence continues at coordinate 1,926,091 of BSBN01000574.1, read as the reverse complement.
AAGGAAAATCTGCATAACCAGGTAAGTAAACTGAAATCCTCACCATGTTGTTTCTAAATGATTGTTGAAAGTTCTGGTTATGTATCCATGTAAGTAAGTAATGTGAAATTGATGCAATAGGCATGATATTTGCAATATGTATGCATGCATATCCCTGTGGTGAGAAGAAATGTTGTTAATTGCAGGTACCCATGGCTGAAAAACGCTTAGTCAAGAATCAGGAAGAATTCAGCAGGCCTATGTTCTCTTCTTAGAGAGGGGTCCTGTTCAAATATGGGGCAATTACAGATACCCATCAGGGGATTACCAACCTGGAGGCTTGGTCGGCCAAGCTGAATGATGGACAAGATAAGAGTCCGGTATTGGACGCAGTGTTTGTATCAGGTATGTGGAACACTGCTGGCTTCCCATACTCCATGGAGTCTCCGGAGCTCGTCATTGAGTGCGCCCGGAATTATAACCCTCAGACGAGGTAGGTGGTGAAGCATGGGAGGGTATATGCAGACCTATCCATCAAAGGTCTCTCCCAGACATTTGGACTGCCAATGGGCAGTAAGGTAAAGAGTGTAGACTTAAAGAAGTCTGAAAGAGAATATGAGGCCAACAAGAAGGCGGCCAGAAAGAATATGTATGCTTGGCGGGCCGACAATAGCACATATAATGCAGCGGCCAAGCTCCCTGTGCACATGTTCAAGTTTGATTTTAATGAGGAATATCAGTATGTGATTGCCCTACTGAACAGGGTGACTGGTCAGCCTGATACTGGAGAATTTAGAGATTGGATGTATGGCATAATAATGATGTGTCTGTATGCAGACATCAAGCCACTGTGGGGCCAAATAATTAGCGATGCTCTGCATGAGCAGCTGATGAACCTGGGAGGTTCAGATTGTGCATTCTACATGACCTCCTATATCGTGTATTCTTGTGCTTATAGAGGCACTTTTGATGCCCTGGTGACAGATAGAAAACTGACGGGCACAAATGCAGCATATATATGGGATCATCATCCTCAGCTGCAAAGAACCAAATATATCAAGGACTACAAACTGGTCAATGATGCATTCTCTATGCATCTGGTAAGGACCATGGAAGATGACAGAACTAAAAGACTGAGCATGGAGGCTCAGGAGGCAGTATACAGGCATGGGGCATGGTACATACAATTTGCCACCTTTTCCTACATCAAGATAGAAGGATTTGAAGGACATCCCATGATGCTACCGAGATATCCTACTGATGCAGTAGTTTTAATGGAATTTATCAGGCAGGGCTCCACCATCATACAGATGTATAAGGATGCCAAGAAGCTGCCACCAATTTTGTTCCTAGTCAGTATCGGCAACTACATGTGCCCTGACTCCGACAATATAAAGAAGGTGATGGTCACTCTGAACAAGATGAATTTACTACCCTTCCCAGTAACGAGACCATATGATCCTTACGGCCGAATGCAGAAGATTCTAGGAAAGCCTATTCATCAAAGGCACCTAGAGGATTTTTGGGCTGACTGCGAAGATGAGGCAGAAGCCAGGAGGAGGAGGTATCAGAGGTTGACTCTGAACCAGATCAGGACATTTGACTGCATATCCCTCCATCAGCAGCTGAAGAGTGATGACGGCAGGATAATGGCAGATGAATACGAGCAGAAGAAGATTTACAATGATACCATCTCTGCACCTGACCTCACCATGTAGGAGGATATGTCCTTGGACCCATTCTTTGCCAGAACCATACACTTGACCCAAGCTTGGGTAGATGCACAGGTAGAGGCACTGAAGAAGAAAGGTGTTGCCATCACAGTGGACAACAAAAAGAAAGGGCAGGACATCCCTGCAGATGAATATGATGACTTCCTGCTGGAGAAGAGGAAGACTAAGGGAGAGAGAATCCCTCCACCACAGCAGCCTAGCAAAAGGGCCCCAAGGGGCAAGAAGGTGGAGAAAGGACCCAAAGGGGTCATAATTGACAGGGCAATATTCACAGCGAAGGAGGCAGCCAAATCAGGATCAGAATCAGATTCCCCTCCAAAGCCCAAGAAAACCAAGACAGCAGAGGCTGGAATCACAGAGACCCAAGAAGTGGGTCAGTCATCCAAACAACCAGGCAAAGATATCCTGATGGAGGAGGAGCCTGAAGAAGAGGAGGCAGCTCCACTGGTAATCAGAAGAAAGAGGAGAGCTCCGCAGGTGTTGGTTCCTACCACACCTAAGAAACCAAGAACCTCCATGAGAGGTGAAATAAGTCAACCCCCAGCACAAGTACAAGGGGCAGGTAGTGAAGTGTAGAAGGAACATCAGCATAACGTTGCACTTCCTACCATTGTCAAGTTCAAAACTGAACTGGCAGAAGAACAACAAAAGGAAGGATCTCAGGCACAAGCAGAAAGGCCTGTCTCGCTAGACGAGACAATAAACTTGTCTGATGATGAGGTGGTGCAGGATGTAGCTGCACAAGAGATGGAAACACTTGCGGCTGCTGGCATCAGTGTGACTCCTCACAAGCCTCCAATGGTTCAAATAGTGCTTGAGGAGATAAAACAAGTAGAAGCGGAGCGAGAAAAGAGCCCGAAACCAGAGAAGAGCCCAGAGCAGATAGCACAGGACATAGGGCTGGATACACTGATTGCTGAGGTGACAAGTCCTGTAGTGGTAGACTTGACAGAAAAACAGGATGCAAGTCTTGAGAAGCTAGCAGGATCACCTGATAAGGGCCACCTAATAGAGGAGATAGAGATGGCCGAAGCAGAGGGTCATGCTCTTGAATCAGGCCAGCAGAGCCCACAAGATACATCAGCAGGACCTGCTCTAGTAGAGGTCCAAGAAATAAAGGCTGATGAGAAGAAGGAAGAAATAGAGGATCCAACTGCTAAGGCACAAGAGGTGGATAGTGCAGGCACAGAACAAGTAGCAGCTGCAAAACAGATGCCATCACCTCGGGTGGATCCTATGATAGCTGGTATGGTGGACATACCACCAGAAATTGAGAAACAAAAGGAGGATGATCAACCTCCACAAGGGGAAGAACTGGGGACAGGTGAAGTAATAATGGAGAAAGATCATGGTCATCATGATCTACATACAGGTACACCGCAGGGTTCCCCACACAAAGAAGATGCTCCCCCAAAAAAGGAAGTTCCTCAACAGGAGGAGGCACCTCAGGATCAACAGCAGCAAGGCGAGCATCAAGAGAAAGAAAAGGAAAAATTGCCGTCTCCACAACACGTATTGATAGAAATGGGAGATAGGGGTGAACAGCATCATGATGCTGAAAAGCATGATCAGGTGCCTCCATGGTTAGAAAAGGAGGTAAATATTGAGGAGGAACTTGAGATTCAAGAGTTCGACGTCTCCACCCTGTTCTCCGCGGATATAATGAAGCCCAGGAGAAAGGCCAGAATAACTTCGGCCATCAAAAGAGATCCGGCGACAGGGAGAAGGACCGCACAAATTGCTGTACCTGTGGTAGAGAAGGAGAAAGGCAAAATCACTGTGGATGAATTCCAGATAAGCACAGTTGATTTGGGTTTTGCCAACGAAGAGCAGGAAGGTTAGGAGGGAAAAGACATCATAGACTCTCTAATTCAGAAAGTGAAAAGAGAGAAGGAGAAAAATAAGCAACATAAAGAGCACATTGCTCAGTTGCATGCATACATTAAGGGTTTAACCAACCCTGATGATACTACAGGTGAGGCTGCAGTCCCATTGACTGCCATTTCTCAGGAAGAAGTAAATAAACTGGACCTCATGAAACATGAGGCTTCCGTAATAAGAAAATGGATGTCATCCACATTGGATGATGCTATAGAAATAATGAAGGGTTCTTTGAAGAGATGGAGCATGTTAAGTGACTCCAAAACCAAGGTGGACAGATTACAGATGCAGACCAGAAAAAGGTCTTATAAACTGGAGAAAGTCCTCAGCCTGTTGGGAGAAATAAGGAAGATAAATCCACAATTGCTTATCAGTAAGCAGGTATTGAATAATAATACTGCATTGTTAGTGGATATCTGGTACAAAGATGTATAGTTTGAATGCGGAGTCCTCAAGAGATGTAATAGTAAGCTGAGGGAGATCAGCATGAGGCTACGTGATTTAATGGGCATTGAGGCAGACATGCTAGAAACGCTAGAGGGCAAAGTGGAAGGAAAAATTGAGAATCAAGATGAAGATTCTGCCCTTAAGGCTCTACGCAATAACTTCCAAATGGAAGATGATGGTCCGCTTGTCCACTTGACAGAAGAAGTGATAAATAAAATGATGAGGATCAAGGTCAAGATGGAGACCTACAACGAGACATTGCAGGTCAGGGAAAATAAGCTGGATAACAGCAGGGATAAGTATGAGGCACACAAGCACGCCATTATCAAGGCAAAGACTCAAGATGGCGGAGGAATAGATCAGGTTGTGCAGTCATATGAGCAAATCCAGAGCAGCATGCAACCCCATATGCAGCAGCGTCATCATCAGGATAGTGAAAGTTCAAAAAGCGATGCACATGATGATGATCCGCATGAAACAGATGAAGAGCATGATGGAGATACATCATGAGGGGGTAATATTTTGCATATGCAATTTAGATAGTTGCCAGCTGGCAACTTGTGCCTTTTGTAAAATCGACAAGTCATGAAATGATGACCATTGATTTGTATTGACATATCAGATCCGTAGATCTTTTGTAACGGATTCCTCACCTTATTCTATAAAAGGTGGTGGAATGCCTTGTTATATTCATTCGAAACTTAATTGAAATCTGTTTGCTGAAATATTCAGGGCTCATTTCAAAGCTGCTGTATATGTACATGTCTCTTGCATACTTAATGAAAGAGAAGAGTATTTTGATTACAAATCTTCGTAAATCTTGAGTAATCTATGCTTGAATTCTGGATATGTGCTTTGATTAGCTGCGTCCCTTGGAGTGCTCATCATGTTGCATGTATTGTTTTCATTCATTATCCTCTGAAGTTTGCATCAACTGTATCTAGCTGTGGAATGTCCTGGTGAACATATGGTTTGATTTCTTCTCCTCATGACAGTATCAAGCATGTATGTAGATCAAAAGCTAAAGGTTCAACTTAATTAGAAGTATTTTCTTTAAATTCTTTCAATTTCAGAAAATCTCACCGTCATAATTGCAAATAACTGCTAATCTCGAGCAAACAGCCCAAAATATGCAGACATCTCGTAGATAATCGCAAATATTTAGCATATTTGAACACTAAGCATGCACAATTGAAAATATCATGCAAAGATCGAGGTATTTTACTTCTTTTCATCAAATAGCTGCATAATTTGACTTCTCTGTAAGGAATTTCTGCAGGAACGTCATGATGATAGTACGTTTTCACGTAAGGCCCCAAAATGGAAACATCAATTCACATTAACTATTGAGTAACGTCAGTCGATTAAGACCTAATCACCGGAGACTTGGGATCATGAATTCTCTGAATTCACTGTATCTTTCAAGATGAAGAAAGGTTAATGTGTACTTTTACTCTATGTTTGTTTGTGACTAACATCATGACCAACACTATTCTAATCTATGTATGTTTGCTGACCTTGGAGATTGCTCCAATGGTTGATGTTTGTAATGCCGACCTTGATGCTCATTCCAAGGTTGATGAATTGTATAAAAACATGAAATGAAGTCATGAATTAGGGTGATGGATGCAAAAATGAAAAGATAATTACGAAGTGAAAAAGTAGAGAAGAGCAAAGGATATTCATTGTGCTTGAATGGAATTGAACCTTTGCATAGCATACATGCTACTATCTCAGTTCACCAACATTGGAAGTGAGCCACCCCATTGGCAGTGATCCTCTTCTTTTGCAGTGAGCATTCTGGGCAGTGAGCCTCTTCTTTTGTAGTGAGCATTTTGGGAAGTGAGCCTCTAATATTTGGTATTGTTATTACATATTATATTGTGAGCTAACACTCACAGTGGTTTTTCCCTTATTACACATAAAAATCTGGTGTCTCATGTGTCTCATGTGTTTAAGTTTCTGATTTCATGCTTTTCATGGTTAAAATACAATAATAGTGATTAAGTGGTTGATGTATTAATGGTTTTGAAGTTTTTGTTACAATTGATTCACCCCCCCTCTCAGTTGTCTTGCACTTTTAAACAATTGGTAACAGAGTGAGGGTTCCTCGGCAAAGAGCCTGACAGCTCAAGGTAGATCAGGGATGGTGCATAGGAAGGAGTCACCGTAGTTTGATGGAACGGATTATGCTCTATGGAAGGAACAAATCAAAAATCATCTCATTTCTCCTGGTTATGGTGTTTGGAAAATGGCAGAAACCAAGTATACTCTTCCTCCAAATGGTCCATCAAATGAAGATGAAGTCAAATAGTATGAATTAAATGGAAAATCTATAGATTCTCTATTAAATGCATTATCTAACACTAAGTTGGTGAAAGTTATGGATTTGGAGACTACACATGAGATTTGGGATAAGTTGAAAAATTTATATGAAGGAGATGATTCTATAAAGAGTGCCAAATTACAAAACCTAAAGACGATGTATGAAGCCCTAAAGATGAGTGAAGTTGAGAACATAACAATCTACATGCAAAAAGTTGATGAAATTGTCAATGGAATCAAAGGTCTTGGAGGAACTATTAATGAGGATGAGGTTGTGCTAAAGATACGTAGGTCATTACCTAAATCATATAGTCACAAGGTGGCAACAATTGAAGAGGTTATGAGTGTGAAAAATATTTCAAAGGATTAGTTGCTCGCAAAGCTTCCAGTTTTTGAAATGAGAGAGTTTGGTGATGCCCTGCTGAAGACTAAGACTGCTTTCAAAGCCAGCACTTCAGAAATTAAGACGTCAAGAGCTCAAAAATATGTTGTGGAATCCAATGATGACCTTGATGAGATTGAAGCCAACTTCATGGATAAAATGCAAAGAGGTACCGGTAAGTTCAAAGGCATGTTACCATTCAAATGCTTCTCTTGTGGTAAGATTGGCCACTATGCCTCCAGGTGTTCGGAAAGAATTGAGAGAGGTAAGAAGAAATTTGAAAGTAGACCTAGAATCATAAATAAATGCTATTATGTTAGAGATCTTGATGATGATGGTGTAACAGATGATGAGTCAGATGATACTAGCACTAGTGCAAATGAATGCTTGTTTATTGCTATTAAAGAAAAACCTATGTCTACTAATCCTGCTAGTTGTGTGAAGGAAGAAAAACCAATGTAAGAGACTGCTTTGTCTATCCAAGTTGAGAAAGATAAGGATGACTGGATTATTGATAGTGGATGCTGACATCACATGACTAGTGATAAAAGTAAGTTTGTAAGTTTGGAAAAGTATGATGGAGGACTAGTTAGGTTTGGAGATGATGCAACTAGTAAGATTTGTGGAAGAGGATCTATTTCTTTCGATGGAAAGCACAATATAGATGATGTTCTATATGTGAAGGGTTTAAATTATAATCTTTTAAGTGTGGGTCAGATGTGTGACAAAGGATATGATTTGAGATTCAAGGATAATGGATGCAAGATCATGGAAAGCTCCGGAACCGTGATTGCAACTAGTAAGAAGACTAAAGGTAATGTTTATCACTTGAGGGGAACTGATAATTGTTGTTTGTTGGCTCAGACAGATGAAAGTTGGTTGTGGCATAGAAGGATGTGTCATATCAATTTTGACAACTTGGTGAAGATAAGTTCAGTACAAGCTGTGAGAGATCTACCTAGGCTTGTGAAGCCTTCTAATACTATTTGCAAGGAATGTCAAATGGGCAAACAGACAAGGACACATTTCAAGAGTAAGGAACAATTTTCTGCTGGACTACTTGAGCTGGTGCATAAAGATTTGTGTGATCCTACAAGAAGTCTGCAAGGAGACAGGTACTTTATGTTTCTTGATGATTATTCTATAATGACATGGGTCACTTGTCTAAAGGATAAATCAGAAGCCCTAGATAAGTTTAAAGTTTTCAAGGCAATGGTTGAAAATGAGTTAGAATTGAGGATCAAATATTTAAGGTCTGATAGAGGAGGTGAGTTTACATCAAATGAATTCAATATCTTTTGTGAAGAACAAGGGATAAAAAGACAATTGTCTACCCCTATAACTCCCTAGTAGAATGGAGTTGTTGAAAGGAAGAACATGACAATTCAAGAGGATGCTAGGTCAATGATGATGTAGGCTAACCTACTAGGAGTGTATTAGAGAGAAGCTATACATACTATTGTCTACATTCAAAACAAAGTCCAAGTCAAAGGTAATGGTACTAAAACTCCTTATGAATTGTGGTATGGAAGAGTTCCTACAGTGAAATATTTCAATTTTTTTGGAAGAAAATGTTATATCAAAAGAGATGAAGAGTTAGGCAAGTTTGATGCTAGGTGTGATGAAGGAATTTTCCTTGAATACTCTACTAAAAGTAAGGCCTATCGGTACTACAACAAGAGATTGAGAAAGGTTATTGAGAGTGCTAATGTGAGGGTTGATGAAGATAGGGAAATAACATCAGATATCAGTGGCAATGAATCGAATGAACCTGCTATTACAGTCAATGAAGAAAAGGTGGAACAAAAAGATAGCCAGGTTGAAGAAAAAAAAGCTCTAGAAAGTGTTGTTAAGACTCCCAGATATGTAAGGATTAATCATTTAGAAGATTAAATAATTGGTGATAAAAGTAAAGGGGTATTGACAAGGAAAAGAGCTGCAGAGGAACATGTGAACTACTATTTACTTTTACAGATTGAACCTAAAATTATGAATGAAGCCTGCCAAGATGAAAATTGGGTAAAAGCCATGGAAGAAGAGCTGATGCAAATAGAGAAGAATCAAACTTGGGAACTAGTTCCTAGACCTGCTAATAAGAATGTGATTGAAACTAAACGGGTTTTCAGAAACAAGATTGATAGGTTGAAATATTGACCTCTTTTTATGTTGTTTTTATATGCTTTTAGAACTTTTCCATATGATCCTCTAGACACTTTACCAACATCACCATCATTATGTGTTGTCTTTTTATATACTTTGCAAGACTTTGAATCTATATTATTAATATGGAATATGGTGATGATATTATCAATTGAATGATTTAAATATGAGTATGCATGCAATATAGATGGAATCCTCTGGTTTAATTATGAAGGTTATCTGTGTGCATATGTTTTGTGAATTAACCCCTGTGCAGCAAGAACATGGCATCAAGGAAATGAGCATTTGTAGCAAGTCGTAGGATAGAAGAATTAAAGGAAGTGAAGTTAGCACGCCAAAAGTGCAGGCAACTTGAGGATGAATGTGAACCATCATGCATAGGAATAAATGTAGAAGAAGTAGACCTATTTCAAATATAGCTTATGTGTGTTCTTCATGCGAGTTGTTGCGTAAGAAAATTTCTTGTTAGAATAGGAATCACCTTCCCCTGTTCAGTTAGATTAATAAATCAATCTTAAACATGTATCCTAGTATCTAGGAATGGATTGATAGTTGAAGTTAGTTGGTAGTTGCATAAAACTCTCCCGTTTCTATATAAGTTAGGAGGGATGAGTTTGATGTCAAGTTAGTCACTTTATTTTCTAGTTACTCAGTTGTTACTCAGTTTTTCTATATTGGAAGATCCATACATGTTTTAAAGAATGTCATTATTGAATACAATCTAAAAGAGATTTTGTTTATGATATGAAGTTAATGAAACTATGTGTTATTAAGATGCGTGAGTATCTAAATTAGATTTGAATTCTAGTTAAGTGAGTTAGTCCCCTGAGCCGACCACTCAAGGTATTGATCCTCACTTCATTTATTTTGCATTCCTTTATGCATTCTTGTTATTTTCATTTGCATATAAATACATTATGATTCAATTAGAATACTTTGATTGTCAAATTACATTAGTATGGTCCATGAACAAATGCATTCTTTGTATACCTTAAGTCTTCCAGAGGTTAGCATGAGCTCTCTTATCATTTTGAATGTTTTGGATTAGTTCCATAATTTTCTATTGTTAACAATTATCTACAACTTATACTGAAGGTACTCATAGCCACTAGATTTTGTAACCATTTTTACTACCTTTACATTTCTGTGAATTTTTCTAGCAAAATAAGTAGGCTTAGATAAGATAGTTTAGAAAAATATGAGCCCTGAAGGCACATACAGTGTAGTTCCATCATAAGCTTACGCTCCTTGGTTGATAATTTCATGTAGGAAGTACAATGATAGAGTGGACTGTTCAGATAGGTTTACCTCTAAATTATGTTAAGTCTGCAACGCATTAGTTTTCCTCTACAAAGATGAATGAAAATGGAGAAGTTGTAAGAAACAAAGAAAGATTGATGTACAAAGGATATTCTCAAGTTGAAGGTATAGACTTTGAAGAGACTTTTGCTCCTATGGAAAGGATTGAGGCAATAAGAATGTTTTTGGCATTTGCAGCTCACAAAGATTTTAAGGTGTATTAGATGGATGTGAAGTCTGCATTCTTGAATGGAGAGCTAGAAGAAGAGGTCTACATTGAACAATTGGAAGGATTTCAGTCATCAGACCAAGGTGACATGGCATGTAGATTGAAGAAGGCCCTATATGGACTTAAGCAAGCTCCTAGAGCCTGATATACAAGGTTGGACAAGTATTTGCTACAATTAGGGTTCAGTAAAGGTATTGCAGACAGGAATCTATACTTCAAAATTAATGATGATCAAATTCTGATTGTTGTGGTCTTTGTTAATGATATTATCTTTGGAGGCAATGAAGGTATGTGTAAGAAATTTGTAGAGGAAATGCAAAAGGAGTTTGAGATGTCTATGTTTGGTGAAATGAATTTCTTCTTAGGACTGCAAATTACTCAATTAGAAAAAGGAATTTTTATTTCTCAATCCAAATATGTGAAAGAATTATTGAAGAAGCTTGGAATGGAGGATTCTAAGCCAATATGTATTCCTATGGTAACGGGTTGCAAGCTGAGCAAGAATGATGAATCACCTAAGACTGATCAAAAAAAGTATAGATCTATGATTGGAGGACTACTTTATCTAACCCATACCAAACCTGACATAATGCATGTAGTCTATCTTGTGGCAAAATTTCAAGAAGATCCCAAAGAGTCACATGTGATGGCAGTGAAGAGGATCATGAGGTATTTAAAAGGCATTTCAGACTATGGATTGTGGTATCCCATAGATACTGATTTCACTCTTAGTGCTTATATAGATGTAGATTAGGCTGGAGATGCTAATGATATAAAGAGTACAAGTGGAGGTGCTTTCCTCATGGGTAATAGATTGATTTCATGGCTGAGCAAGAAGCAAGAATCAGTTTCTTTGTCTACTATAGAAGTAGAATATATTGCTGCAGCATGTTGTTGCACTCAAGTGCTTTGTGTGAATGGGAAAATTGGATTGATCAATTAAGACAAATAATAACCCAAACACCAACAGAATAATGAAAACAAGAAAGATAAAAGGAAATAAAGCAAATAAATAATAATGCAAACCTTCCCTATTTCAAAGCTTCTGTTGTTCGCCTATTCTTCCTTGATCTCGAATGACGAAGATGGACCCTCAGAGAGCTTGCTTCCTTGCTTCGATTCCTCAAGATGACAAGTAGAAATGGCTAGAATGATTCCTGCATTACAATGGTATGAAGAAGAGGATTCCCTAGTGGAATTTAGGCATAGTAAGGGTGCCAGAAGAAGTCTCTCTAATTGCTTAGAAGAGGGTTCTATTTATAGATTTTCTGATAATAGAATGGAGGGTGAAGATCAACTGATGAGATCAATGGCTCTCATTTTTTGTGAATCTTTAATTCATAATGGATGAATTAAAAATTCAGAGTGGAGGATAGTGAGTTATGACAATTGAATTAAAGATTCAATGATGGAGGACAAATGAATTAAAGATTCATTGAGTGGAGGATAATTGAATTAGAAATTCAATGGTGGAGGACAATTGAATTAAAGATTCAATTGAGTGGAGGATAATTGAATTAGAAATTCAATGGTGGAGGACAATTGAATTAAAGATTCAATTGAGTGGAGGATAATTGAATTAGAAATTCAATGGTGGAGGACAATTGAATTAAAGATTCAATTGAGTGGAGGATAATTGAATTAAAAATTCAATGGTGGAGGACAATTGAATTAAAGATTCAATTGAGTGGAGGATACTTGAATTAGAAATTCAATGGTGGAGGACAATTGAATTAAAGATTCAATTTTGGATAATAGTGGGGGACAATTGAATTAAGAATTTAATTTTGGATATTAGCTAATCAAATATTAAGAATATTTATATGTGCAACATGGTGAGGTGGAAGAGATGAGGTGGAAAGATGAGGTGGATTGATGAAGTGGATTGATGAGGTGGATTGATGAAGTGGATTTTGTGAGGTGGATTTATAACTTGAGACATAAGAAGAACTTAAGGAATTTAATTAAATAAAATAATTTTATTTAATTGTACGATAGTAAACCAATCAAATAAACTTAATATTTATTTAATTGACAGAAGAAAATAAGAATTAAGATAAATATTAAAATATTTACTTAATTCGACCTGAGCCAATTTTAGGTGTCTACATTTTGCCCCTCTTTGAAGCAATGTGTTTTATCACGTTGTTTCAAAGAAAAAGAAAAGTCTGATAATGATACATGCCCCAGTTTGGCCCTGGTACAGGTTAGGATGATAGGATGCCCCCTCGGGAGATTGGAAGGGTACAAGATAGAAGGCATGAGACGGATAATCTCATGATAAGATAGATTGGCAGGAGATGAAATGGATGAATGATATGTAATGCAAGATAAAAAGATGACACACACCAGCAAGTAAGCAAGTATGCACAAATGATACAAGAACAAACAAGGTATTGCCCCTGTCAAGCGGTAAACCAATGATATGGATTAATGATGTCTGGTTTCAGGAATGAAATATGTTGTATAAGACATGTGTGTTGGTCTGGTTTCGACAATATAACATCTTGTCTAAGACATTTGATGCGATAGTGTTGTCATGGTGGGGAATGATATATAGCTAGAGCAACATGAAGGATAGTGTCTGGTTTCAGGAAATGAAGCATGTCGTGTAAGACGCGTGTGTTGGTCTAATTTTGACAAATGCAACATCCTATATAAGACAATTGATTGATTAATTGATTGAGTTGGTTTACGACTAGACAAGGATCAAGACCATTGATTGTGATTGGATCATTTGACAAGATTGATTTGACTTGATTGGCATGGATTAAGGATTGACTTGCAGTTGGATATGGTATGGATATGGATATGGATATAGATATGAGACGCAATTGGATATGGTATAGATATGGATATTTGTCACCTTGAGATAGCAAGTATTTTGAAGCGCTTTCATCATTGGGCTTTATTATGTTGTAAGAAAATACAAGCATCTAGGTATAATTAAACCGAGATGACCTGAGTATTACTTACATGGATTTTTCAATAGACAAGGATTGCCCCTTTTCATGTTTAGATCTTGGAGTCCTCGATGATCTTTTGCCGATCATGTCGTTAGACAGAAATCGTCACATTACTAAAGTTTAATCCACAAGCAGCAGACAAAGAAAATAATCATGCCCCCATCATAGCATCTCTAGCTTTTGGCATCCTAGAGTAGCATAGAAAGGCATGATAGCACAAATCAAGACTCTTAATCTAACCAACACAAAACATTCTTGCATTTAGATGTGTCTTTTTGCCATAATTGATATGAGATTTAGCTTGAGTGTTTCAGTATGGTGCTCTGTTTTGCCTTGGACAGGTTGATGTTTTTACATCAAGATTTTTGTTTGGAAACGGGCTTTGTTGCTCTTGTTTATTTGGTGAGAAGATTGCACAATCCTTATTGGTGAGACAGACCCTAAGGGACTGACCTAGTGCCTCAGGGGCTCATTGCTAAATGCCCTTGCCTATGTGACGACGCAGAGGCAATGTAGTTCAGGGTAAACCCTAGTGGAAAGTGTTGAGAAGATAACATCCTTATCATAGGAGCGATGTGTCCATTAAAGGAGGCTATCTGCGGAAAAGGAGAAAAGATTGAAGCGTTGTAATGATCATTGTTGTTGGGATTTTGTGGATATTTTGATATTTTGATTTTTGTGATGTTTTTGGATTTTTTATTTTGTGATGTTTTTGGATTTTTGTACTTTGCGATGTTTTTAGATTTTTGGATGCCTTTGCGATGTTTTTAGATTTTTTGATGTTTGGAAAGGGTATGATTTATTATGATGGTTGCATTGATTTTCGTTTGGATAGCCTTTGCGCTAGATACCAATGACAAGGGAACACCAAGTCTAGAGGTGAAGGGGATGGGGTTGGATAGGGGAAAACAAGGATGTGATCTCCAAAGACTATGTCACATAAGTAGAACATGCCCCATTGCAGGTAGAGTACATAGGATTTGTCATGGCAATGCGAATAACGAGAGGAGGATGAGCGGATAATGAATGATTGGCATGGTTTGGAGGGATAAGGTATGTCAAGAAATATCCAAACATATTTCAACATTTTGCCCCTATGTCTTCATCAAGATCAAAAGGGGGAAGGATGGATAAATGGGTTCAATAGGATAGGCATGTGGATGAATAGAGGATAGGATAGGAAACGGTACGAAAGGAAACTGGTAGGAGAAGAGTGATATGCCGATGAGACAAGGTGCCCTCAAGTGTAGGTGACATAGAAGATCAACTTACACATGACACCTGTTTGCCAGGTTTTCATCATGGTACTTATCCAAGGCGCCTGTTTGCCTGGTTTTCACCATTAGATGAAGGGATTTTTCTTTACTTTTTTTTTTTTTGAATACTGAGATTGGAGAAGGTGGATATGGATAAGGAGAGACTCTAGTATCTAGTTCTGGGAAAGGTGACAATCCCACTAAATATATACTGTAGAATGGACCATGTCAAGTGTTCTCACAGATGTTGGTAGGGGAGCGTATGAAAGTGATATGGCGTAGGTAGATAGTGAATTATGATGCAGAATATGGAGGGAAGGCTTATGCAACAGCATGGACCATAGGCATAGGATGAGGAAGATGTGTAGGATAATGGATGTAAGATGGGGAGATGTAGTTATGTGGAGGTGTTGTGAAGTGGAAAGGAACCATGACCAACGGCTGCACACACCATGATAAACATTGAAGCTTTTGATGAGATGGTGTAGGAAGCAATGTAGATGTTTGCTTAGGAGATGGTTGATGAAGTGATTTAGGAACCCACATAGATTTAGTATATGTAGTGCTTTTGTTTTGCTTGTGGGATTTTTGAAGGTAATGGAAGTAGGCTTTTGGATGGATATAGGTTGTTGGGATTCTTGAGATGTGGATGATGATGCCTCATTTGACTTGCTAGCTATTTTCTTAGGAACCCAAACCATTTTGCTTTTGGGCTTTGCATTTAGAGGTAAGGGTTTAGAGGGCTATTTAGATGTACTTTGCTTTGATTTTGATTCTTTATGCCCTAAGGTATGAAGACCATTAGGATTTTTGGTAGGATTTTTAGCTTTATGGATAAAGGCATCAAACTTTTTGCTTTTGAATCCCATGGGGTGGGTGGAGTGGATGAAATGATTGGAAGCTGTATGCTTAAATGATGTGTGCTTTTGTTGGCCATGTTTAGGGATGTAAGGATACTCTTGAATAGGCTTGATGGTTTGTAGGTCACATGATGGGCTTGAAGGGCTAAGAATGTTAATTGAGGGCTCTCGGATAGGTGCAAGGATAGGTGGACCACAGGATGGGATTACAGGATTGGACATGACCTTTGGAAGTTCTTTAGTAGGCTCATGAATGGGTGTTTGACATGGAGGTAGTTTATTCCTAGCTAGTAGCCAATGGATCACATCCTTTGCAAGGGTATGAGTGGATTTTGCTTTTGTTCTAGCTTTTCTTTTGCGGTATAAATCTAGCAAATATGTTTCCCAAAACTCATCTGATTCTTTTTTGGTGTGCCATTTAAAATTTAAGAATCTAGATGTTGGTGTTGGTGGAGAGTTTGTAGATCTTTCTGCGGGTGTCCTAGGAGTAACCGTGGGGGTAATGTTGAGACGACCCGATTGCGGTGTGTGAGGAGGTGATTTTTGCTGCTTAGGGACAACTTGCTTGAACTTCATAGTTTTCTGGAGCCTAGTGAGCACCATGGAATACACTAGGTCAAAAGGACTACTGAGATTTTGCTTGTGATGTGGAAAAGACAAACTCTGATGTACAATTGACTGGACCAAAGGCACTATACTGTTTGGCCAGAGTCGCAGGACTGTGCAACCAAAAGTGCGCTACTGTAATACCAAAGGTGATGAACAGAGCTACCAAAGGCGAGATACTGCTATACCAAAGGTGAGCTACGGTTACCAAAAGTGAGCTACTGTTATACCAAGGGTGCTGAAGTAGTTTAGCCAGAGGCGAAGTACCTGTTATACCAAAGGCGAGCTACTGTTATACCAACGGTGAGCTGCTACTCTACCAGATGCATTGAAGTAGTGTCTGATGTTTAACAAGGCAAAATTTTGATAGATCTGGTTTGTTTCTGATATGATTTGTTGTTGGCAAGAGAAAACACAGCAAGCAAAGTCGGCAAAGATGAATGGACACAACAAATAGTGTATGTTCGAGGCTCACAATCAAGCCCAATGTTTCCACAGGTATGAGACAATTTGCAAACAACTACCAAGCACTTGTTATCCCTAGAGACAAGGTTTCATTGCAGTAGATTAGGTCACAACTTAATACTCTGTCGATAAAAATATCATTCCATAAAGGTGTCAGATATTTTGTATCTTTGCGAGAGACGATAGGTAGGGATATCTCACCCTCCCCTTGGAAAGATCAAGTAGGTCACAAGAGCTTTACGGCCAAGGGAATACTATCTCTTCTCAAGGGAACCAATGGTGAGTATCTTAAGGGCTTAAATCAATTCCCCTTTCACTGATGATTACCGCAATGTTCGGAGGTAGGTCAGGTAGTCTCTATCTAGAACATTTCTTAGTAACTTTGAGGGACCAATGCCTTATGAGCAATGTGACAAGCTACTATAAGCTTTAACCAATCCTACTAAGAGTATCAAACACTTCACTTAATGTGAAAATCATTTCCACAAGGAGCTAGTACACCTCTTTTCAGTTTGGCATCACAAGCTAAGGCTGACGTCGGTTAGGACTTGGCTTTCACCTTATCCCTCTTATATAGCGGTTCAAAGGAAAAATTCGCTTAGGGTCATCCCTTTTGAATGAAGCGCAATCCAAAAGTAGGCCCTTCTAAAGGATGTACGAAAATGTAAGAGAAAGCACATCAAAGAAAGGTTCAATTGTCCCGTTATAAGAAAAATAAGGTGCAACTAAACTAGGCACACACACGTTTGTAGTTGTCAATTGTCCCTTATGAAATTGAAGTGTTTGGCATTCATGTCCATTGTCCCTTAGAAAATTGAGGTGTGTTCACATACATGTCCATTGTCCCTTAAGCAAATTGAGGTGTGTTCACATACATGTCCATTGTCCCTGAAGCAAATTGAGGTGTGTTCACATACATGTCTATTGTCCCTTAAGAAAAGCAGTATATTCCTAAAACATAGATTGCCGAAATGAATTGTTCAATTATCCCTTAAGAGGCAATATGTTTCTAAGACTTAGTGTAATGAATCAAGATTTCGTCACCACTCGTCCTGCATGAACATATTAGAAAACTAATTTGCTCTGTGTGAGTGATAAGAAGCTGCAACAAGTCAATTAGTTAGACTACGAGAAAAAGGCTCAAAAATGGTACAATCCCTTGAAAAGGTCTTCACAATTGTGAAGTTCGCTACATCAGCTTTCTAGAAAGTCCTTGTTTGCAAATTTTTGGCTCTGTATGCAAAAGTTGTGTAAATTTGAAAAAAAAGGCCTATTTTGCTAAGTAGGCATCAAAAAAGAAACACAACTCCCCTTGTTTTGATTTTTATTGAATTTTTTTTTACTTTTATTTTGTATTTATTTTTTAGTTTTAATTTTTTTTGTTTGTTTTTTATTGTGAAAAGTTTTTAATTTTTTTTTTTTGTTTTTTGTGGTGATTGTTTTATTTATTTATTTATTTTTTGTTATTATTATTATTGTTTATTGATTTTAACCTTAAAAAAAAAAATTAAAAAAAATAATGACATGATAAACAATTGTTTTGGTGGAGGGGCGGAGGTGGGAGTGCAGGTGGGGCAACGGTGGCTGGGTGGCGGCATGGGCGGTGGAGGGTAGATCGAGCGGTGGCAGGCAGCGGTGGTGGGGGGGATGCAGGGCCCGGGAGGCGGCTGTGGAGCAGCGGGGAAGAGGCAGCGCGCAGGAGTGTGGAGCGAGTGAAGATCGGGGGTTTGGGGGAGCAGTGGCGGGCGGACTGTGGGAGGAGGAGCTACAGGAGAGGTCGCAAGGTGGCGCGTAGGGTAAGCGGGTGGAGGGAAGGGAGCGGAGGGTTTGAGGGGAGCGTGGGGTAGAGGAGGCCGCAGGAGAGGTGGCAGGGAGGGGGAGGGTTTGAGGGGAGCGCGGGGCAGAGGAGGCTGTAGGAGAGGCATCCGGGAGGGGGAGGGTGTGGCGTGGGGCGCGGGGCAAAGGGGTTGGGTAGGGTGCTGTGGGGGTGGGGGAGATATGCAGAGGGAGGGTCGGGGGAAGGGCGTGGATGGAGGGACATTGGGAGTTGGAAGGAGTGGAGGTAAAGTGGATGGTGGAAGGTGTATGAACACATGCTTTTGACATTTATAGGATGATGGAGGTGGAATGGCGACATATGTTTTGGGGATATGATAGGATTTGTGATGGAAAGTGGTAGACTTAGGAGGAGTGGAGGAAGTACCAACATCTTGAGTTTGTGCACCTTGGGGTATGTATCCAAGGCCGTATGAAGGTGGAGGAATGTTGACATGGATAGGTTCCAAAATACCTTGTTCATGAAGGCCTAAGCCTTTACCTTGATAGTTCATACGCTGGAGTATACGATGGACAGCGGGATTATGTGTAGGTGGAACACTAGACACAAGTTCTTTATTGGATGAGGAAGGCGAGATAGTAGATAGTGGTTGCTGGTGTTCGAAGAAAGAACATTCACGCATGAAGGTAGTAAGACCAAGGATATATGGTGGAGGCTTTGTAGCTTGGTCAATAATGGATGGTGAAGGAGAATCATTAGGATCGTGATTAGCATTGTGTTCACTAAGATCCAAGTTATTTGTTTGATCTTTTACACTTGCTTGGGAGACAAGTGTCTCATCATGACAAGTGGATGTTGTGGGATCATGGCTAGAGGAAGAGATCTCTTTGCTTTGAAGGAAGGCCATGAAACGGGGTGAATGCTGAAGTAGGTCAACAAGACTTTCATTGGATAAAGCTGTAGGTCTTGGATGTCTTGTTCATGGATAGTTGTAGGGGTATGAATATGATCAAGTGGCTCATGGATAGATTCATCATTATGGCTATCATCTTGATCATGGAAAAGATACATATTATGGATGGGTTGCATAAAAGTGAGTTGATCTTGAGTTGGACTAGGCCTTAATGTTTCCACATGCCTAGGATTAAACCTTTGACATACCTCTTGGGTTGCGTGAATGGAAGTGGAAGGTGCTTGGATGGGCTTGTGGTCAACAACATGAGGGTGTGACGGACCTTGACTCTAGTGCATGATAGAAGACTCTTGAATAGGCTTGATGGTTTGTAGGTCACATGATGGGCTTGAAGGACTAAGAATGTTAATTGAGGGCTCTCGGATAGGTGCAAGGATAGGTGGACCACATGATAGGATTACAGGATTGGACATGACCTTTGGAAGTTCTTTAGTAGGCTCATGAATGGGTGTTTGACATGGAGGTAGTTTATTCCTAGCTAGTAGCCAATGGATCACATCCTTCGCAAGGGTATGAGTGGATTTTGCTTTTGTTCTAGCTTTTCTTTTGCGGTATAAATCTAGCAAATATGTTTCCCAAAACTCATCTGATTCTTTTTTGGTGTGCCATTTAAAATTTAAGAAACTAGATGTCGGTGTTGGTGGAGAGTTTGTAGATCTTTCTGCGAGTGTCCTAGGAGTAACCGTGGGGGTAATGGTGAGACGACTAGATTGCGGTGAGTGAGGAGGTAATTTTTGCTGCTTAGGGACAACTTGCTTGAACTTGGTGGAGAGCCTAATGAGTACCATGGAATACACTAAGTCAAAAGGACTACTGAGATTTTGCTTGTGATGTGGAAAAGACAAACTCTGATGCACAATTGACTGGACCAAAGGCACTATACTGTTTGGCCAGAGTCGCAAGACTGCGCAACCAAAAGCACGCTACTGTAATACCAAAGGTGATGAACGGAGCTACCAAAGGCAAGATACTACTGTACCAAAGGTGAGCTATGGTTACCAAAAGCGAGCTACTGTTATACCAAGGGTGCTGAAGTAGTTTAGCCAGAGGTGAGGTACTGTTATACCAAAGGTGAGCTACTATTATACCAACGGTGAGCTACTGCTCTACCAGAGGCATTGAACTAGTGTCTGATGTTTAATAAGGCAAAATTTTGATAGATCTAGTTTGTTTCTAATATGATTTGTTGTTGGCAAGAGAAAACACGGCAAGCAAAGTCGGCAAAGACGAACGGACACAACAAATAGTGTATGTTTGAGACTCACAATCAAGCCCAATGTTTCCACAGGTATGAGACAATTTGCAAACAACTACCAAGCACTTGTTATCCCTAGAGACAAGGTTTCATTGTAGTAGATCAGGTCACAGCTTAATACTCTGTTGATAAAAATATCATTCCATAAAGGTGTCAGATATTTTGTATCTTTGCAAGAGATGATAGGTAGGGATATCTCACCCTCCCCTTGGAAAGCTCAAGTAGGTCACAAGAGCTTTATGGCCAAGGGAATACTGTCTTTTCTCAAGGGAGCCAATGGTGAGTATCTTAAGGGCTTAAATTGATTCCCCTTGCACTGATGATTACCGCAATGTTCTGAGGTAGGTCGAGTAGTCTCTATCTATAACGGTTCTTAGTAACTTTGAGGGACCAACGCCTTACGAGCAATGTGACAAGCTACTAAAAGCTTTAAC
Source organism: Cunninghamia lanceolata (assembly GCA_027924645.1). Lineage (NCBI taxonomy): Eukaryota > Viridiplantae > Streptophyta > Pinopsida > Cupressales > Cupressaceae > Cunninghamia > Cunninghamia lanceolata. The sequence goes on along the minus strand of BSBN01000574.1, from coordinate 1,905,064 downwards.
CAATCCTACTAAGAGTATCAAACACTTTGCTCAATGTGAAAATTGTTTCCACAAGGAGCTAGTACACCTCTTTTCAGTTTGGCATCACAAGGTAAGGCTGACATCGGTTAGGACTTGGCTTTCGCCTTATCCCTCTTATATAGTAGTTCAAAGGAAAACTCCACTTAGGGTTGTCCCTTTTGGATGAAGTGCAATCCAAAAGTAGGCCCTTCTAAAGGATGTACGAAAATATAAGAGCAAGCACATCAAACAGAGGTTCAATTGTCCCGTTATAAGAAAAATAAGGTGCAACTAAACTAGGCACACACACGTTTGTAGTTGTCAATTGTCCCTTATGAAATTGAAGTGTTTGGCATTCATGTCCATTGTCCCTTAAGAAAATTGAGGTGTGTTCACATACATGTCCATTGTCCCTTAAGCAAATTGAGGTGTGTTCACATACATGTCCATTGTCCCTGAAGCAAATTGAGGTGTTCACATACATGTCTATTGTCCCTTAAGAAAAGTAGTATGTTCCTAAGACTTAGATTGCCGAAATGAATTGTTCAATTATCCCTTAAGAAGGCAATATGTTTCTAAGACTTAGTGCAATGAATCAAGATTTCATCACTGCTCGTCCTGCATGAACATGTTAGAAAACTGATTTGCTCTGTGTGAGTGATAAAAAGCTGCAACAAGTCAATTAGTTAGACTACAAGAAAAAGGCTAAAAAAAGGTACAATCCCTTGAAAAGGTCTTCATAATTGTGAATTTCGCTACGTCAGCTTTCTAGAAAGTCCTTGTTTGTGAATTTTCGGCTCCGTATGCAAAAGTTGTGTAAATTTGAAAAAAAAGGCCTATTTTGCTAAGTAGGCATCAAAAAAGAAACACAACTCCCCTTGTTTTGATTTTTATTGAATTTTTTTTTTTTTTTTAATTTTTTTTTTGTATTTATTTTTTAGTTTTAATTTTTTTTGTTTGTTTTTTATTGTGAAAAGTTTTTAAAAAAAAAAAAATGTTTTTTGTGGTGATTGTTTTATTTATTTATTTGTTATTATTATTATTGTTTATTGATTTTAACCTTAAATTTTTTTTTTTTAAAAACAATGACATGATAAACAGTTGTTTTGGTGGAGGGGCAGAGGTGGGAGTGCAGGTGGGGCGATGGTGGCTGGGCGGTGGAGGGTAGATCAGGCGGCGGTGGGCTGAGGTTGCAGTGGCGGGCAGCGGCGACGGGGGGGACGCAGGGCCCGGGAGGTAGCTGTGGAGCGGCGGGGAAGAGGCGGCATGCAGGAGTGTGGAGTGAGTAGAGATCGGGGGTTTGGGGGAGCGCTGGCAGGTGGACTGTGGGAGGAGGAGCTGCAGGGGAGGTCGTGGGGTGGCGCGCAGGGTAAGAGGGCGGAGGGAAGGTAGCAGAGGGTTTGAGGGGAGCGTGGGGCAGAGGATGCCGCAGGAGAGGCGGCAGGGAGGGGGAGGGTTTGGTGTAGGGCAAGGGGCAGAGGAGGCCGTAGGAGAGGCGGCAGGGAGGGGGAGGGTGTGGCATGGGGTGCGGGGCAAAGGGGGTGGGTAGGGTGCTGTGGGGGTGGGGGAGATATGTAGAGGGAGGGTCGGGGGAAGTGGGTGGGGAGAGGGGGTGGGGTAGTGGGGAGGAGGGAAGGGGGGGACGGGGGAGGAGGGAAGTTGGTGTTGTTTTTATTTAGGTGGTGTGCATGCAAGCCACCCAGTTAGGACAGTAACAACTGAATGTGGAAACGAAGGATGGAATGAAGGATGAAGGAAGTAAGTAGGGAAGGATGCACACCAAGCATTGATCCATGCAGGGAAGCACCGAAGCAATGAATCCAACAAGGATGATCGAAGGATGGAGGGAAGCAGGGAACGAAGGAAACGAAGAATGAGGGACTGCCAAAATCTTATAAAATCTTATGGGTACATAGGAAGCAGGGAAAAATGCCCTCCAATGCCCCTCTCTAGTGTGATGAAATCTAAATAAAATCTTTTGATTATAACTGGCCTCCAATGCCCTCCTTTGAGAAAATAAAAAGATTTGCCCCTCTCTAGTGCGATGAAATCTAAATAAAATCTTTTGATTGTAACTAGCCTACCGGATTGATCCCATGGAATCTCGCTTGGTGGGGGCTGGCAAAATGCCCTCAGTAGAGAGGGGTAAGTCATTTCCAATTTGTACTAATGAGATCTACATAAAATGACCTCAGTAGAGAGGGGCAAGTCATTTCCAATTTGTACCGATGAGATCTGCATAAAATGACCTGGTGGACCTACCTTAACACCACCTACACTTACACCTACACTTGCACCTACACTTACACCATTAAGAATTGACTTGCAGTTGGATATGGTATGGATATGGATATGGATATAGATATGAGACGCAATTGGATATGGTATAGATATGGATATTTGTCACCTTGAGATAGCAAGTATTTTGAAGCGCTTTCATCATTGGGCTTTATTATGTTGTAAGAAAATACAAGCATCTAGGTATAATTAAACCGAGATGACCTGAGTATTACTTTCATGAATTTTTCATTAGACAAGGATTGCCCCTTTTCATGTTTAGATCTCGGAGTCCTCGATGATCTTTTGCCGATCATGTCGTTAGACAGAAATCATCACATTACTAAAGTTTAATTCACAAGCAGCAGACAAAGAAAATAATCATGCCCCCATCATAGCATCTCTATCTTTTGGCATCCTCGAGTAGCATAGAAAGGCATGATAGCACAAATCAAGACTCTTAATCTAACCAACACAAAACATTCTTGCATTTAGATGTGTCTTTTTGCCATAATTGATATGAGATTTAGCTTGAGTGTTTCAGTATGGTGCTCTGTTTTGCCTTGGATAGGTTGATGTTTTTACGTCAAGATTTTTGTTTGGAAACGGGCTTTGTTACTCTTGTTTATCTGGTGAGAAGATTGCACAATCCTTATTGGTGAGACAGACCCTAAGGGACTGACCTAGTGCCTTGGGGGCTCATTGCTAAATGGCCTTGCCTACGTGACGACGTAGAGGTAATGTAGTTCGGGGTAAACCCTAGTGGAAAGTGTTGAGAAGATAACATCCTTATCGTAGGAGTGATGTGTCTGTTAAAGGAGGCTATCCGCGGAAAAGGAGAAAAGATTGAAGCATTGTGATGATCATTGTTGTTGGGATTTTGTGGATATTTTGATATTTTGATTTTTGTGATGTTTTTGGATTTTTTTATTTTGTGATGTTTTTGGATTTTTGTACTTTGCGATGTTTTTAGATTTTTGGATGCTTTTGCGATGTTTTTAGATTTTTTGATGTTTGGAAAGGGTATGATTTATTATGATGGTTTCATTGAATTTCGTTTGGATAGCCTTTGCGCTAGATACCAATGACAAGGGAACACCAAGTCTAGAGGTGAAGGGGATGGGGTTGGATAGGGGAAAACAAGGATGTGATCTCCAAAGACTATGTCGCATAAGTAGAACATGCCCCATTGTAGGTAGAGCACATAGGATTTGTCATGGCAATGCGAATGATGAGAGGAGGATGAACAGATAATGAATGATTGGCATGGTTTGGAGGGATAAGGTATGTCAAGAAATATCCAAACATATTTCAACATTTTGCCCCTATGTCTTCATCAAGATCAAAAGGGGGAAGGATGGATAAATGGGTTCAATAGGATAGGCATATGGATGAATAGAGGATAGGATAGGAAACGGTACGAAAGGAAACTGGTAGGAGAAGAGTGATATGCCGATGAGACAAGGTGACCCCAATTGTAGGTGACATAAAAGATCAACTTACACATGACGCCTGTGTGCCAGGTTTTCATCATGGTACTTATCCAAGGCACCTATTTGCCTGGTTTTCACCATTGGATGAAGGGATTTTTCTTTACTTTTTTTTTCTTTTTTTTTTCTTTTTTTGAATACTAAGATTGGAGAAGGTGGATATGGATAAGGAGAGACTCCAGTATCTAGTTCTGGGAAAGGTGACAGTCCCACTAAATATATACTAGAGAATGGACCATGTCAAGTGTTCTCACAGATGTTGGTAGGGGAGCATATGAAAGTGATATGGTGTAGGTAGATAGTGAATTATGATGTAGAATATGGAGGGAAGGCTTATGCAACAACATAGACCATAGGCATATGATGAGGAAGATGTGTAGGATAATGGTGTAAGATGGGAAGATGTAGTTATGTGGAGGTGTTGTGAAGTGGAAAGGAACCATGACCAACGGCTGCACACACCATGATAAACATTGAAGCTTTTGATGAGATGGTGGTGTAGGAAGCAATGGAGATGTTTGCTTAGGAGATGGTTGATGAAGTGATTTAGGAACCCACATAGATTTAGTATATGTAGTGCTTTTGTTTTGCTTGTGGGATTTTTGATGGTAATGGAAGTTGTGGATGGAAGTAGGCTTTTGGATGGATATAGGTTGTTGGGATTCTTGAGATGTGGATGAGGATGCCTCATTTGACTTGCTAGCTATTTTCTTAGGAACCCAAACCATTTTGCTTTTGGGCTTTGCATTTGGAGGTAAGGGTTTAGAGGGCTATTTAGGTGTACTTTGCTTTGATTTTGATTCTTTATGTCCTAAGGTATGAAGACCATTAGGATTTTTGGTAGGATTTTTAGCTTTAGGGATAAAGGCATCAAAATTTTTGCTTTTGAATCCCATGGGGTGGGTGGAGTGGATGAAATGATTGGAAGTTGTATGCTTAAATGATGTGTGCTTTTGTTGGCCATGTTTAGGGATGTAAGGATACTTATGAATGAGAGGTATGTTAGGTGTTAGAAGTAACGGTGGCAAGGTGGATGGAGGGACATTGGGAGTTGGAAGGAGTGGAGGTAAAGTGGATGGTGGAAGGTGTATGAACACATGCTTTTGACATTTATAGGATGATGGAGGTGGAATGGTGACATGTGTTTTGGGGATATGATAGGATTTGCGATGGAAAGTGGTAGACTTAGGAGTCGAGGAAGTACCAACATCTTGAGTTTGTGCACCTTGGGGTATGTATCCAAGGCTGTATGAAGGTGGAGGAATGTTGACATGGATAGGTTCCAAAATACCTTGTTCATGAAGGCCTAAGCCTTTACCTTGATAGTTCATACGCTGGAGTATATGATGGACAGCGGGATTATGTGTAGGTGGAACACTAGACACAAGTTCTTTATTGGATGAGGAAGGCGAGATAGCGGATAGTGGTTGCTGGTGTTCGAAGAAAGAACATTCACGCATGAAGGTAGTAAGACCAAGGATATATGGTGGAGGCTTTGCAGCTTGGTCAATAATGGATGGTGAAGGAGAATCATTAGGATTGTGATTAGCATTGTGTTCACTAAGATCTGAGTTATTTGTTTGATCTTCTACGCTTGCTTGGGGGACAAGTGTCTCATCATGACAAGTGGATGTTGTGGGATCATGGCTAGAGGAAGAGATCTCTTTGCTTTGAAGGAAGGCCATGAAACGGGGTGAATGCTGAAGTAGGTCAACAAGACTTTCATTTTATTTTATTTTATTTTATTTTATTTTAAGACAAATAATAACCCAAACACCAATAGAATAATGAAAACAAGAAAGATAAAAGGAAATAAAGCAAATAAATAATAATGCAAACCTTCCCTTTTTCAATGCTTCTGTTGTTCGCCTTTTCCTCCTTGATGTCGAATGATGAATATAGCCCTTAGAGAGCTTGATTCCTTGCTTCGATTCCTCAAGATGACAAGTAGAAATGGCTAGAATGATTTCTGCATTACGATGGTATGAAGGAAAGGATTCCCTGATGGAATTTGGGCATAATAAGGATGCCAAAATAAGTCTCCCATATTGCTTAGAAGAGAGTTCTATTTATAGATTTTTTAAAAATAGAATGGAGGGTGAGGATCAACTGATGAGATCAATGGCTCTCATTTTTTGTGAATCTTTAATTCATAATGGATGAATTAAAAATTCAGAGTGGAGGATAGTGAGTTATGACAATTGAATTCTTAATTCAACTTGGTGGAGGACAAATTGAATTTCTAATTCAATGAGTGGAGAATAATTGAATTTGTAATTCTATGGTGGAGGATAATTGAATTTTCAATTCAATGAGTGGAGAAGAATTGAATTTGTAATTCAATGGTGGAGGACAATTGAATTTTCAATTCAATAGTGGAGGACAATTGAATTTTCAATTCAATAGTGGGGGACAATTGAATTTGTAATTCAATAGTGGAGGACAATTGAATTAAAGATTCAATTTTGGATAATGGAGAATATTAGCTAATTAAATATTAAGAATATTTAATTATATGTACAACATGGTGAGGTGGAAGAGATGAGGTGGAAAGATGAGGTGGATTGATGAAGTGGATTTTGTGAGGTGGATTTAGGACTTGAGACATTAGAAGAATTTAGGGAATTTAATTAAATAAAATGATTTTATTTAATTGTAGGATATTGAAAATAAACTTATAATATTTATTTGATTGACAGAAGAAAATAAGAATTAAGATAAATATTAGAATATTTACTTAATTCAATCTGAGCCAAATTTAGGTGTCTACATTTTGCCCCTCTTTGAAGCAATGTGTTTTATCACGTTGTTTCAAAGAATAAGAATAGTCTGGAAATGAAGTAAATAAATAACAATGCAAACTTTCCCTATTTCAAAGCTTCTGTTGTTTGCCTATTCTTCCTTGATCTCGAATGATAAAAATGGGCCCTCAGGGAGCTTGCTTGCTTGCTTCGATTCCTCAAGATGACAAGTAGAAATGGCTAGAATGATTCCTGCATTACGATGGTATGAAGAAGAGGATTCCCTGGTGGAATTTAGGCATAGTAAGGGTGCCAGAAGAAGTCTCTCTAATTGCTTAGAAGAGGGTTCTATTTATAGATTTTTTGAAAATAGAATGGAGGGTGAAGATCAACTGATGAGATCAATGGCTCTCATTTTTTGTGAATCTTTAATTCATAATGGATGAATTAAAAATTCAGAGTGGAGGATAGTGAGTTATGACAATTGAATTAAAGATTCAATGGTGGAGGACAAATGAATTAAAGATTCATTGAGTGGAGGATAATTGAATTAGAAATTCAATGGTGGAGGACAATTGAATTAAAGATTCAATTGAGTGGAGGATAATTGAATTAGAAATTCAATGGTAGAGGACAATTGAATTAAAGACTCAATTGAGTGGAGGATACTTGAATTAGAAATTCAATGGTGGAGGACAATTGAATTAAAGATTCAATTTTGGATAATAGTGGGGGACAATTGAATGAAGAATTCAATTTTGGATATTAGCTAATTAAATATTAAGAATATTTAATTATATGTGCAACATGGTGAGGTGGAAGAGATGAGGTGGAAAGATGAGGTGGATTGATGAAGTGGATTTTGTGAGGTTGATTTATGACTTGAGACATAAGAAGAACTTAGGGAATTTAATTAAATAAAATAATTTTATTTAATTGTAGGATAATGAACCAATCAAATAAACTTAATATTTATTTAATTGACAGAAGAAAATAAGAATTAAGATAAATATTAAAATATTTACTTAATTCGACCCGAGCCAATTTTAGGTGTCTACACTTTGGATGAAGCAAACATTGAAGGACATAAGATTTGTGTATGAAGAACCAATTTCAATCTTCTGTGACAATATAAGTGCTATAAATATTTTAAAGAACCCAGTGATGCACTCAAGAACAAAGCTTATATCAATAAGGTATCACTTTTTGAGAGAATATGTAACAGAGAATGAAGTGAAGATGGAATATGTATCTACCAAGGATCAAATTGTAGATATTTTCACCAAGCCTCTACCTAAGGATACTTTTGAGTATCTCAAAGAAAAGTTAGGGGTTATTACCCCTCCTACTCTAAACTAAGATACATAGGAAGTGCATCTGTCCAGTGGTGCCTAAAGTCTTATTCTTTGATCTGGATTGATTTTTTAAAGGCTATCTCTTAGGGGGAGTAGGTAGATGTTTCTAATATGAGTTCCTGATAAAGAGAAGTAAGTATTGTAGTATTGCTAATAGAGTAAATCTAGTTTGATCAGAGTAGTAGTTTGCAAGTATGTGTAGAGGAAGAGAAGTGATGCCCTTTGCCATTAATGTCAAAGGGGGAGAGAAATCATGTGAAAAACTCAGGGGGAGAAAGAGTTCAGATATGTAAAGAGAAAGGGGAAGAAAGTAATCAATGTAGAATCTTGTCTTGATGGTTCTTATAGTTTTTCACATTAATGTTGCCATCAATGACAAAGGGGAGATTGTTGCAAGTATGTGCTTATCAGTGTTGTCATTGATGTCAACATATCTATGTTGTCATTTTTACCAGCTATGTTCTTGTTTTGATTCTTACTTGTATTGAGTTAGTTACTTTGTATTGGATTACATAAGCATTGAAGATAATGAGAAAGTGTTCCTGATATTGCAATTTCCAAGTATTTTTGAGAAAATTTGCTCTCCTAGTGAAAACAATGTGTTGGAGAGTTTCATGGCTTGCATAAGTATAGTGTAGTGTTTTTCTCCACATATTTTGTATACTGAATATCTTTGTCTACGGATTGGAAGTTATGTTAAGAAATGTTTGTAGATTTTATGTTTCAAGTTTGAGCCTCCGGTGTGAAGATTTGAGTGAGTTTTGTTCACCAGAGTAAAAACTATTTTTTTGTACATTTAGTGGTGACAGGGAGAATGTATTCTTCTCCTCATCTCTTTGCATTTAAGTTTTATAGTATGCAATTCTAGAATTGAGTTTGTAATGATGATATTGCCTTTAGTTCAAATGGTTCATGATTTGGTGCTCTGCAAGTGATCTTTCCTTTATGAGAGTGGCTGACAGTGATGTTCAAGTGCTGTGGTTTGAAGAATCTTATGGACACAGTGTTTAAAGGTTGTGCGGATGTTCTTGTTGATTGTAACATGCTTGTGGATGTCTCTAGATCATGTTCTTTCCTTTTGATTGGTCTGTAAAGTGTAATCCAGATCGTGCATGAAGTGTGTTCTTAAAGGTCTTAGTGTTAACACCCGTTTTAGCTGACTTGGTTGTTTTCACTACTTGTGATTATGCTTTGGAGTTTGTGATAGCGTGTTGTTGCATGGAAGATTGCATTTGAGTCCCAGCTAAGGCATGGTTTATTCCACATTCATTCTTTTCCTTCATAAGTTTGTTTAGGTCCAGACCTATTCTAATGTATGTATGTTTGCCGACCTTGGAGATTACTCCAATGGTTGATGTTTGTAATGCTGACCTTGATGCTCATTCCAAGGTTGATGAATTGTATAAAAAGATAAAATTAATGTTAGAGTACAACCAACACTGAGAGGGGGTGTGAATCAGTGTTGGAGACAAACACAGATAAATTTTCATTTCTTTTCACCTCCTTTTAGACTTGAAATACTAAATTGCAATGTTGATTTGAATATTTTGTATGACAGAAAATGAAACACTGAACAATGAATGTAATGGAAAGTTTAGACATAAGACATCAATGGATCACACAGAGAGACCATAACATAGAAAATTACATGAGTGGAAAACCCTCTTGGGAAATAAAAACCACTCGGGAAAGATACCTCACTGGCTTAATATCAAAATCCCAATCATATAGTCTCTTTGACTTCTTTTGTCTCACTAAAAATTTTTCTTGCCTCATTGGCTTTATACAACTTTGCCTCGCTAGCTTTTTGACAGTGTCTCACTGACAATAGTGCCTCACTGACATATTTCAATCCATACAATGAATAATACAGTTTAATACAGAGGGTTACTCTATTTCTCTTAAAGCTCTATTCTTGAGTGCCTCATTAAATTTTGAGACTCCAAGAGATACAATAGTTTGTGCACATCTACCACTGAATATAGAAAGATGTTCAATTATAGTCTATAGTTTTTGTTTGATATCACAGTAACTGCAAAAACCAAGAAAACACAATAGAGTATAATCTCTCTTTTATACTTTCTCAAAAAATGTCTTTCTTTCTTTCACTGAATAGTTTGAAGACATAATTGTTTTGTTGTAACTATTTGAAATAGTCTAGGTAACCTATCATGGTTAGGGTCGAACCCAAAATTGTATATGTCATGGTTTCCACAATGTCATTACAAGTTTTCATCAAAATCTTTGTTACTCAAATCATATTAACCATAATTCATTTGTCATGCAACTAGATAAAAAATGATATTTACATTTAATGACTACAGTAAATCATGGTTAATCTGAATTGAACACAAGATCTCAACATAAAGTCCTTAACAGTTAATGAAACCATAGTTAGACAAAATTATCTACAGATAATGAACCGTAACAATATCCTTCAAAAATATCTCAAACCCTAGCATAAATTGCTAATGGATAAACAAAGATAATCACTCTTTTCAACTGCCAAACCCTAATGGGTATAACCCAACTGTGTTTACAAAAATGAAAGCAAACTAATCAACTGAATGAAACCTTTTCCAAAACTAACAACATATAATCATAGTCTAAGTAGAGTATACACAAGCCATTCAAATCCTTAAAAACCTTTTTGCAATTTCAAGAAACCCATAACTGAATCACAAACGATTGTGTTCTCAAAATGAAAGCAAATGTTCCATATGCAAGTTGTGGTAATCCTTAACAATCCCTTAATCAATTTTTCATCAATATAATTGCAAACAACTATTGAGAAAGAAAGAAAGAAAAAGAACAAAATCACCTGAAAACTAGTCGAATGAGTATCTTAACTACCCACAACCTTTAGTCTCAGCATTGTCACATCTTCATGATTCTTCTCCAAAGTCTACAAGGATTCTATGAAACTTTTCCATGATTTTCAATGATAACCAAAAGTTGTCAAACCCTACTCGAAGGAAAGTTCATACCCTAAAAACCACTTTGAGAAATGATTTATTTTTTATGTTGTTTACCCAAGTATGCATAGCAACTTGTGATGCCGGTATGCCCTAAAAAGGGTTGGTGGAAGAATGATTCAATTGAAGCCTTTTCACTTGTTTGAAATAGTCATAACCTGCTAGGCCAGTTGCAAATTTAGTAGCCCCTAAAACACCCATTTTAATATGACTTTATTTACATATAGGCTCAAGGGAAACAATTAAGCACCTTTGTCAACATTAAACTTTAGATGAAACAATTTGTATTTGTATCCCCTTTAAAGGTGATCATACCTTTGTAGTAACACAGTACTAGCACAGTAACTGAAGATGCCATGATCAATAACCAAATTGAAGATGCCATATGATATCAATGTGCTATCACCATAAGATATCAATGTTTTTACAATGTGTTCATGTCACCATGATGAACTAACCATGGATGTCCATACCAAACAACTGAGGATGCCATTATCAGTACTTACAATGCATATCTATACTAAGATACCCTGAGAGTTATATCACCATGATAAGTGGTATGTGTTCATAGCAATGTGTCCATAGCAATGCTATGTCCATAGAAATGCTATGTCCATAGAAATGTTATATCCATATTACCATTAATACCATGCTGTCAATACCATGCCAACTATCATGATTCCATGTGAATGTAATATCAAAATGAAAATAGTATAGCAACTGAGATGAGCATTAAATGCATATCAATAATCATAGAGCTGTCATAGAACATGTATGACTATGAGCATACCATCAACAACTACAGGAGATAAATCAACTATATAAAGATGACCATTAACATCAAGTATCATAATGAGCATGTATCAACATCAACTGATCATGAACAAAATTGAATGTCAAACATGTAAATGTATATCAACTGAGATGAACCCATTTGTCAAACTGTATCACTGTATCAATTGTCATAGAGAACATATCATCAAATATCAAGTACATCAATGATCATAACAACTATGTCAACTATCAACTGTATACCATGCATACCATACCAAGTGGTACCAAGTTGTGTATTTGTCATCAAGGACAACAACTGAGGGGCAACAAACTCCCCCTTTGTCCATGATGGCAAAACACAACTTTCTCTCCCCATTTTTGACACCAAGACAAAGGGAAAAAAGTATGTGAATGCCTTCAGAGATAAAGTAGATCAAAGATCAAGATATGCTTGAAATGATAAACAAGATCAGAAAAAAATGAAAGCATACCATGACTATCCATGAAAGAGAGATATTCAGAATATCATAAAATAGAACTGCATTGTCAGCACCATGATAAGCATAATAAAGAGACATGGATCATAGCAAGGACAACAAATGAATATGTTAAACATGAAAAATCATCAAAGAGTAGCTATATAAATAGTGCATTACCATAACCAACTTTGATCATCTATCCATGACACCTGACAACACCAAGAATTGAACAAGTCACAACCAATCTGTTGTTACCAAACAATCTGCCATTAGTTAATAATCATGAAAAACATGTGACTTGAGTATCAAGAAGGAAACAATATAGTACTAGATCATCCTAAACACCCCATACTCCACTCTGCATTGTCTCAACACATTGTCACAAAGAAATAAAGATGTGATCATTATGCTATATTTTCTGCATCATCAAGATATCATACACAAAAACATTGACAAAAAACATTTCAAAACTATCACAAAGTCATTTCTCATTTCACTATGAAGCCTGCACCACACACAAATAAAGGTGTGATCACTTATTAGAAAGTTCTGTCATCAAGACATCATCAAGTCTGCTTATTGAACATCACCATCACTGAAGTCCAAAACATGATGCATAGCATGAAGACATCATGAACTCATACACCTCAAGAAAAAACATCAAACAAGAGTATAAGAGTCACTTCACCGTGAATTCTTCATATTCCACAATGTAATTCACATGTCATTGTTACTCTATCAGCATGTATAAAAAATAATGAGGACATATACTTGATCATACATCCACACTTATGATTAACCACTATCTTGTCCTTTAACAAGATTAATCAACACCAACACATACAGTATGTCAAATCTACATGTCAAAGGCCAAAGACATCAAACCCATATCACCATATTAAATACAAGGAACTAATGTGCCATCAACTGAACCAATCTGTATAATGTCATGCCATGAACTGTACCATGAACTATACCAACAATGCTCCCAAACTATACCAACAATACAAGGAATAATGCCATGAACAAAATATGAATGAGAAAAACACCATTGAACTGCTCCCAAAACATTGTGCAATAAGAAAAAATTACTAAAGAAAGAGTATCAACAATGTTCAACACATCAAGAATTACTTCCACATTGTAGACTAAGGCATTCATTTCAAACCCAATACTTTTACTATAGCATGAAAACAATAAAACTCCAATCACTATGTGATCAAAAGATATGATATCATCTACAACTTGAAGACTCACAATTGTCAAGACCATCTACACCTTGAATGTACCTTTGTAAAAACATCAGACATCTCTCTGCAAAACTAACAAATACCTTAACATGATGGAGCCTACATAATCACCTTGTAATCACAAACATTTATCACAATATAACTTCACAAGCATGCATCTTGACAAGCATGACTGAGATCAAAAGATATGAAAGACCAAAAATGCTGAACCACTGACATATACTAAAGAGAAACATAGTAATCAACACCATTATGAACTTCATTACACAAAACTGATATGAATAGCATCTTAGAAAAAATTATCAAGTATAATCCAAAAACATAATAAACAAAACAAGATCATCAAATTGACAAACATCAAATGATCTCCTCCTGAAACTTATTGGGGATAATTGATAGAACATGAACAACTCCCCCTAACTTCATGCTATCTATTATGCAACTGATGATGTAACTTGTCCAAGATGCACATGTTTAGAATCTGTCTTCTCTTGTCTTTGTTTCTACTTCCACATTTTCATAGGTTCTTTCTTCCTCCAAACTTTTTCATCTTTTTTCCTTTTCCACCTTTTCAAATCAGGTGATGCTTTTCTACAACTATGAGCTTTATGACCAAGAGAGTTGCATATATAACAAACTATATTGTAATCATAATCAAATTATTGATAATACCTTTTTCACATCCCTTGAGCATTTATGTTATGCTTCCATGCAGGATCATACCTTCTATGCATTTTACAGTTTCTTTGTATGTGACCAACATTATTGCACTTGTAACATACAACATTATAATCCTGATTTGACAAACTATTAAATCTTTTCTTCTTGTTCCAACCAAAGACATTTCTTTTACAATCTCTAGCTCTATGATCATAAACATGGCACGAATAGTAGTAACCATGGAACTGAGAATAGTTATACCTAACTGAATGATATTGCCTGGTAGATGAAGGTCTTGAGTGCCTGTTTATACTACTTCTATCAACAACTTTATTTTTTTCTTCCTTCTTGGCTTCATTCTTAGGGGCAGTAGAGTAAGTATTTAGGTCTATCTTCTTCCTAGGAGCGTCTCTTGACTTGGAACATTCTCCTTTCCCATAACCCAAGCCAGTAGTGTCTCTGTAATACCTTTGCTTTCTCAAAATGTCATTTAGGCAGTTAGTACTCTTTTCAAATTGAATATTCTTTTCCAATTTTGAAGATGCTTCTTCCAAATCCTTTCTTAAAGAGACTATTTCTTTCTCTAACTTTAGACATTCTATTCTTTTTGCTTCAAGATTAGATTTTGTCAGGTCAACTATTCTTTTAACTTCTTCAAATTCTATTTTTAGACTAATGACAAATTTTTTTATCTCTTCAATTTGTACCTTACTCTTAGAATCCCTCTCTTGTTGAAGTTGAACCTTTAATTCCTGGTTCTCTTTTTCAAGATACTTGTTCATTTCTAGAGCACATAAAAGTTCTCCTTCAATATCTACTTCACATTCATTTTCATCAAACTCCTGTCCATCTTCATCTACAAAGAAATCTCCTTCTACATCATCAATTTCAACTACAAAATCATCAAGTTCTTGTCTACTAACATTCACATTATCAAGACTCTCAACTGCAGAACTGATTTCTTTATGACATTTTGTATCTACATTCATGGTTGACTCATGCAACAACTCACTGCTGGACTTAACTGAGGTTTGCTTTTCAATTTGTTGATCAACATTTTTCTTTTCTCTATTTGAGGCCTTATTCTTTTTCTTTTTACCCATTGTACTCCACTTGCCAGGAACCCTTTAGTTGGTTAGACTTCTTGCAAGGGTCTAGCTCTAATACCACTTGTTAGAGTACAACCAACACTAAGATGGGGTGAATCAGTGTTGGAGACAAACACAGATAATTTTTCACTTCTTTTCACCTCCTTTTAGACTTGAAATACTAAATTCCAATGTTGATTTGAATATTTTGCAAGATAGAAAATGAAACACTGAACAATGAATGTAATGGAAAGTTTAGACATAAGACATCAATCAATCACACACACAGAGACCATAACACAGAAAATTGCATGAGTGGAAAACCCTCTTGGGGAATAATAACCACTTGGGAAAGATGCCTCATTGGCTTAATATCAAAATCCCAATCATATAGTCTCCCTGACTTCTTTTGTCTCAATGACAATTTTTATTGCCTCACTGGCTTTATAAAATTTTGCCTCACTGGATTTTTAACAATGTCTCACTGAAAATAGTGCCTCATTCGCTATTTGTGCCTCACTTGCATATTTCAATCCATACAATGAATAATATAGTTTAATACAAAGGGTTACTCTATTTCTCTTAAAGCTCTATTCTTGAATGTCTCATTGAATTTTGAGACTCCAAGAGATACAACAGTCTGTGCACATATACCACTGAATATAGAAAGATGTTCAATTATAGTCTATAGTTTTTGTTTGATATCATAGTAATTACAAAAACAACCAAACACAATAGAGTATAATCTCTCTTTTATACTTTCTCAAAAAATGTCTTTCTTTCTTTCACTAAACAGTTTAAAGACATAACTATTTTGATGTAACTATTTGAAATAGTCTAGGTAACTTGTCATGGTTAGGGTCGAACCCAAAATTGTATATGTCATGGTTTCCACAATGTCATTACAAGTTTTCATCAAAATCTTTGTTACTCAAATCATATTAATCATAGTTCATCTATCATGCAATTGGATACAAAATGATATTTACATTTAATGACTACACCAAATCATGGTTTATCTAAACTGAACACAAGATCTCAACATAAAGTCCTTAACTGTTAATGAAACCATAGTTAGACAAAACTTTCCATAGATAATGAACTGTAACAATATCCTTCAAAAATATCTCAAACCCTAGCATAAATTGCTTATGGATAAACAAAGATAATCACTCTTTTCAACTACCAAACCCTAATGGACATAACCTGACCATGTTTACAAAAATGAAAGCAAACTAATCAACTAAATGAAACCTTTTCCAAAACTATCTTTAACAACATATAATCACAGTCTAAGCAGAGTATACACAAGCCATTCAAAACCTTAAAAACCTTTTTGCAATTTCAAAAAACCCATAATTGAATCACAAACGACTGTGTTTTCAAAATGAAAGCAACTGTTCCATATGCAAGCTGTGATAATCCTTGACAATCCCTTAATCAATTTTTCATCAACATAACTACAAACAGCTGTTGAGAAAGAACGAAAGAAAATAACAAAATCACCTGAAAAGTAGTCGAATGAGTATCTTAACTACCCACAACCTTTAGTTTCAGCATTGTCACATCTTCATGATTCTTCTCCAAAGTCTACAAGGATTCTACAAAAATTTTCAATGATTTTCAATGATAACCAAAAGTTGTCAAACCCTACTTGAAGGAAAGTTCATACCCTAAAAACCACTTTGAGAAATGATTTAGTTTTGATGTTGTTTGCCTGAGCATATGCATAGCAACCTATGTTGTTGGTATGCCCTAAAAAGGGCCAGTTGAAGAATGAGTCAAATGAATCCTTTTCACCTATTTGAAATAATCATAACTTGCTAAGCGAGTTGCAAATTTAGCAGCCCCTGAAACACCCTTTTTAATATGAGTTTATTTACATATAGGCTCAAGGGAAATAATTAAGCACCTTTGTCAACATTAAACTTTAGATGAAACAATTTGTATTTGTATCCCCTTTAAAGGTGATCATACCTTTGTAGTAACATAGTACTAGCACAGTAACTGAAGATGCCATGATCAATAACCAAACTGAAGATGCCATATGATATCAATGTGCTATCACCATAAGATATCAATGTTTTTACAATGTGTTCATGTCACCATGATGAACTAACCATGGATGTCCATACCAAACAACTGAAGATGCGATTGTCAATACTTACAATGTATATCTATACTATGATACCCTAAGAGTTATATCACCATATCACCATGATAAGTGGTATGTGTTCATAGCAATGTGTCCATAGCAATACTATGTCCATAGCAATGCTATATCCATATTACCATTAATACCATGTTGTCAGTACCATTCCAACTGTCATGATTCCAGGCGAATGTAATATCAAAATGAAAACAATATAGCAATTGAGATGAGCATCAAATGTATACTGAGCATTAAATGCATATCAAATATCATAGAGTTGTCATAGAACATGTATGACTATGAGCATACCATCAACAACCACATGACATAAATCAACTATATAGAGATGACCATTAACATCAACTATCATAATGAGCATGTATCAACATCAACTAATCATGAACAAAACTGAATGTCAAACATGTAAATGTATATCAACTGAGATGAACCCATTTGTCAAACTGTATCAACTGTCGCAGAGAACATATCATCAAATATCAAGTGCATCAATGATCATAACAACTGTGTCAACTATCAACAGTATACCATGCATACCACACTAAGTGATACCAAGTTGTGTATTTATCATCAAGGACAACAACTGAGGGGCAACAATGAAATTCGTGAATTAGGGTGATGGATGCAAAAATGAAAAGATAATTGTGAAGTGAAAAATTAGAGCAAAGTAGAGGATATTCATTGTACTTCAATGGAACCAAACCTTTGCATAGTGTAGATGCTACTATCTCAGTTCACCAACATTGGCAGTAAACCACCCCATTGGTAGTGAGTGACCTCTTCTTTTGTAGTGAGCATTTTGGGTAGTGAACCTAAGGTAGTGAGCCTATAATTTTTGGTATTATTATTATATATTATATTGTGAGCTAACACTCACCGCAGTTTTTCCCTTATTGGGTTTTCCATGTAAAAATTTGGTGTCTCATGTGTGAATGTGTGAATGTGTTTAATTTTATGATTTCATGCTTTTCATGGTTAAAATACAATAATAGTGATTAAGTGGTTGATGTGTTAATGGTTTTGAAGTTTTGGTTACAACTGATTCACCCCCCTCTCAGTTGTCTTGCACTTTTCAATAGAACCTACCAAAAAGTCTTCCAATACCATACCTAATCTTCCAACCCCATCATATAGTCCACAAGCCCTTGAGCCTATTGAGGAGTCTCCCCCCATGAGTCCACATCAACCTCCATCATGTACTCATGCAATTGACCATCAAGAACATATCAAGCCTATCCAAGAGCCTTCCACTTCCATCCAAAGTCAAGAGTTATGTCAAGGGCCTAGACCTAAACATGTAGAAACATCAAGCCCTCATTCTAATCGAGATCAAATCACCTCCATCCAACCCATTCATAACCTATATATTTTCCATGATCAAGATATTATCCATAACCCCACAACTACCCATGAAAGTCTTGTTGACCTACTTGAGCATTCACCCCACTTCATGGCCTTCATTCGAAGTAAAGAAACTTGTCCTTGATCCCATGATACACCCACTTCCACTCCCCATGATGAGACACTTGGCTCCCAAGTACACATAGATGATCAAACCAATAACTTGGATCCTAGTAAACATAATGAACATAATCAAGTTCCTAATGATCCTTCCTCATCTACCATCGACCATGTTGCAAATCCTTCATCATATCCCCTTGGTCTTACCACCTTCATCCATGAATGTTCTTCCTTAGGGAAGCAACAACCATTATCTACCACCTCACCTTCCTCATCAAAGAATGAGCTCACATCTAGTGTTCAAAGCAACCCTCATCTCATTATCCATAGCATACTCCAAAACATGAACTATCAAGGTAAAGGCTTAGGCCTTCATGAACAAGGTATTTTGGAGCCCATCCATGTCAAAGTACCTCCATGCTCATATGGCCTTGGATCTACACCCCAAGGAAAACAATTTCAAGATGTTGATGCTTCCTCCATTCCTCCTAACTCCACCACTTTCCATCATAAATCCTATCATATACCCAAGACATATGTTGCCATTCCACTCCATCATCCTATAAATGTCAAAAGCATGTGACCATACACCTTCCACCATCCAATTTACCTCCACTATTACCAACTCCTAATATCCCACCATTCAATTTACCTCCACTTCTCCCAACCCCTAATATCCCTATCATTCAATCACCTTATCCTTTTATCCATAAATCCCCTCACAATCCTAATCATTACAAATCAATGCATACATCATCTAAACAAGAAGCTTCCACCATGTCCATGGGATTCAAAAATAAAAGTTTGGATGCCTCTACTCATAAAGCCAAAAGTCCTAAGGATTCTCATACCTTAGGACATCAATTCAAAAAGTCAAAGCAAAATCCATCTAAAAAGCTATCAAAGCCCATAGCTTCAAAAGATAAGGCCAAAACTAAAATGGTTTGGGTACCTAAGCAAAAAGAAAACAAGTCAAATGAAGCATCCACCTCTCAAAAATCCCAACAATCCTCTTCCATCCAAAAATTCCAAAAATCTCATTCCATATACAAATCCCACAAGCAATGCAAAAATCATAAAAAATCCTAAGTCTATGTGGGTACCTAAATTCCTACATCATCCATCCCCTAAACAAATATCTCCATTGCTTCCTACACCTCTCCCACATTAAAAGATTCAATGTTTATCATGGTGTGTGCAAGCATTCATCATGATTCCAAATATCTCCATCTCCCCATATTTCATCCATTATCCTAGATATTTCACCCATCACCTTCCTATGGTCCATGCTTTTGCATAAGCCTTTCATCTATCCTTGCACATAAGTCCTACATAATCCACTATCCTCCCATACATAATCCACATCATAATCCACTATCTACCTCCTCCATCTCTCTTTCATGCAATCCCCTACCAACATCTATGAGCATAATGAAATTTGACATGGTCCATATGCGACATCTATCTCTGACGGGACTATCACCTTTCATGGAACTAGATGCTTGAGTCTCTATTTTCCATATCCACCTATCTCATAAAAAATCAAAAAAGTAAAAAAAAATCAAAATAGTAAATTTTCTTCTACTACACTATTTAAATTGGAGAAATACTATAACATCTAAATTGAAAGTAATTTTCAAATTTACACATGGTATTAATTTCATATTTGAAACATTTTAAGGCTATATAGTTGCAACTTTACCTTGTCCTCTCTCATGTTTTCCAACAAAAGGGACATATAAGGCATGCAACACTAATTTTTTTAGTGGTAAATCTTAAAAATTGGTAAATATTTGAAATTAGGGCTTCCATTTTGGCAAATTGGACAAGCTATAAAGGGGACTAAATTGCCACATTTTTACAAAAGATTGGTTTGGTGCTAGTAAAATTGTCCAAACATTATTTTATTAAAATTTTAAATTAAATTATTTTTCCATAGTAAATGATGTGCTATTGGAGCCTAATTTCTAAAGGATTATATTATCATTACAAATGTTAATCATATTCACCATTAATATTACAATCTTGCTTATTTTGGGGGTCATATCCCTATTACTACCAAATTCCCACTTGTCTTTGGGAAAATACTCACTTTAATATTAAAATTTGGTAGGATTTTCCAGTTAGAAATTCTATATAATTAGGTTTTCAAGTGTTGTCTCTTCCTCTCATTTATTGTCATAGCCTCTTAAATCTAGGCCATATGGGGCATCAAATTTGATGATTATGAAGATTTAGGTAGTATAGAATTCATGTAATAATATTATTTTTTAAATTTTACATAAATAAGAAATTGAGACCTTGTTTGTAATCTATCATATGTATTTTATTTATATAATTCTTGCAATAGCTCTTTTGTTTGGTAAAGTCCACCCAAGATGACAACAATCTTAAGTTGTTTGCTCCTGTTCTACCCAAATAGTAAGTAGGAGCATCTAACACTCTTATAATGAATGCAACCTAGGTTCTATTAGAAAATGTAACTTAGACTTTATATTACTCCTATGGACCCATAGGTATCATGAATTAATCAGAGTCGAGGCCCCTATAGATAGTAGGGCATTTTTGCAGATTGAATGTGTGAAGGAATAGGGCATTCATTTATAATCATTGACTTCCACTATATTTTGATGGTTCCAATTTGATTCTACTAGTGTATAATCACATGCTAGGAAAAAAATTTACTCATCCTATAATTTCTTTAGGGCCATGCAATTAGATATTGATCAATAGTCGAAAACAAATTTCATGCTAAGAAAACACTTTTCTTGACATGTGCTTATAAACCTATTCATGAAATCAAGTCAAAAACATAAGATTATAGTGGGAATCAATGGAGAGAATAATATTTTAGCATTTTTTATGGCACAAGATTTTTAAACTATTCAGTTTGCATGTCCTCTGTAATGCCCGCAAGCTTTCACCCAAGGCATTAACTTAGTTAACACACAAACACAGACAATTTTTTTTTTTGAAATATAGGATAACACAAGTGTTAAGACACATTATGCATCAAAAAGGAGTGATGCAACACTCACAAGAGTTATACAACACTCAAAACACACACTGTGAAGTGCATACACATGACGATGTCAACGAAAAACTGTCTAATTACTCAATGCTAGTCTCGCTTCCCAACACAACATGGGAAAACCATACAGGTATGAAAACACTTAGAAATAATAGGAAAACTACATAGGAGATTTTTTTGGAGTCTCATAGTGCTTCATACAGAAATCTTGTGCACAAACTGAAGGTACATGGCATACCAAGCAATCCCAGGGTGTACAAGCCCCAAAGGAGAGGCCCACTACCAGGGACACTAGTGCTTAGCACTGTAGTCCCTAGACATTGGAACTTGGGCACTATGATCCACAAGACTCTAGTGCCTCAGTACTGCGGTCCTCAAACTCTAGCATCCTAGCATTGTAGTCCTCTAATACAGGACCCAAAACACAAAACAAGTCTAGTTTTGAGAAAAACTACCTAGAATTACATGAAACCATAGGGGCATTGGTAAAAAATGTTAACACATCATATTTAACTACCAAAAGTATGAATTGATTCATTTTAAGCATCAAAATACAAATTGTCAGTTTTTGTCATTTGTCACATGTATAAAAAGATGACAGAAAAGAAAAACAACCCATAACGTGCATTTGACACCAACATCAAATTACCAAGATAAAAAGCAATACTAAACCACTCAATAGGTGGGTTTACATGTCCTCCAACATCAAGGATCAAATAATAAGATGTCTCAATAAAGATTACATTGCATAGGACACCAACGTCCTTCTAAAACTTATACAATTTTGCACTTGAATTGAAATAATAAACTAAAGCATAAAAATGAGATCCATGCCATCACATGAATCCAAGTCCGGTCCAATCCAAGCTAAGAGAACCTATAGTCCCCAACAATGGTCATAGCTCCACCCAACCATATGGTGCCCTTAGGCTCACCCCACTGTACTTAGGAGATGGTTGCATGGGTATAATACACACTCTTTCCATACAAGGAGATAAGGCTTACACACACACCATACAATATATATCCAACAACACTATAGAATCATGAACAACATCACAATGCATAAAATAATCTCAAGGTAAACATCACATGTAGAGACAAACTCAGATGGTGGAAGAAAAAGGAAGAGAGACCTAGGTAGTCAAGACCAGGAGTGTCAAACAAGGGCAATACTCACCTTGTGGAAAAACATGAGGGCATAACCTCCTCATAGCAACTGGACAATACACTAAATATTTCTCTTTACACCCAAACCCAAGCAAGCCAAACACTTAACCAAGACATGTAATTTGGTGTAGATGATATCTTTATTACATTTTATTACCCATGTGTTTAAATGTTATTCTTGATTAAAAATTCCATTCACTAATTCCAACGATCTCTTTGGGCCATGGTGCATGATGCAAGACACTCCTTTCCCTACCCCAAGACCTCTTCCTAAACACCCAAAGCTCCAATTTGACCAATTGGGTTTAGCATAGTTTACGAGGTAACAAAATCACAATTTTACAAAATCACAACATATTCTCAAAAGATGAAAAAAATCATTTCCCATGGGAGGAAACTCATCCCACATTAAAATTAACAAAGGAGAGGTTTAAAATTGAATTTTCATTTTTTTCTATTTGAATGAAAAACCATAAAAACCCAAATTCTCCATTGTTGCAAGCTTGGCTACCTTGAGCAATTTTCTAACTCTCATGTTTCAAACTCAAATGGAAATTTGACAACTACCTGTTACAAGTATGTACATTTGGTGTTGTCATTGACGTTAACAAGCTTTTGTTGGCATTGGTGTCAACTGTGTCTTCTATATGAGTTAAGAAATGATGTAAGAATATGAGTAAGTTTGTGTTGGTAGAGATTAGGGATAAGGTTGAGCAGAGTTGAGGATATGGCAAGAGCATGAGATTGAGTTGTTTTTGAATGTCAAGGTAGTGCTGATGATGCTGGTAAAGTGTTCTTGTTGTTGGGTTTCCAAATGCTTTTGAGAAAATTTGATAAATACTGGAAATAGTGTTGTAAAGAAGTCTTCTAGCTTACAAGAGTGTTGTTCAAGTTTTTTCTCCACATTTATTTTGTATTGGAGATCTAAGTTTGTGGTTTGAATATGTTGTTTAGGAGTGTTTGAAGATGCTAAATCTAAATTTGGTGCTCCAAATTGTTGTACAGTGAAAGTTGTGCTCACCAGATTAAGGATAGTGTTTGATAGTATTTGCATTGTGTTTGGGAGAAAATGTTTTTCTCTGTATTTCTCTGCAGAGTGGTTTCAGGTGTTGCAATTTTGGATGTACGCTTATAAGGTCCTTATCTATCTTCAGTTTAGAGGGTTTGTGATTTGATGCTTTGAAAAGTGATTTATTGTGTAGTAGAGTTCGACAATGTTGTTTGTAAGCAGATTGTGAACTTTCTTTAGGTGAAAGTTGTTGTGGTTGAATTTGTTGGATTTCAGACTTGTGGCTTCAAGATATTCATGGATGTTTCTAGATTGTGATAAATCTTTGTGTAAGATCTGCATGTCATATTTTTGTTTTGAGGAAGTGTGTGATTAAAAGGTTCATAGTGTTAACATGGTTTGGTTGACCTAGTTTTTTACACTAATTGCGGTTATGCCTCATTGATTGTGGAAGTGTGGAGTAGCGTGCTTGGATGGATTTAGGTCCATGCTAAGGTGTGGCATGGTTTGCATTTGTTCCCTTCCTCTGCAGAAATGTTTAGGTCCATACCTAATTTGAATTTTATGAATGAAGTTGTGCTACCAACCTTGGAGAATGATTTCAAGGTTGATGGTGGTATAAATAAGTGTCAAGGATTCATGAGTGTGTGTATGCATGAGGAATGTGATGTGTGTGATGTGAATTTGATCAGGGCAACAAAAGCTTTCATGTGTAGGCTATTGGATATAGTAAGGAGAAGGTATCTATTATTTTTTAGTGTGGCTGTGAAGGAGATGTTTGTGTACTTTATTAGAACTGAACTCCATCTATAGGTTAGATGCAATTACATTAGTTCAACCCTAGCAGTGAGCCTTCGCAGTGAGCCCACTGGTAGCGAGCCTTTCTTTCTTTTGGGAAGTGAGCCTTTTGTAATTTGGTATTGATACTACTTTATATTGTGAGCTAATCCTCACTGTGGTATTTCTCTTCTTGGATTTTCCATGTAAAAATCTAGTGTTTTCTTGTGTGTGGTGTTGTTATGGTTCAATTTTTGTTGTTTGATTTTTTATGCTTAATCATCATAACAAGGTTAAAGGTTAACATGGATCTAAATGTTTGTGAGGGTTTAAATTTTTTGATACAACTAATTCACCCCCCCTCCCAGTTGTCTTATGCATTCAACAGTTGGTACTAGAGCAAGGTTCCTTAGAAGAGAGCTTAATAGCTTGAGGTAGATCTAGGATGGCGCACAAGAAGGATGTTTCCTTGTTTGATGGATCTGACTTTGCAGTATGGAAGGTAAGGATGGAAGCTTTTCTAATTTGTCTTGGATATGAGATCTGGATGCCTGTTAGGTCTGATTACACTATACCTGAGAATGGTATATCTACTGCTGATGAGATCAAAGCTCATGAAACTGATGGTAAGGCAAAGCATGCTCTCTTAAGTGGTCTTACTAATTCTGAATTGGTAAAAGTAGTGAATTTGAAAATTGCTAATGAGATTTGGAAAAGGTTGGAAAGTGTTTATGAAGGAAATGATAAGGTCAAACAAGCTAAAATGCAGAATTTGAAGTTTATGTTTGAGACTATGTGAATGTCTGAAGATGAAAACATTACAAGCTACTTGTAGAAAGTGGATGAAGTTGTCAATGGCATCACATGACTTGGTGGAAAAATAGATGATCAAGAAGTAATATTGAAGGTACTCAGATCTCTTCTTAAGTCTTACAGTCATAAGGTTTTTGCTATTGAAGAATTACAAAATTTAAAGTTTACCAAAGATCAGTTGCTTGGTACTTTAACTGCTTTTGAAATAAGAGAGTTTGGCACAACTAGTGGAATTGCAAAGGTTGAGACTACCTTTAAGGCTGGTAAAGTAGAAAATACTATGGAATTAGATCTGGAAGACTTTGATGAAGTAGAGGGTAACTTTGTGAGAAGGATGATAAAGGGTACTAGAAAGTTCAGTGGTAAGTTGCCTTTCAAATGTTTTAGCTATGGTAAGATAGGTCATTATGCTTCAAGATGTCTAGATAGAGCTCTGAGAATTAAGAATAGGGAAAGCAAAGGTAAGATGGTTAAGAAAAGTTACTATGTTATAGAAGATGCAAGTATATCTAATGATGAATTTGATTATGAGGATAATAATGATGATGAATGCTTATTCATAGCCCTAAGAGATGAAATTATTTCTACTAACTCTAGAAGTTGTGTGAAGGAAAAGGTTTCAAAAGCAAGTACTAACCCTGAAGGTACTGTAATGTCTGCTTTTCATGCTAAAAGAGAAAAAAATGACTGGCTCATTGACAGTGGATGCTCAAATCATATGATAGGTGATAAGAGTAAGTTTGTTAAACTTGAAAATATGAAGGTGGAGTAGTTAGGTTTGGTGATGATGTAGTTGCTAAGATATGTGGAAAAGGTTCAATCAGTTTTGATGGAAAACATAAGACTAATGATGTTCTTTATGTTAAAGGCTTAAAGCATAATCTCTTGAGTGTTTGACATATGTGTAGCAAGGGTTACAATCTTATGTTTTAGGATGATGGATGTGAGATCAGAAAAATGTTTGGAATAGTGATTGTTGTTGGAAAGAAGACAGATGGAAATGTGTATCAATTCAAAGGTGCTGATGAATGTTGCCTCATGACTCAAATCAATGAAAGCTGGTTATGGCATAGAGCATTGTGTCACATCAATTTTGATAATCTAGTGAAGATAAATTTAGTTCAAGTTGTGAGAGACCTACCAAAGAATATATAGCCTACTAATGTTGTCTGTAAAGAATGTCAAGTTGGAAAGCAAGTGAGAAGAAGTTTCAAAGTCAAAGAATAATCTTCTACCAAAATGTTGGA
This sequence comes from Cunninghamia lanceolata, assembly GCA_027924645.1. Taxonomy (NCBI): domain Eukaryota; kingdom Viridiplantae; phylum Streptophyta; class Pinopsida; order Cupressales; family Cupressaceae; genus Cunninghamia; species Cunninghamia lanceolata. The sequence continues at coordinate 1,878,297 of BSBN01000574.1, read as the reverse complement.
GTTGGTGCATACATATCTTTGTGGTCCTACCAAGGTAAGGAGTTTTCATGGTGACAAATATTTCACGTTGTTAATTGATGATTATTCTAGAATGACATGGTTACCTTTCTTAAAGAGAAATAAGAAGCCCTAGATAAATCTAAGGCATTTAAATCTATGGTTGAGAATGAAACAGATATTAAAATCAAATGCTTGAGATTTGACAGAGGTGGAGAATTTACTTCAAATGAGTTTAACATGTTTTGTGAAGATCATGGGATAAAGAGACAATTATATGCCCAAGCTAGGACTTCTTAGCAGAATGGAGTGGTTGAAAGGAAGAACATGACTGTTCAAGAAGCTACAAGGACAATGATAAAAGAAGCAAACCTACCGGAAGTATATTGGAGATTCTAGCAATTCATATTGTTGTCTACATACAGAATAGAGTACAAGTAAGAGCAAATAACACAAAGACTCCCTATGAGCTATGGTATGGGAGAATTCCCATTGCTAAATATTTTAAAGTTTTTGGAAGCAAGTGTTATATCAAAAGAGGTGAAGATCTAGGAAAGTTTGATGCAAGGTGTGATGAAGGTATTTTCCTTGGGTATTCTACTAGAAGTAAAGTGTACCGGTGCTATAACAAAAGGCTAAGAAATATTGTTGAAAGTACTAATGTTAAGGTTGATGAAGATGTATAGAAGGTTCCATAGGTTAATATATATGAATCAGATGAGTCTTCTTGCAGAGAAGAAGAAGCTAAATAAGAGGAAGTACAGGTTGAAGAAAAATAAGCTCTGAAAAGAATCCCTAGAACTCCCAAGTATGTGTAGAGGCATCACTCTAAAGATTAGATTGTTGGTGATAAGAGTAGAGGTGTATTAACAAGAAGGAGAGCTACTGAAGAACAAGTGAATCTATGTTTGTGTTTACTTTCTAAAGTTGAACCTAAAATAGTGGTTGAGGCATGCAAGGATAAGAATTGGATCAAGGCTATGGAAGAACTAATGTAGATTAAGAAGAATCAGACTTGGGAACTTGTCCGAAGATGAGAGAACAAAAATGTGATTGGAACTAAGTGGGTATTCTAGAACAAATTGAATGAGAATGGAGAAGGGGTAAGGAACAAAGCAAGACTTGTGTGTAAGGGCTACTCACAAGTGGAAGGAATAGACTATGAGGAAACTTATGCTTCGAAGGTAAGAATGGAGGCCATTAGTATGTTTTTGGCTTTTGCAGCACACATAGATTTCAAAGTATATCAAATGGATGTTAAGTCTACTTTTCTAAATGGTGAGTTGAAAGAGGAAGTGTACATAGAACAACTAGAAGGATTCCAGTTGACAAATAAACCTAATATGGTCTACAAATTGATGAAGGCATTATATGGATTGAAGCAAGCTCCTAGAGCTTGGTATGCAAGGTTAGACTGGTATTTAATACAACAAAGTTTCAGTAAGGGGTCCACATATAGCAACTTGTACATCAAAGTAAGTGAAGATTAGATTTTTATTGTGGAAGTATATGTGGATGATATAATTTTTGGTGGAAATAAAGGTATGTGTAAGAGTTTTACAAATGAAATGCAGAAAGAATTTGAAATGTCTATGTGTGGGGAAATGAACTTTTTCCTTGGGTTACAAATCAGTCAGACAGATAAGGGTATTTTCATTTCTCAATCAAAGTATGTGAAAGAGATGTTCTAAAGAAGTTTGGAATGGAAGATTCTAAACCAGTCTGTATTCCTTTGGTTACTAGTTGTAAGTTGAGAAAGAATGATGAATCTCCTAAGGCTGATAAGAGCAAGTACAAATCAATGATTGGAGGATTACTATATCTGACTACTACTAGACTTGATATCATGCATGCAGTCTATCTTATGGCTAGATTTCAAGCAGATCCTAGAGAGTCACATGTTATGGTGGTGAAGAGGATATTCAGGTATTTAAAGGGCACTACAGATTATGGTTTGTGGTATCCAAAAGATACTAACTTTACTCTAAGTGCTTATACAGATGTAGATTGGGTTGGTTGTGTAGATGACAGGAAAAGTACAAGTGGTGGTGCATTCTTTCTTGGATGCAAATTGGTGTCTTGGCTAAGTAAAAAACAAGATTTAGTGTCTTTATCTACTATAGAGGCAAAGTATATTATTGCAGCATCATGTTGCACATAGGTGTTATGGATGAGACAAACCTTGAAGGATTTCAAAGTTGTGTATGATGAGAAAAGGGTAACATACTTCTTTCTTACTTTTTCTCTAGACATACTTGTGTTGCTCACCACTAGTCTACAATAATCTTATCTTTTATTGTTCTAAATCTAAATACTCCTCCTTAGGAGTACACACCAAACTGTATCAACTCTTACTCCCCCTATTTGCAACAACCAACAAATATACTCCCTGATCCCCCTGAGAGGTAGCCTCCAACATCAGTCCATAACAAAGAATGAATCTTTGACACACACAGGATTGATGCATCTCCTTATACATCTAGTTCAAAGAAGTAGAGGCAATAACCCCTAACTTCTCTCAGAGATACCCAAATGTATCCTTAGGAAGAGCCTTAGTGAATATGTCAACAACCTAGTCCTTTGTAGGCACATACTCAAGTTTTAGTTCATTCTCTGCAAACTTCTCTCTCAAAAAGTGATACCTAATTGAAATATGCTTTGTCCTTGGATGCATCCCAAGATTCTTTGAAATGTTAATAGCACTTGTATTATCAAATTAGGTAAGAAAGAAGTATGTTACCATTTGCCATTTATGTTTAGGTCCAGACCTAATTTGAATTTTATGAATTAAGTTGTGTTTCCAACCTTGGAGAATGATTTCAAGGTTGATGATGGTATAAATAAGTGTCAAGGATTCATGAGTATGTGCATGCATGATGAATGTGATGTGAATTTGATCAGGGCAGCAAAAGCTTTCATGTGTAGGCTATTGGATGCCATGAGCAGAAGATGTCTATTATTTTTTAGTGTGGTTGCAAAGGACATGTTTGTGTACTTTATTGGAACTGAACTCCATGTATAGGTTAGATGCAATTACATCAGTTCAACCCTAACAGTGAGCCTTATTCTCTTCTATCTTTTTCTCAGTGGTCAGTGAGTCCACTTGGGTAGTGAGCCTTGGGTAGTGAGCCCTTTGGCAGTGAGCCTTTTGTAATTCAGTATTGATACTACTTTATATTGTGAGGTAATCCTCACCATGGTTTTTCCCTTCTTGGGTTTTCCACATAGAAATCTGGTGTTGTCTTGTGTGTGGTTTTGTTATGGTTTAGTTTCTGTTATTTGATTTTCATGCTTAATCATCATAACAAGGTTAAAGGTTAATGTGGATCTGAATGTTTGTGAGGGTTTAAAGTTTTTGATACAACTGATTCACCCCCCCTCTCAATTGTCTTATGCATTCAACACTACCCATGTTGTAGATTATATGTACAACACCCCAATTATGAAATAAAAATAAGGTGGACATTTCTAAATAAAATTTGGCATGACTTTGTTTGTTTCAACATGTTTCCCAAATGAACACAACAAAAATGTAAATAAAATTCAAAAATAAATTTAAACTTTCTTTTCTATGCATGAATACCATAGCAATCCATTTAAGATGGTATGACAATGGATAGAACAAACAAAACTAAACAAGGAAGAGAATTATGAATTCATACCTCTTTCCAAGCACTCCAAGAAGAAATATTTTGAAGAAAAATATCTTTGATCACTCCCAACCAAGCACAAATCAATTCCAATCTTCACTTCAAACAACAAATCCAAATCCTTCCAATTCCATGGAGAAATCAATCTTTTTCAAGAAAGAAAGGGTTTTGTGAAGAGAACCATTTTTAGAGAAAAATGAATGAATAAAACAATTCCTCTTTCTCTTTTTAAAACACTCAAAAGCCCTAAATTGAAATTACAATATAAAATTCAATTAGATTCCTTTTTAACTCTTTTTTTGAAAATAATGAAATAACTGATATTGATTTAAGTACATTTAAAATATATCCAATTCATTTCATTTCACTAATATTAAATAATTTAATAAAATGCCTAAAACATTAAAAATTGCTTTAACAATATTTTAACTTCTTGCTTAGCTAATTTATTTTCATGTGGAATTAAAATAAAGTAATTATTTTTCCTACCATAGGCAATTAATAACATATTACAAAATATAAAATCATCCTAATTAAATTAAATTTATTAAACATATAATATACTTAAAATGTTAAAACTATGCAAACACTCATTAACTTTCATCAAGTTACGAGTTTGCACAAGACATATGGAATCATGAATCACCATCGATTTGGATTGAAAAACACATAGGGTTAAGAAGATACATCCCATACTCAATATGAGTGGGATAAATAAGGCTAACCAATACATGAATCCCAATGCAACATCTCCATATAACCACTATTGGGGAACAATAATGCATGCACACTAAATAAAACATTAGGCGTACCTACTCAATGCAATATAGTTGAAGCACAACATATAATATCCAACATGGCATAACAACACATGCATCATAAGCATCGCATAAATGTGAATCATCAACAACGATTGATCAATAATCCACAACATGATAATCACAGCTACATACATGATATAAGCATAAATAGAGAAAACATGCTAGATGATCGTCAAATAATGTCATAGCATAAATAATCATAAAAAGGTCTAAAAGTCAACCAAAAACTCATCAAGATCACCTCGATGTCAAAATAAAGTATCATCGCTAATAACAGTAGCAAAAACCAAGGTAGAGATATAATAAAAAAGGCACAAATACCAGCTCATTACATGCTCCAACACCTTTCCAATAGTGGATTTCTACTTGGTGGCAAGGGGTTTTACCCCTTGACCCCACCTATATTGTGATAAAAGCATGTTGAGGTTGTTGTCCTCGGACCTCACAAGGGGTTGCATGCACTTGACCCCCACAAGGGGCACTACCCCTTGACCCCACCTATGGCTACCAGCCCTGACCCCCCTCTTTAGTGTTACAAAAATAAAAGAATATATGGGGGGACTATTCCAATGAAGAAATTTTTTGGAAGGAAGGATTTTCAATATTAACTAATGGCTTTAGCTAGTATTAAACATGATTCATCAATATTTTATACAAATTTCTAGTAATGTAAATAAATTCACCAAGAAAATTAATATTTTTTCAAAACAAAAGAAATATTCACCATGAAAATTAATGCACTTATATAGGATACTAGATTTTATTAGGCGGCTTTTATTAAAGTTATCACTAGCATGGAAGTTGGTTGTCTTAGTAGTGAAAGGTTTCATTAATGAACTAAGTGGAGTGTTGAGGTCATTTCCTACCTTTCCTTCTCTTATGTTTGGCTTTAGTGTCTGTCAACTCCCTTTGGCTCTTTATATCAATGGCTAAGGTTAAGTTGCATATTGAGAAAAGAGAAATGGTGTTCTATGGGAAAATAATGAATATTCACATTAAGGTCTTCTTTTGGTTCATGTATGTGACTATTGAATCTATCAAGGTGGTTTTAGAAGAATAATACATGATTTGTGATGTTATGGAAAGGGTTAACTTTGATATTTCTATTGATTTGGTCTTAAAACTTTAGGAGTTTCTATAAGACAAAGAGGTGGTGTGTACCCTAGCCAAGTAATACGTCAAGCTATAAAATTATAGGGAATTGAACATGGTCTACAAAATATTAAAGTTGAAAATTGTGGTAGCCAACCACTAGGATTATGGCCCCATGATGGTCTTTCAAGCTTGGGAGGAGCAATTTCATGCTATGGTGGTGGAGCTTGAATGGGAACTCTTTTTGTGCCATGGAAGTGGGGATTTCAAGCTTGGGACAAACTTGATGGGGCTTAGGGATCTAATTTAGCCACCTCATAACCCCTTGATACCACCAAATTAGGATGCAATGAAGGTTGCAATTATGTTGTTGATTTGTGAAGTGAAATTTGAACAAATTTTGATTATTAGTGAATTCGACTCTAGCATAGAAAAAGCACACTTGTGGTAGATGTGTAATGATTGGTGCTCTAGTGTGGTATTCTTGGTCTATCATCTTTTATGGTATGGTGTTTTTCAAACTATGGCCTGGGAAATAATACATTAGCAAAATTTGGATTGACTTTTACTTCACTATTATCTTTTGGTAGCTCTATAAATGGTCTCATATTTGGGCAATGTAGGCCCTTTAGATAGTCTTTAGATTTTTTGGACATATAGTTGATTACATTTGGTTCTAAATCTTGGTCAGTATTGGTCCATACATATTTTTGATAGTCAAAGATTGTAATGGCTAGCATGGTGTCAAAATTAGAGCTATATAAATGAGCGAAACTGTACATTGTTTTATAGCTCATCTTGTTAAGAAAGCTCATAGATGGCTTCATAGAGATGGCTACTTGAAACCTAAAAGGGGTTTTTACCCATTATTGATGCTTTAACTCAATGAGAATATCGAAATTAGGATGTGTTGTAGTGTACCCTCTTATGTGAATTTTCATATAGATGTTAATTGCACATAAGAAAATACCAGGAAAAGTTTTTGAGTTGAAGACTAGACATTTGTAAGTTATGGGTTGAACTTAAAACTGAAAGTTCAACTCTTGTTATTTAGTTGTATATTTGTCTATTTATCTACCTGACTATCTATCTTAGAAGGAAGATTTTAACACTAGGATGAAGGAAATCACATTTAATGGAAATATTATTTCAAATCTAAAATTAAATTTAAGAATTGTAATATCAAAAAATAAATGAAAACCTCAATAAATCCCTTCTTATCTTTAAACATAAAAATAGTGATAACATTGAAAAAGTAGCATTAAAAAATACTAGTAACATTAAGTATCACTATACTACATGACTCATTCTTCTTATAAATTGCAACACTCTAGCCAATCACAACAATGACTGAAAGATTAAGACTCTTGTAACTAGTAAACAAAAATCCAAAAAAAATAAAAAATAAAAAATAAATAAAATAAAATTCAATGCATGGTTGTAGTGGATCATAATGAAACACCACAATAAATACACCACACCACTCTCAAAAATGCTTTTGCTATTTTAAACCAAAATGCAAATATTAGCTAAGTAATTTATAAATGCCAAAACCAAAAACCAAAAACTGAAGATATATTTTTTAAATATAAATATACTAGTTAACTGAGAGGCTTCCTACATTCACAGTACAAATGGGGAATTTCTATGTAAACTTATAAGATTCCAATCTAGAATCTTTATTAAAAAACCAAATAGTCACTCCAAAAATTTAAAAAACCAAAAAAAATAGGTGAAAGGAATAAAAAAATAAAAAGATGAAAGAAAGCAACATTACAAAATGGCATATGAAAAGACAACACATTCAATCTATTTATATTGCCTCTTTAATTTTTTTTCTGTAGAACGAACATATCAAATTATAGGATGAGTGGGTAAATTGATAAAAAAAATAAGCCCCTAAAGAAGGATATCTCTCCGCATACATTAGATATATTTTTTAAATATAAATATACTAGTGTTAAACCTGCTTTGATAATTTCTTATAGAACGGATCTCCTTTGTAATTTTACAACTCACTATTCCATATTTCTAAGAATTAAAAAAAAAAAACTAAAAATTACATTTATTTCGAATTTTCATAGAACACAGTAATTTTCTGATACATATTTATTAAAAGACAGTTAAAAGAAAACATTCGACGTAAACAGAGGTTCAATTTATTTATTGTTTTAACATCAATACGCGTTTGATCAGAGCAATACGCGTTGTAATGAATATAATCAAAGAGAAACCATTCCAAATTTGGTACGGCTTTCTCAAAGCCAAGAAGGCTCACAATAAAAATGGAAATGTTTTGTTTCTGTTGTTAAAAAAAAAAAAAAGGGTTTCGTGATCGAAACCTGTGGTAAACTTTGAGAGCTTAAAAAACTGTTCTTCCAGCCTTAAATCTCCTCCGCTGCCCACAATAAAGTCTTGAGATGCTGCAAATGTTGTCTGCAATACTCACAGTTGTTCTTTTGAACTGAAACTGAAGATTCATCAGAGCATGCAATTCTTCTGTAAGCCGAAAACCATTTAGCGCGTATATATTCCAATTTTCTCCATGGAGGAACAAACAAAGAATTCTGTTTTAACGAATTTTTTGCAGACTCGGCCATAAACTGCAATATCTGCTCTAATTTAGAGGAGGAGCCTACAAAGATCGAAGGAATGAGACTCAGAATCGCCTCATACTGAGAAACTGGCCTTGCTATTGTGAATTGTGACTGAAAATCTATGTCAATTATCAGACGCTGGAGATTGTTGGCGTCATCTGATGGAAGTAAGATGTCTATGTATTCATAACAGCCGCCTGGAACTTTGTCTATGCTCTGCCATTTTACCTTGCAAAGGGCCGCATTATATCCTGCCATCTTTAAATGTTTCATTAAAAGACGGCGTATGCAGGTGCCATTGCAGCCGCTCCCGTGGCCGGGTAGATCAATGGAGGCGACATTAAATGTGGAAATTATGGACGCTGTTGCAAGATAAAGATCGCGTTCTTCAGAGCTTTTTGACAGCAGAGCCTGCAAAAATGATAATTTGGACAAAATCAAACCCTAGAATAGAATAATTGTTGCTTTAGAGAGAAATTCCGATGTCAAATTAAGCATTAATCAAACCAAGAATAAACGCTCTTAATCTTACACATATGCTGTCCAATTCTCAAAATTTATTCTCCTGCGAAGAGGAGAAGTTATGAAAAAATTGTAGACATGATTTTTCCACCGTGTAGAAAACTTTTTGATATTTCTGCAAATAATTTTGTAAATTCTTTTATATTTTCAAACAGACTGTTCTTAAATATTATTCATTCTCAAGATTTATTCTCTAAGGTTGTGTGAAGAGGAAAAATTCTCTAAAAATTGTTGACTCTCCTCTAAAAATTGTAGACGTGATTTTTCCACTGTAGATAATTTTTTTTTTTTAATTTTTTATATTTTCGAACTATCACAGACTCATGTTTTATGCTCTGTGAAAATTGTTGACATGATTTATCTTTTGATATTTCTGCAAATAATTTTGTAAATTTTTTTATATTTTCGAACTATCACAGACTCATGTTTTATGCTCTGTGAAAATTGTAGACATGATTTATCTTTTGATATTTCTGCAAATAATTTTGTAAAATTTTTTATATTTTCGAACTATCACAGACTCGTGTTTTATGATCTATGAAAATTGTAGACATGATTTATCTTTTGATAATTCTGCAAATAATTTTGTAAATTTTTTTATATTTTCGAACTATCAGACTCATGTTTTATGCTCTGTGAAAATTGTAGACATGATTTATCTTTTGATATTTCTGCATATAATTTTGTAATTTTTTTTATATTTTCGAACTATCACAGACTCATGTTTTATGCTCTGTGAAAATTGTAGACATCATTTATCTTTTGATATTTCTGCAAATAATTTTGTAAAAAAATTTATATTTTCGAACTATAACAGACTCATGTTTTATGCTCTGTGAAAATTGTAGACGTGATTTATCTTTTGATATTTCTGCAAATAATTTTGTAAAATTTTTTATATTTTCGAACTATCACAGACTCATGACATGATTTTTCCACCGTTATTGTAGATGAGTTTATATACTTCTGAAAATAACTGTGTAAGTTTTTCAATCAACGTTTCCATCTTAGAAGTATTCAAACTCTTATTTCCACATCATAAATATTGATGCGAAAAAACTTGCAAAATTATTTCCAAAAGAATCACAAACATATCTGGGAAAATTGTTAAAACCTAACGAAAAGATCGTGAGCAGAGCGGAACAACAACATACCTTCAGATTATTTTCGGCAGAGGTTAATTCGTCATTATCAAGCTCCTGACAGTGCAAATCCTGCTCCGAGCTGCCGTTCTCGATGAAATCGTGAACCATAGCGTCCAGATTGTCTTCACCACTCGCATTACTGATGCTCTTTTGCAAAATCTGATTAGGCTGAAAAGCTTTTCCATTTCTACCGCCATTTAGCCGCTGAGGAAGCCGAGAGTTCAAACCCTTGTCCGGCTGATTAAAATCTGAACCAGCACTTTTCGCATTAAAATAACTGATCTGCCATGGCTTTCTCCGCTGCAGCTGAGGAGGAGAAAAGAAAATTTTCGTTTTGGCTCCTTCTAAAAGCTCCGAGATCGTGGGAAACCGAGGCATTTCTGAGCAAAATGGAAGCATGAACAAAGCTTTAGAGAGAATTCCTGCATTAGATTTTCAAAAGGACCTGCCTTTCAATACAGTATAGCAAACATTAAGAGTCGAATATCTTTTATCAGCCTTCAAAGCAACCGACAAAGTATCCTTTGCCGTGCACAACCTTCAAAGCAAATAATGGATTTCGCATAAATAGAGAGTATCCAATCGCCTTTAAAATCAAGCATTCTCTTTTGCTTCTTGCAAGCCAAGCATAAATCAAAAAACATTCCAAATTATACTAATTAAACATCTCAGTCTGCACAATTTATCACCAAATAACACAATTAACATTCAAGACGAACACTGATCAAGCAAAATTTACACCATTAGCATTGAAAATCACCTGCAAATCTCAAGTTGAAGTAATCTAAACGACAAGGCTGGGATCTTATCAACTGCAAACGGAATGAAAACCTCAATTCTTTACACTAAGCCTAAAAAGCACTATAATTCATCTACCCCATACTTACAACCTTCAGCCTACTAATAAAATCGTTTCTGAATGTTTGCCCTCTCAATTAGAGAAAAAACACCTGCAAATCCCACAATAATGCTGCTCCGTTCGTTTTACGGATTTCATTGACGTCTCCCTCAAGCCAAACATAAAATCTTTCGGCAACTTTACAAGGAAACAGTAAAATTGAAAAAAAATTCTCGTCGTGTGCATCAAATATGCCAAAACTAAATTTTCTTCTCATCCATTAGTTAAAGTTTTCCATGGAATATCGAGTCAATCTACAATGAGCAGAAACAAGCTTGACAGGACATTTTACTGGTATAAACCCTACATCCCCAAAATTTTCACAGGATAAAATTTCTGAAAATGTCCTTATCGATTGGAAAAAATAAACAATTTTCTTTTTCAAATCTTTCGTCAACAGAGTTTACATCTGTGAAAGGGAATTTAGGAGGAGAAAATATATATAAATGTTTGGGACGTCGGGACCTTCTTAACTGGAACCATAGCGACACACTCATAGACAACTTGACATCTGGCGAAAGCTGATACAAATTATCCGTTTTCTTTTTTTAACATCAAAATGTTTTCTAGTTAGAACTTACAATTCTTTTACAGCTAAAAACAATACAAACATCTATTCGTTTATTTAAAAAGTAAATTAAATGATTAATAAGTACATATATTTATTATTTTATAATAGTTTTGTATACTAAAAATGTAGTTATTGAATGATAATGGGTACAAAGATTTATATAATTTTATAGATCAAAGTATTATAATCAATGGTTTATACTAAAAAATTGGTATTGGTTAATAAGTATAGATATTAATAATTTTATAGGCAAGAAATGAGTCATAGGTAAAATTGTACAATGTTTAGCTAATAGAGTTATAAATAATTGTCCATATTGGTCATTCAATGACATCTTTATCTATTGTTTCTAGTAGAAAGTGGACTTATTCTCACACATATCAATGTAGACCACTCTCATAAAACTATTAAATGGATTCAAGAATTATTTTTTTTGTGAAGATGTACCATCATTCTCCATTCAGTAGATTACACTTTTTACAAGCATTCCAATATACATGTCATGGATGTTTTTGGTAAAGCTTAAATAGCTGGTACATTGTAAACGTACCGGCGACCAAAATTCATGTCAACTACTCAGTTGAATCAAATTTAATTGACAAACACTATGGTCGAATCAATGGAGGATGGTCGATTCCTTGGGTCAATTAAAACAGTCAAAAAAATAGCAGGTCAAAATTGCAGGTAAATAGTTGGCACACAACATGTCGGTTGTTTACGTGGGGTGGTTGTTTTGCTAGTTTTTACTATGCATCCATTTATATATGATTGTAATTTCTTCTTTTTGTATCAAATATATGCTACATAAAGATCAATAAATGCATTCAAAACAAAAGCATAACATGTACTAATACAAATGAATATTATAACCATACCCTATATAGGACTTCATACGAACACATCGTATTATAGCGAGTAGTGTGAACATAATGTCAACTTGAGAACAATTTATATACTCATAGGTAACAAAAAATACAATTGATAGAGCAATGCCATTGTACAACATAAGTACCAAGGTGAAAAAATTACTTCAATAAAATGATGTTGAGTCATCACATCCAATCACATACAAAAGGGATGAGTATTGAATGTTACTCTTAAGGGTCACCTTAGATATGAGGACTACAAATGTTTCCCTCAAGGGTTACTATTCTTATTATAACTTGCATTATCTATTTTAGAGTATCACTCAAATGAGGTAGTGGATGTAGTAGTCTATGTCATACTTGTCGTGTCCGCATCACCAATATCTATTGTGGCCCTTTCCAACATCAATCCTTATGACTGGATGGTTAGACCCTATACCATTTTGGTGGCGATTTGTGTACAACTACCCCTTGTAAAAACTAGAACAAGAGGAAGCCTTGGTTTATTATGTCCCACAACCTACCCATACAATTATCAATTTTCATGATCACACATAATGGAAACACAAATAGTCTAAAACCTTTACCATAGACTATATTATTTACAATAACAAGTGCTTCATTAGCTAAGCCAATATATCTACATATGAATTATACACTAACATTGCATGTTGTTTAGAACACATAGTAGCACCTCATTGTTTAAATGTTCATTCATCAAGATCATGTGATTCTATACACCTCATATATTAGTGTGATCAATGACTATATCATTTGTTAAGTATAAATGCATTAGGTATTACATGTTCCTCAACACTCATTGAGATGTATTATTAGCATATGAGGATTTGTGAGACCTTGTATGTTGTATATGCACTCTTGATGTTCATTAATATTTTTAAGAATATGATTTGTTCTAGATCATATCCTTCATGAAATAAATATATCTCTTAGGTGACAAATGTTTGAGAGATAGCCCACAATATTTTTCCATAAGTGTTTCCTATGAACATGATGAGTACACACATTACATGTATAATTTTTGTATATGGTTACATCACTTACCATGTAATATACTACATATACACTAGTAGATCCATATGAATCACAACCTGGTAAAAATGGGGGCACTTGCATCTAGTGGTATTTCTCACATGGGAGGTAACTAGGTGAGATTATCAACAAGGATAATTGACATCCCACCAAATGTTTTATCCATGTGACATAAATACCTATTCCAAGCACCTCTTGATATCAAAAAATAACTTGGGGCTTATAAAACTCATTTCATCAATGAGAATATATCTAATGTGGGTTGAGACCACAATAGTGTGTCCCATTTGTGGGACATCCTAGTTTTTTCTTGAAATCACTTAATTTTTTTTTGGATTAAAGAGAGTTCAATTATATTACCAAAAATGGATGCTGTAAATTACATACATCATGGACAAGCTAGCCACCAAAATAGGGCTCACAGTTTTTTAGAACTTACCAAGTATTACATCATATAAGTAATGTCTTACTATATACTGTTGCTAACAAAGTAACATGGCTCTAGTTCATTGGAATATCAGTATAAAGAGTCTCCTCTGAGGCTACAACAGGGTTAGCCTCCACCATCGATTCAGCATCTGACCTTTCCATCTCAGGACAATCAATGACTGGTTCTATGACTAGTTCTAATTCTAAATGCCCAATGTCATTACTGTCATCATAAACCCTTTGATTTTTAGAACAGATGGGAGCCACATTACCATTACCTAAGCCTTGTGCCTTGTCCACCATTTCAGATCCATCAATATGTAGCCTCCTGAAACTGTCATTCAACTCCTCTAATCGAAAGATGAAGGACTGGCAAGCTGAAGCAGAGTCTAGAGATCCCATCTCTGGTAAACAACATCAATAACCTGTGGTGAAGAGTCCTCCCTCTCTGCAGCCTTCTCCATGAAAACCATCTGATTTTCCACTATCAATGCTAAACAAATCAACTTGTGTGAGTCTTGAATCAGACCCAACAAGAATCCTTAAATTGCCTTGAAATTGGTCCTCATTCCTCTTTTTCCACAAGATCCATAAAACTTCAGTTGTTAATGCAAGCTAAAACAAATTAGAATTTGTATCAACACCTGAAATATGACAAAATAAGATCCAAAACTTATATAATGGAGAACATGAAGACCAGTTAGGTAGCTTACTCAAAAACATATTCGAGACTTGACAAGCATAAGGACACTCAAAGAAAATATGATCAAAATTTTCATAAGTATTACAAATACTACAAATATAACTATTGTGACCTAATGGTAATTTCTTTAGGCAAAGAAACCATCTAAAGCAACCTTTTTTGGGCTCCAAGGAATTAGACCAAAATGATATTAAAACACCCCTTAATTTCTTAAAGCCCACATCACAGTTCCAATCCTTGACACAATGCTCATAAATCTCATCTGAGTTCCCAAGCATCTTGTATATCCATTTAGACTCACAATTCATAATATTAACACCATCCTCCCATTTCAGATTATCCAACCAATCCTACTCACCTAGTAGATTTGGTAAAGCAAGGTTGCTTGAATAAGCTGAAAGCAGCACAGAGTAAGTCCTCCTTTGAGTTTCTTTTAGCCCAAACTTAGTTTTTAAAGATTCCCAAGATTTAATGCCAGAAGAGGTGAAAAAATTTTGAAACTCAGACAAGCCCATCTTATACCACTTGAGATCGGAGCATCCTTGGATGAGAGCAATAGGCTTCTCACTATGTTTTAAAGCCCACCAAACAAAGTGTTGTTTTCCCCACTACATATAAGAATTACCCCTGCTAGGGGATGAGATGAAACACCTAACACCTTTCGAAGCCTTCCAAATAGAGGTGAATACCACAGACCCAAAAGGCTTCACTTTAAAATCCCCAAAAAGGTGGTCATAGGGATGCAAGTTTTTCTAGCCTAAAGAACCTCTAGGCCTAGCCAGCTTAATATTGTTCCTCACTAAAACCTTCCATGGTTCTTTACCTTCCAAAGAATTCACAATCCATTTAGCTACAAGGGCCAACCCTTGAATCTTCAAGTCTTTTAGGCCAAATCCCCCAAAATCTCTACAGATACAGCACCATTTCCATTTTACATGGTGTTTCTTGTTTCTTCCTTTGCCATCAGACCAGAGGAAGGCTCTAATCACCTTCTGAATGCTTTCTATCTACATATTAGAAAACAACCACATGGAGGTGTAATACACAGTATAGGCTGATAAAATTATTTGACACACTTGGAACCTCCCAGCTAGGTAAAGTGCTTACCTATTCCAATTTTTGAGCTTACTATCAATTTTAGTGAAAAGCCAGTCCCACATATGTTTGAGAGAGGGATCAATAGCAAAGGGATACCTAGGAATCTTACTAGCTTTTTCGGCCCTCCCCATTGCCAATCATTTTCACCAAGCCAAGTAGGAGGGGATTCAGACCAGCCTATTAGAATAGATTTATTGAAGGAGACCTTGGCACCTAAAGCATAGAAAAACATGTTCAATCTAATCTTAAGATTTTCTATATTTTCTTTTTCTACTACAGGATAGAGTGCAGTGTCATCTACAAACTGCATGTTAAGTAGGGAATTTCCATCAAGAAGCTTAATGCCTTTAAAACTACCTGGTATTGTATCCGTTCTTAACAGATAATATAAAGATTAAGAGGCAATAACAAATAATACAGGAGCCAATGGGAAACCTTACCTAATGGACCTCCCCATATGAAAAGAGGAGGTGAGTTCCCCATTGACTTCAACTTGAGCAGAGGCATTTCTAAACAACATTTCAACCATCCTCACAAATTTTGAAGGGAACCCAAAAGCCTTGAGGAGACATATTATGAAGGACCATTCCACTATGTCATAGGCTTTTTCGAAGTCTAACAATAAAATCATTTGCATTCTATCCAGTTTCCTTAGCCCAGTGAATAGATTCCCAACTAGTTAACAGGTTCTCAAGGATAAATCTACCTTTGATAAAGCCTGTTTGAGTCACATTTATTATGGAAGGTAAGATATCTACCAGTCTTCTTGCCAACACTTTGGCGATAATTTTGTATGAGACATTAAGTGGGGTAATTGGTCTCCAATTCCTCATATTGGATTTATCCCCACCTTTGGGTAGGAGCTTTATGATCCCTCTATTTATGTCCTCCCCCAATGTACCATTCTCAATGGCCTCCTGATATACCTCCAACAGATCATCAACAACCCATTCAATATTAGATTTATAGAACTCTACTAGAAGCCCATCTATCCCATGAGATTTGCAGTTGCCCATAGATAGAAAGGCATTCCTGATTTCTTCTTTGGATAAATTCTACTTAAGTTTTTTAGCCATTGAAGCATCAATCTTCTTGGGGCAAATTAAGGAGCACAACCTCTGTGCTTCAGCAAAATCACATTCCCATCTTCAGCTCTGAAAAGGATTTCATAGAAATTTTTGACCAAGTGCTTGATATCAATCGCATTTGTGTAAGTAGTGTCATTCTCAGTGATAGCTTCTATATGTTCTTGTTTGAACTTGCTCCTTAACATGTTAAAGAAATATATTGAGCCCCTATCTCCTCCTTTTATCCAGTTTAGCCTGGCCCTATTTTTAGCACTTTGGGCCCTAAGAGTCTCAAAGGATCTGAGTCTATTTTTGTGACACTCAATCCAGTAACCAAATCCTCATTAAATGGATCAGCTTGAAGTTTTTTTTCAGATTCTACTAGTTTTCTCTGTAATTCTCTTTCCTCTTTTCTTCTATCCATAGCATATTTCTTTCCACATATTTGAAACACTTCTTGGTAGGCCTTAATAAGAACTAACCAGTATTTGTTAGCTTTATAGTGGGCATGGGTACACTTAATAATATTCCTGATAGTTAAAATACCTTGTTTACAATCCTCTTTGTCTAGCAACAAAACTTTAATCTTAAAAAAGTTTGAAGCCTTATGTTTAGAGCCCTTGTCATGATCAATGAATAGGATGTCTGCTACAATAGGATGATGATCAGATAAGGAACTTGGCAAGACTTTCACTGCATTGTCCCCCTAAGGTGATTTGAACTGAAAAAATTCTTTGTTGGCATACATTCTGTCCAATCTGTTATACAGTCTTCTATTACCCAATTGGGCATTACACCATGAAAACCATATTCCAATGCTCTTGCATTTAGCACCTTCCAAAGGATCCAACAATCTAAGAGATTTTTTAAGGATGATCCAAAAGAATTTTTTATTGCCTTTCCACTCTACCCTGATACCACCTACCTTGTCTTATCTGCTCTCAACCATGTTGAAATCCCCTGCAATTATCCATGGGACGTTAGGGAGATGAGTGGATAACCATTCCCAAAGATCACCTCTTTCTCTATAATCATTTTGAAGCATAAAGAGAGAAGATACCAAACTTCTCTCCATTGTTATCAAAATTGGCCCATACTACTCTATTACAAGGGGAGTACCCAGACTGGGAAACCAATTGCCCCCACTTTGGACTCACTAAAATTGTAGAACCTCCTTTTCCTTTATCATGCATTGTGTGAACTTTAAGGGAATCCTTCCAAATGAATCGAAGCACATTATCTAATTGAAAATTAATAGCTTTGACTTCCTGAAGCAATAGGAAATCAATATTATTATGTCTGTTAACAAGATCTCTAATAATATACTTCCTATCTAGGGATTCTAAACCCCTTACATTCCAACTGATGCATTTCATAGTGAAGATATTGGGTCAGACAATGAACCAGATTAGTGGGTCTCTTCTTTAGAAATACCCATATTATTGAAACACTTAGGAAGCTTTCCTCCTTTCACCCTCTTACACTCACTCAATTTCCTCTTTACATATTTCCTCATTTTTCTACCTCCCTATTCTTTTGGACATGCCACAACTTCCTCTATATCCTCTACTTCATCCCTCTCACCCTTGGCCACCTTAGAGGGGACTCTAGCAATAGCCAATAACGGGTCTAGTGGTTTAGAAATCTCAAGGAGCCCAACTTCTTAAACAATTTCATTCATTTTTCTCACCAACATCTCCTCTCTGATTCTCATCAAAGCTAGCTGCTGCACATTTATCTTAGGGGGGGCTAGCCCTGAGATGTCTCCATCATTATGTGGCTGCTCAGAAGCACCAGAAATCGTTGCAGGATCCAAGTTGCCCCAGCTTTTAGTAATAGGATTATTATCTCCTTCCAAAACTAAATCCCAAATTTCTTTCCCCTCAACAGATAGGGGAATCACTGGGCTAGAGTCCTCTGCCTCCATTGCAAAACAAGCAGGAGGCGAAGCCTCCAGAAGGGAATTCCTAGCCTCCACAACAAAACTGCTTCCAAAAACCATCCTATTCTTATAAGCAGAGGGGGAAGGAAAAGGTGTTGACTTCACCATCTCAGAAGAGTCAGGCAACTCAACACAAGAGGGGACATCCTCTGGCCTCAACTTCTCATGACTATTTCTAACTTCTCTAAGAGATCCCTCTAGAGGACTAGGACCTGGCTAGAGAGGTTGAGTGCACAGAGGAGGCTTGGAGATAGAATGGAGAGGTGCCTCTACCTTAGCCTCTGGGATGCATCTATGCTCACCCCCTCTCAAGTCAAGACCATTTTTAGCAGTCACCAGATTCAGAAAGGATATTAGCATTTCTCAACTTTAACACCAGACAATCTCGCCTTTAGTGGCCATTAGTTTTGCATAAAAAACAAGAATTGAGTCCCCCTAGGCCAACTATTGCACATTCAACCATTTTATTCTCAAGATTCACCTGCAGAACCTCAGGAATCTAAATTCTAGGTTTAAGGGAAACCAAAACCCTAGCATCCAAATGAGACAAAGTCATCTTAGAGTCTTCCAATTTTAGCACTTTGCCCAGGGGTTCTAATAGATTAGGCAAAAAAGCCCATAGCTGAACAGGAAGATTCTGAACCAATAACCATCGGGGAATAGAGCATAATTTAATGTCTTGCATAGAGGCCTCAGGGCTCCAATTAAAAACTTTAAACAGTGATCTACCCACATTCCACATCTCTCTCTAGAATTTTCTTTTGCATAGCATGATTTTAAGGATTATAACAAAAATGCCTTTCGAAATCTTTCTACAGAATGAAACATACACCCCCATCTTTTTTCCCCAAATAGAATACAACCAATTATCAAAGAATTTTCTTGCAAGCATCTTTTCCACATCTAAACACACAAAAAAAGGGCCACATTTTTCAACCTTAATCCTCCACATTCACTGCTCTTTGCATACCATCATTAGGCTTGAGAACCAATTTTCTAGGCAATGAAGGCTTCTTACCCTCACTTGGCCAACCATACTCTCCTTGTCCTTCACCACCACCGCTCCTACAACCTCCACCACCCTCTTCTCCCTCCTCTTGCGCCAAGAAGCTTCAATCTTTGGGCAGAGGGGTGACATGTTGAATATCCAGGGCTTCTTTAAAAGTCTTTGCTGCAACAACTGCATTTCCATTAAACCCATCAGTAGACTTAATTCCATCCTTTTCCTTGGCCATTAACTCTCCTGGCTGAGGAGCAAATGCCTTAGCTAGAACAATAAGGGAGAAGAGACCACTTGCATGTGTCAAGGCACAAACCCCTAAAACCCAACATGGTGGGAAAGTACAAAAATTAAATTAAAAAAAAAAGACCCCTTAGTTTCTAAACAACCCACAACAAGGATAATTCTAAATAGAGAACAATGTGACTACAATGACATAAATCTAACATTTTAGAAAGCATACAATGAAGATTTTATGAAAAATGCAGAAAAGAAGAAGAGGACCAAATTCCATCACAAGAGAGAAACCCTACAAGAAGTTCATGGAGGGGAACCAGAACCCTCGAACAACTTGCAAAGCACCCTCCTTATTCTAAAATTGCATACTTTTTAGAAAAATTAAACCCTCTTATATCAAACCCCCTTGGATACAACCCCCTAGGCTTAAATTAAACCCTTGATAGAGTCTCATCCGCACCTATCAAAATACTAAAGTCATTTGGAAATGCCATTTTGTAGGTATGTAGCCCTTACTATTAACTTTGCAAGTACTATAATATGTATTATGTTTTATCTAATATTATATTTAAAAAAATTATAATGAATGTAGGTCCATTATGAGAAAACAATTACCTCTATTCAAGATACTAGGAAAAAATAACAAATATTGTTATAAAAATCTTAAAAACTGCATTGTACTCCACTTAGATGTCCTTGTTTAAATGAAAAAAGAAAAATTTAGTTTTGATATATATTCTAATAAAAATGTGTGATAGAATAATATAGGTCTGAAATTTTTGTTAATTTAAAAATTAATAATAAATAAAATATCTAATAACAAATTACAAAAAAATATCCATGCACTACACATTGGAATCAATGATCTAACTCCAATAAATCATAGACTTTTTTATTTATAGTAAAAGTTATGCATGACAAAATAATGTCACTGAATAAAAATAATAGAAAAATAAAAATAATAGAAAAATAAAAATAATAGAAATAATTATTTAAAAGAATTAAAAAATATGGCTTGAATCTACCTACAAATTTTCCACAACTCATTAGTTTATATCATCCATAAATTCTTGACCATTTGTTCCCTATAATTGACACAAATTGGAAAATGTTGAAAAATGTTGATTTTAAGCATCTTACTTAGGCCAAAAGTGGGACACCCTATGATTCATCTATTCTTGTTAATTAGCTAATGATTGATCTCTCAAAGGCCATGTATTAATAGGTATTTTCAAGAACGTGTGAATCATAGTGGCATGTATGTTAAAAGTAGTGACTCTTACTGGTGCAAAGAGTAATAAAAGATTTTCACCATCACTCAAATTACTATCTACTATGTGCTTGATATAATTGATAAGAAGATATTTCCCTATTCCAATCATTCATTGGATGATCATCTTAAGGGATTGATTAATACCATAAAATTCATATTGTCCCATTATTAAATATGTTAATTTTCATTACATAATACTTCATCATAATGTACCATGATTAAATATGTTATTTTTAACACAAATTACTTGTTGGAGTGTGAGTGGATGTTATAACCACTCTAAATAATTTTCTAGTGGGTGGAAATCTATGAATACATGACCATTTCCTACAAAACATGTGTTAACACATATTGATCCTAATTATACTCCATGTCCAAGTCTCCTAGTCCAAGAAGCTCAATATTAGATAACTCTAAATCTTATTGTGAACCTAACCTAGATAGAACCTACTACTCTTTCCTTTCCACATTGTCATTAGTAACATGATATTTTAAGGTCAACATCATCAAAATCTATGTTCTTTAAATAAATAGGTGTATAGTTTGCATACCATTCATGATACATATATCCAGTACTCTCCTAGCTTCAAACATTGTCTTATCATTAAATTATGATAACAAAATTGATGTCATGGACAGGTTGCACAATAACATATTACTCTAATAAAAATGCCTCACACTCTAATGAGTCACTATCTAGAATTGAATAATACTTAGGCCAAACTCTAACAATTTCTGACACATTTCATAATTTCCATTACTTAGTTTTATGATGTAGAGAATATGACCAAGATCTTGTAGCTTCAACCATACACAAATGATCTAGTGACATGGGGTTTTTGATATATGCATGCACAAATATTGTGTCAAATGAATCATTGTTAGAGTTCAATTGTACATGATTAAATACCATCAAGGAAAAATAATGAAATAGTTCATTCTACAAGAGGGAATTTAAGTAGCATATGATATTTTTATTCTCTCACATGTCACATTAAAAAATATAAGATTAGGAACCTCATGTATGTACATAATGTAGGATCATTGATTTACTTATGCAAGAAACCCTAGTTAGTATGTCATGATGACTCCCTAAGATCTTTTATCCTTTAGAGAAATTTTAATAATATATTTTAAAACAATATCACATGATAGTATCACTTGATAATATGTAAATCATATCATGGTTGTGAACATTTACTTTATCATCATTCTATGTTGGTACATATTTCTATTTTTATATTCATTAATGAATTATATATATGCACTCTACAACTTCTAGGGAGTATTGTAACAAAAAATATTGGTGTTCTCTCTTTTTCTGAAGCATTTACCTATAATACATTTAATATGACATTAAATACAATTCAAGAGATCTATGCAATTTTCAAGTAGGTCACTACTCAAAATTCTAGTTACAAGTGCTCATAAAATGAGGATCTTCTTGTGTTTATTATGTCACATGAATATTTCTTTCATACTATTCATGTAGATTTCATGATCTTATGAATTTTTCATAGAAATACTTTGATTTAACAAGCTCACTAGAATTATTTTAATCCAATGTTTCTACACTAGATGCACCCTCTACTAATATGACCAAATACTCATTCACTATAGATATATACTATTCCTTTCTACAAGATTAAAATACAACCCTAATAAAGCTACACAAAACACATTTTCCAACAAATATACAACACACTAACTAAAATACATTTGTAATTAAATTCCTTCATCACAAGCTTTTGGCTCCAAAATGCATGAAGAGGACCCATGATGGAAAATTCACACTTGATATTCCATTCACATAGTAATAATATGAGGATGCTTAATAAAATTTCCATTTCTCCAACTTTATGTTTCCTTAAACTTTTTGGGCCAATAAGTTGTAGTCTCTCTTATTCGATCTCCATAACACATCACCTAGTTAGGTATTTTATCATTAGGAAATTATTGCAAAAAATACTATAAATTTGTAATTACTATTGACACACCATAGTTTTCATTCCTTTTTGCAAGTATTGTTGTAGTAGATGAACATTAGTGTTACATTATCAAGATCAACAATAAAAATATATATCTTGTGGCTCGCAATTCTTTTTGTCATTATACCTCATTAGATGGGTGGATGCAAAAAGATGAGGGTGGAATTAGAGAAATTTCTTGGGTGCTAAGTTTTTTTCGTGGAACTAAACATATTTTCCAACAAAATATACAACACATTGATTAAAATACATTTTTAATAAAATACCTTCCTCACAAGTTTTTTTCTCCAAAATGCATGAAGAAGACCTCATGATGGAAACTTCACAACTAATATTCCATGTACATAGAATAATATGATTATTTTTAATAAAGTTTCAATTTCTCCAACTTTGTGAATTCCTTAAATTCTTTGGGCCAATAAGTTATAGTCTCTCTTATTCAATCTCCTTAACACATCACCTAGTTAGGTATTTTATAATTAGGAAATTATTGCAAAAATTATATAAATTTGTAATTATTATTGATACACCATATTAAAAATTGCATTCCCTTTTACAAATATTGTTGTAGTTGATTAACTTTGGTGTTGCAATATCAAGATCAACCAAAAAAATCAAAATCTAGTGTGGCTTTCATTTTTATCATTGTACCTCATTAGATGGGTGCATGAAAAAAGATGAGGGTGGAGTTGAAGAAAGTGCTTGGGTGCTAAACTTTTTTGGTGGAATTGAATATCTATTCAGCCTAGACTTGATATATCTAGCCACGTTTAACACATAAGCCTTACTAGATATCTAAATAGACTAGGTATCTAGACTCAATGGATTAGATATCTAGTATTAACATACCAAATATTTGATTAGTACCAAAAAAATTCACTCTAATCAATATGAGTGGTGACTTTATATTATTATTCTTTTAATGAAATAATGGTTTTTGTAGATGAAAATGTCTACTTTTCAAATATATAAATTTTTTAAACTATAAACCTAATTTATAAGTTATCCATCATTTTAAAAGCATAACATCTCACAAACATGAAAAGGTATACATGCTTGTTTTTGATAAATTTTGACTAGAAAATCTTTTTTAAACTATATGAGCCCAAGCTAGAGATCATGTTGTACACATTAAAAAAAATGCTATGAATATTTTAGGTCAAGTTAAGGAATCCATACATGAGGGGTTTGATTTTTATACCCGTTTAGGGTAAAATATGAAGAGGGTTTGATTTAGGTTGATTTTGATGGTTTGTGTAAAATCCTCCTTTCACCACTAAACATTCAAGGACATTCAACTGAGTAGGAAGTCTACTACAGGCTTCTTATCACTTGGAACATAGGGGAAGATTGGAATTGTATGATTTTGTTGTTTAATTAAGCCCAATTATGCTCAAAACCCTAATTATATGAATTTGTGAACAAATGGACAAGTTACGAAAAATGATCACACACAAAGATATCAAATGACAATCAAATGCATACCAGATTTCAAAGTTTGGAAAACAGAAAAATCAGGGACTAATAAGTGGGTGCCCTAGTCCAGTGCCACATTTTTTGTCGAGATCTAGGAACCTTGTCTGCAACATGTTCTTTCTATTCCAGAGATTTTCCTGTTGCGGTATCTGGAGGACTAATGAGCGGGTGCCTTAGTCCAGGTCCCTATTTTGTTCTTTGATCTATAATTCTGACAGTCTACACTACTCTCCTGTAACTCCACTTTTTTTGCTTTTGCAACCTATAACTTGCAATCATGGAAAAATGGGTTGGGGGTTGTGGTGTTTAGAGACTTGCCTCAGTCAAGCCCCAGAGAGACATTCAAGTCTTCTGAACACCGTTGTCATATAAAGAGTGCGTATCCCTGTGGGATAGAGGCAAAATCCAAATGCTAAATGATAGAAAAGACAATTGATATCACCTTGTAGTGAAGATATCATGGAAGGAAGATGCTCTTCATGCCATGAGGAGATGGATGCCAAATCTGCAAATACAAACACAAGAACAACACAATTTTTTCTCTGCAACACAATGAAAGCCTTGAATCACTTTAACATAAGCTCATGAATCAAAAATGCCATCTAATTTCCATTTAATGTCCATCTAGTTTACATATGATAACCTAATCATGCTTATATATGCAACTACAAATATTCCCGCTAAGAATTTTATAATTCAAACTTACCGTGTCGGCATAGGACCTAAATAACAGTCATAAAATGACACTTTGAAATTGGTCCTAACCTAAAATAAGGTAGGACTAGGGCACGGGTGCCCAATTCCTCTCACTCTATTTTAGTCAAGACTTATGTTAAGTGCATCCCCTAAGTCCTATTTGCCATGAAACTTCAGGGTTTTCTCATTGGGAGTCATCAAAATTATGCAAAATGCTCTAAATGCATTCTAAAGGACTTGGGAGCTAAACCTTAATAGGAAAAATTCCCCAAGGTTACTTTTTCTAACATAACATTTAGCCCCCACTTTAATGTATGTATAAACATAAGGCCAATGCATACATTAAAGTATGGTCAATAAACACAACAAACATGCCAAGCACAGAGAAGACACACCAATCACAATGAAGACAATAACAAGCACACAAAACACGGAGAAGATAGTTACAGTCACATAAAACATGGAGAAGACAACATTGAAGACATGCAAAACACAATGAATATAGTGATGATTTTCTTTTTCATTTTCATATATATGAAATGTAGATGCAAGTACAAGGAAAGTAAACACACCACCAATAATGCAGTAGGGACTCATTGCCACTGGTCTTTAAACTATGCTTGGGAACAAACACGCAATACACACACACTTAGAAGACACAGAGAAAACATGACAAATAAGCAATGGAGTGTTCCTATTTCTAGGTTCATCACCATCTCAGGCACATTACAGGCATGCACCGACGATTGGGCTTCACCACAACAATTGTTGAAGACACACTTAAGGGTTGAGTTAGTCATAGAACCACTCCTTGCCTCTGCAGAGAACTTTTGAAAATGACAAGATGTGCACTCTCCATGAGAAATACATCATCCCTGCCTCCTTAGAGATGAAAAGGATATGCATGATATCCCATCTCCACATAGGTCTTAAATGATTGCAATACATTTCAAACAAATCTCAGAGTGTAGGAGGGACTCATCGCCACCAGTCTTTAAGACTGCACCTAAGAACAAACACACTTTACTAGCATCTAAACAAACATCTTACCTTATATATGCCCCCACCTTAAGGTGGTTGATGTCATGTCCTGATATCAAGCACGTTAAGGTAGGTAGAAAACACACAAGGGAACATGAGCTCTCGCAAAGCCCATGCCCCCCAGATGTGACATGTTCCTTATGATCACCAAATGTTCCCACAAACACATTCCTGCAAGAGAAGTGTTAGTGTCCATATAATCATGATAAACAACAATGTATATGATCATTCACCCAAAGAGCCAAGGTTATACTACAAATTTAGAGACCGAGTATAACTGTGGGGCTATACCGTGGAAATATGAAAACTGAGTGTAACCAAGGTGAGATTCAAAGATAAACAAAGTGCACGGAGCAACAATATTGTTATGGTTTGTAAGTGCGATAAGACAACATCAAGATCACACAGAGTGATTCTACTAGCCAAGTGTCAGATAATATATATCAACCCCATCATCATGTATGGATTTGGTCCATTATTTGATTTCTCACTGAAGGGACACTAAGTCTGTATCAATATAATATGTTTTTCGTCATCCGCTCACTAGATAGAAACACTAGAGGAAGGGAAACAATAAATCGAGAGAGGATAAACAAGTGTCTTAGGGGCAGTCACGTAGGAGGGTGCCCCCAAGTCACCAACCACAACGCTATGTCCATAAGACACAACACAAAATAGTGAAAATAGAGGAGAAGCAACATAGAAGTGTTTAGGGTAAATTTTGGATTTGTTTAGTTTAGTTTTTAAATCCTCCTTTCACCTATTACATTCAAGGACCTTCGAATCGAGTGGCAGAGAACTATTAGGTCCTTGGTCACTTACAAATGTAACGAAACTTGGCCTAGGGTATTTGATTATCAATTTTCCTTCTCTTATGCTCAATTATCCATCAAAACCCTAATTATGCAAATGCGGCAATAAACAGATGAATAACAGAAAATACCTCTACAGAAAGTTGTAAAATTACAAATGACTATGCACCTATTTTTGGGTTTCTGAGGTGGAAAATTCAGGGACAAAAGAGCAGGTGCCCAAGTCCAGTGCCCTGCTTTTTGTCA
The DNA here is from genome assembly GCA_027924645.1 of Cunninghamia lanceolata. Classification (NCBI taxonomy): domain Eukaryota; kingdom Viridiplantae; phylum Streptophyta; class Pinopsida; order Cupressales; family Cupressaceae; genus Cunninghamia; species Cunninghamia lanceolata. The sequence continues at coordinate 1,851,077 of BSBN01000574.1, read as the reverse complement.
AGATCTACAGACAAGATCTGCAACCTGTTCCTGTTGCACTGAAGGTTTTTCCATCACAAAATTTCAAGGACTAATGAGCAGGTGCCCAAGTCTAGGGTGTCCTTTTTCATGTTATTCTACAATTCTGACACTCCAACATGCCCTCCTGCAACTTCACTTTGTTTGCATCATCAACATGTAACTTGCAATCATAAAACTTTGGGAGGGGGTTGTGGTGTTTAGGTGCTTGCCTCAGTCAAGCCCTGGAAGGACACTTAAGTCTTCCAAACACCTTTGTCAGATAGAGAGTGCATGCATAGGGAGGTAGAGGCAAAAAATCAAATGAATAATGATCACAAACACAATAAATATCACCTTGTAGTGAAGATCTCATGGGAGGAAGATGCTCTTCATTTCATGAGGAAATGGATGCTCAAATCTGCAAACATAAACACATAGACCACACAAATCTACTCTTGCAACACAATGAAAGCCTTGAATCACCTTGAGAATGCCTAAAGTTCACAATGATCTTCTAGTTTCTAAATGAATGCCTAAACATGCTTTTATAGTCAAATACAAACACTCCCTCCAAGATATTCATATTCAAACTTACTGTGTCAGCATAGGACCCAAATAACGGTCACAAGCTGACTCCCAAAAATTGGAACTACCCCAGGATAGGGTAGGACTAGGACATGGGCACCCAAGTCCTCCCCCCTATTTTGGGTAGGGGTTATCTCAAGTAGTCCCCCTAGGTCCTATTTGTCAAGACACTTAGGGGTTTTCTCATTAGGGTGTTGAAATATGATGTAAAATGTCTTAAATGCACACTAAATACCTGGGAGTTAAACCTAAAGAGGGAAAATCCCCCAAGGGGACATTTTCCAATGTTACATTTAGCCCTCACTTTAATGTATGTATAAACACAAGGCCAATACATGCATTAAAGTATGGTCGCAAACACAGCAAACACGCCAAGCACGGAGAAGACACGCCAATCACAAAGAAAATAGTAACAGGCATGCAAAACATGGAGAAGATAGTTACAGTCATGCAGAACATGGAGAAGACAACAAATGCATAGAAGACACATTAATGCATGGAAGACAGAAATGATTCTTTTCTTTTCTTTTTCTCATATATATGAAATGCAAATGCAAGTACTGGAAAGTAAACAAACCTCCCATAATGCAAGAAGCACTCATCGCGTTGGTCTTTAAACTGCATATATGGGGCAACACACATGTAAGACACGTAAAACCTCCCAAAATGCAGGAAGCACTCATCGAGCTAGTCTTTAGACTACATATGGGGCAACAGACATGGTAAACAAAGCAAGCACATTGTAGACACCCAAAATTGACTTTATCATTAGTATCAAAATATCACATTATCTATCATCTGCATTTGTCTAACACACTTGAGCAATTTATCTATTTTCTAAATCACCTATTTCTTCTATTAATTAAATAAATTTATATTTATTTAATTAATTCATTATCTATTTTCTTCTATTTTCTCTAATCTATAATTAAATAATCTTTAATTATTTAATTATCTCTATTCTATAGATATTTTAATTAAATAAATTTTATTTAATTAATTAAAATTCCATTTATAATCCCACTTTCCAATTAATTAAATAAATTTTATTTATTTAATTAATTTCTCTTATCATTTATCTTCATCTTTCATCATAAGTCGACATGTGTGCATCTCTTATTTGAAACATGTGTGGTAGTACATCTTTCATTTAATATCTTTCACATGTAGTACTTTTTATGTACACAATCACACATGTGCCTTATCTCTTATTCCACTTGTCATCTACACATTCACCTATGATTATCAATTCATCTCAACTATTCACATAGCCACCAAATCTCTACCGTTGACTGATTTTGGTTGAGTGCTATATAAACACCCTCTCATTCCATACTAGAGCATCCAACATTTTCATGGCATCCACATTATCATCATGAGCATATTGAGCATTAGAATTTCCATTAGCATCCATTAAGCATATTATCACTATCATCCATCTATCATGTCAACTTTGATCTTCATGATTGTTCATTGTTGAGAAGCAATCAACATCACAAACAAGGAATCATACAATCTAGGTGATCTTGTTCTTGAATTGCATGCTTTCGGTTTCACTTGGATTTGATTCTTTGATGGTGGTATGATTAGGTTTTCATTTACATGCTTGAGCTTATTAACTTGATTTTACCTATCCACATTCTAGCACGCCTGGTGGGACTCACGTCCTTGATTAACTTTGTTGTTTGAAGTTGTTTTTGTGAAGTTTAGATATTTCAGAGCACTTACGGCAATTTGCAGTCGCTTTTGAGTGAAAACCAGTTGCCTTTAGCATCTTTGCATCGCTTATGAGCTAAAATCCACCACTTTCAGCTTTTCTGCATTGCTTTTGAGCTAACAGAGATCACTTTCAGCCAACAATGGATCACTTTTGATCGAAAATCGGTTGCTTCTAGCTATTTCAGTCACTTTCTACAATTTGGGATTTTCTGTTAACGTTCGGCTCTTTGTAGGGTGTTTTGTTGGATTCTTATTGATCAATCAAGGGTTTAATCTCTATTTTGTAGAATCCTGATCATCATATTATCATTTGGCCAATTAATTTGATTAGGGTTTTGATTCTATTGGTCTAACATCCTTGATTTTGTGAGATCTCATCAATTTTCCATTCTAGGGTCTTCAATTGATCAATCTGTGGTTGCAGAGTGTTTACCTGATCATATTTCATCTATTAGATTTCATATTTTAGGGTTTGCAATCTTTAATAGTCATTTTTTTCATAATCTTAACCCTAGTTTTGCAGAAACAGGGATTTTTCACACATCTGGTAGATTCAAGTCACTTCTGAGCAATAACAGTTCACTTTTGGTTTTTCTGCATCGCTTCTGAGCTATAACTGGTTGCTTTCAGTAGAATTTAGATCACTTTTGATCAACAGTTGATCACCTCTGGTAACTATGTGTTGCTTTCAATTCTATCATTCACAGTTGGGTTTTCTTGGATACTAATCATCTATTTGTGCAGCGTCTTATCATTTGTCTAAGAAAAGGAGGTTGTGAAACTACTAACATATCTGTTGTAGCTTTGATCGGTCCAAGACATTTCATTTTTATCACTAATCTAGGAACATTTGGATTTGGTGCTTAAAATGAACCATTGTTTGCTCTGTGTTTGTTTTATCTTTTTTTGCTTGCTTGTTGTGTATGTGTAACCCAAATTTAATAACAAAAGTATCCTCTCCCCTTGCCTATCAAATGAATCTTAGGTGCATGAGAACTTGTTATTATCTTTAGAGGGCCTGCCTTCCCAGTGTGAGAAGGGGTACGACCCAAGCGGTAACGAGCTAAAGCCAAGCTCTTCCAAGCTGCTATATAAGAAAAGTGTTGGTGTCGAAAGCCACAAACAATGGGTGCTGTTATGTTACATCAATGAATGTTTCCACCAAAACCCCATTGAGTGTAACCTCTTTGAGCTAGGAAGCCTCCATTAATAGAGTGAATCATTGCACGTGTAGCCATCCGAACGGATGCCCTTACTAGCAACCTTTGTGTAGTGGCCAAAATCCCTCTATTTGTTGACACAGAAGGTGGATCCTTTAAGCTGCCCTGATTCTCGTGGTTCTTAGTAGAGATAGCAGGGACAATCCTAAGGTTTGTGAGCCTTGGGAAACCTGAAACTTGGTATGCATGAGAAGTGATTGCCATGGAGGGGAACTGGTGCTACCAAGATCTTGAAGCTATCCGCTTTGAATGGGCACAACAAGGGGATTCAACAAATACAGTCCTTTCCTAGCCTAGGTTGTACAAGCTTGTGAATTTTGTGAGTGTGAGTGACTAAAATCATTGTTTTCTTGTCAAAACTCATCAAAACACACCCTCTATCAGACACAAATCACCTTTAAACTAAAATTGTTCACTTCTAGCAAAACTGCGTCGCTTTTAAATAGCAGACAATCGCTTTTGGCAAAATCGCGTCACATTTAAACATCAGTAGATTGCTTTTGAACTGAAACCCATTGCCTCTAGTAAACTTAGTCGCCTCTAGTAAACACTACAACCTGTCACCTAAAACAATCCAGATCTCTTTTGAGCCATTATGCATCACTTTTGGCTTTTTCTGAGTCACTTTTGAGCTATTACCTGTCACTTCTGGTCAAACATCATCCATCCACATCAACCCAGCCCAATTTGTTATACTTTCAAATTGCTCAGCTCTGTCATTAGCTTCCAAACATTCCTCTGATCATCTACAGTCACCTGAACATCACCTCCTATTTTGAGCATACAAAATCATTGTACTTTTTGAGCTTTCCATCCTCTTGAGACCCCCAACCAGCAACCAATCATCAAAACAATCGACCTAGTAATAGCAGACATCATCTCTTTGGCCTTGTTTAGCCTTAGTAACATTAGCAAATAGCATCATCAACCAGCTTTTCCCTTTAGTTTGTGAGCTATTCTCTAGGGAAGTTTATCCAAACAAACAACCAACAAAGCAATCCAGGCAAACAACAACTTAAGCAACCCAAGAAACCAACCAACAACCAAACAATAGCTATCAAACAACAATCCATTAGCAAACCAATGACAAACCAGCAACAACCAATCAGCAAAACCATCAACTTTTAGGGTCTCAACCTTGACAAACTAGTCTAATCTCCATCATCAACCATCATGACTCAAACTAGGAACCAATATAGAGCTAAAATGGAATCCAAATTGTGAGCTAAAATGGAAGCCAAAATGCAACAATCTCAATCAACTCACCTTAAAGATGCAACTCAATTCACAACTGGTATGCCTTCTCACATGTTTGTACCTGAAGAATACACCATTTAACATCACCCATTTACAGCAACCTATGAAGAGCAATCCCAAGATGATTTATCTGAATTTCAAGAGACACACGTATGGGACCAAGTTGATAGGCTCATTTTAGTTGATCCCAATTGCTATTTTTTACAATTAGCTAGTATGGGAACCAAGTTACCAAGCAACTTTGACATATCTTCTATTCATAAACAAGATCCTAACACTCCTACTGTTGTTGCAAAGGGACCAGCCACCATAGCCACACCATCTCATACCATAGCCATGCACTCTCTTCCACCTTCTAACCCATCTCCTTTGTTGCCTATTGCTACACCATCAAGCCCAACACATCTAGAGTACACCTTAGAATCTTTGATAACTCCAACTGAGGTACTCCCTTACCTTTCACAAAATTTGAGCTTTCCACCTTTCCATGTCTCACATGTCCTCACTCCGACCATGACCGTATCCATGCCTCAAGTATTACAAACTCCTCAAGTCTCACAAGTTGTCCATGTTTCACAAGTACAAACTCCTCAAGTTTCACAAGCTATCCCAATACCACAAGCCATTCCAATATCACAAGTCTCGCAGCCATTACAAGTTTCTACTCCTATTGCATCACATGTGGAACTCACACCCCAAACCAATATCCCTACCACTTCTAATATGGTCTCCATAATTTCTACGAATGCATCCAACACACCATACAATCCCAATGCCAATCTCATTGACATGACTAACCCACCTATTGTATCACAAGCCACTCCTAATACCACTGTCCCTTATGTTGATCAACTTACATCACTTACTCCACCTCTATATAATCCTTCACAAAACATCAATTCATCTTATGCAACCCAAGCATTACCCATTGCCTCTCACCATATGACATATATTAATCCATCTCACGGTACTCATGTTGCACAAAATATAAACCCCAATGTTTATCCTTCTTCGTCCACCTATCCTTCCATTAGTTATCATAATCTGAATCCAACCTCCAATCCATAGTCATTGATCAACATCAATCCATCCTCTAGTTCCCATGTGATGCAAAATCTTGAAGCCAATCCATCACAATATGCTCAACCACGACTTGTGTCTCAAGAACAGCAATCATCAAACACATATGTGTCATATACCAATCCTTCGACATATAATGTGAGCACTCAACCCCAACATACGGTCTTACCCTCATACATTTCACCGCAGCAACAATACACATCATATTACATCCCACCTCCAAGCCATCAACCCCCTTTGTAACAACAACAACTATCTCAAGCAGATATTGAACAAATAGTTCACAAGGCAGTAGGAAAAAACAAGAAGACATTTTCCTTGGGAGATATATGCCCTTATCCATTTGACAAGTCACTTCACATGATACCTTTTCCACCACATTTTGAAATAAAATCACACCACCAACATCACAACTAGCACATCAACCAACTTCGAACTATGATCTAGATGCTTTCAAAAATCCACTTCCACTTCATGACAAGGCAAGTAACCCTCATACTGGGAATGCTATCCATTACAACTATGAGTCATCTACGATTGGCTGCATTGACCATGCTCATATTTCTACCATCACTACCCAAGGTAAAGCACCCAATTGCGATGTAACTACTAGAAGAGCCTATGTTACCATTAAAGGAGCACCTATCAACCCTCCTCGACCACCTTCTAGTTATAATATCCTTGATCACCTTGGCAAAACTTCCACACACATTTCCATCCTAGAACTGCTACGCATATCCCCCGCTCATAAAGCCATCCTTGAATAAGCATTGCAAGAGTCTTAGGTGCCTAATGATATTGATACCACACAATTTCAATCTATGATAGCTAGAATTGTAGCCCCTTGCCATCTCACCTTCTCTGATAAATATCTTCGACCATCCATTAACCCATCACATAATGAAACCCTCCACATAGAAGTATTTATAAACCAACGCCGTATCAAATGAATACTAGTGGATGGTGGAGTTCGTCTCAATATATGCTCTCTAAAACTAATAAAATAATTGGGATATTCTAAGAAAGACATTGATACTTCCAAGGTCATTACTATCAAAGCATATGATGATGCTGAGAGAGATACTAAAGGAGTCATCCATTTTCCTATCCGAGTTGGTCTTGCCACTACTGACACCCACTATCAAGTTCTTGATATTGAGCTTCCCTATAACATCATCCTTGGTCGTCCATGGCTCCATGCCCTTAAAGCCATTCCTTCCATGTACCATCAATGTCTCAAATTTCCATATAACAGTGTTGACGTCACCATCCATGGTGATCCCAATCCATTTGAGTTTTCTCGTGCCTTTCAAGCCAAATATCAAAGTCCTAACCATATTCCCATCAACACTGAAGCTTATCCATCTTCATCCTATGTTGACCCATCAGCTTTACTCAAGCCATCATCTAACAAAGTTATTCCAAATCTCCATATCAAGTACACTGAACAAGGTCTAGGTGAATACACACTGCAAGAATCTTGTTGTGTTGGAACTCTTCCTTTATCTCCCAAATCCCATGGTAAACCTTCTACATCCAAGGCATCTTCATCCGCAGTCATTTATGATATAGAAGCTAGACCTTCCTTGGTAGGAGAGACTTCTAATTCGGACACCATTGATGACTCCTCCCTTCATATCACTGACCTTTTTCAAGAAACTTCCATATTCATAATTTCTACCACCCCTTCTTCTACATCCAATAATGAACTCAAGTCTACTTCTCAAAACACCCCTAGTCCCCTTGTCAATCCCGTACTTCCACAAGCTAAAGATGTTGGTAATTCATCCATCCTTTTTACGTACATCCTACATAATCCATTTCATAATCCACTATCCACTTACTTCATCTCCCTTTTATGCAATCCCATACCAACATCTATGAGCATACTTGACATGGTCCATGCAATGACATCAATCTCTAATGGGACTACCAACATTCATATAACTAGACACTTGAGTCCCTCTTATCCATTACCATGGTGAAAACCTAGCAAACAGGCACCATGTGTAATTGTCATGCTATCCTATAAAAAAAAAGCCACATCCAATACTGAAAACCACTTTGTGCACTTTGGATGACAAAAAAATAGTAAAGATAAATAATTCGTCTTCCAGTGAAAACCTAGTAAACAGGTGCCTTGGATAACTACCATAGTGAAAACCTGGCAAATAGGCGCTATGTGTAGAGACCAACCTCCATCATTTATCTAGTTGTTTGATCACAACTTTCCACAACATCATCCACTATTTTGCCTCCATAATCCACTTGTTATCACCCAGTTTTGCACCCTTGCATAAGTTGTGAAACCTTTGCAAACTGGAATAACATGGGATTGATCTCTAAGTGTGGGACTTTGCTAAATGAGATCAAACCTCCGGAGAAGGCCAGCTTCCTTGCCTAGATATCACCTAAAACTACTAAATTTTGAGGGGAAAAGGGAGAGAAAAAGCTTGTAATGAAAATGAATAAAAGCTTGAAAAACATGAAGGGGTGATACACCAGACAGATTTAAAGAAACTTCCACAAAACTAAAGGATGCACAAAACAATCAGAGTATGGCAAGTAGGCATACACAGGTTAGATGACTTTAGCAGAGGTGAGAAGCAATATGATTGAGAGGAATACAACATTCACAGACAAACCATATGTAGATTCACATAGAACTAGAAAATCTGTAAAGAGGTAAAAATAACTAGCATATATTTGATAGAGAGGCAAGGTTACAGTATATGGAAACTCTGTTTGGAAATAGAAAGACCAAAATGTCAAAAAATCTCCAACCCCTAATTACAATATTCGAATGCATATATATAGCATTCCTAAAAAATATCCTAAGGTGATTACAAAATTTGCTCAAAAGCTGTCACAAAAAATATCTCCATCGATGACTGTCCAACTGCATCAGTTATGGCATTGAAATCTGGAACTAGGCGGATGGGGAGATATTTAGAGTCTTTATTGCAGTTGCTTACTCATCGATCTATAGTAGAAAAGATGAAAAATATCTGGAAAAGGAAGGTGGAAAGATATTTTTGATCATCAATGCGAGTTGCTTCATCTTTGTGTAGCAATGAATGCCCCAAAAATATCTTTATCTGCTGAGAGTCATCTTTGAAATATTCATCGCTCAAAACATGCATTTCTAGATCTGAAATTTGAAAAGTGACAAAGCTCCTAAAAAAACTCTACCAAATGAAAGAGGGGACCAAAAAATGCACCTTTGCCTCTTGGAGCATGCCGAAATTTGCCAAAATGGAAGAGATACAGGCAGTCAAACTTTCGGTCAACTGCCTATATATTTCGCTTTTGCATTTCTGTGTATATCGCTGCATCTTGGCGCCTGAATCGACATTCAAAAACTCATCCTGCATCTCCTTCTGTACATACATGGCGCTTCGCCTATCGGCCCCTGTACATCCCTTTGTATTTCGAAAATTGCATATACATACAATTTCCCCTTGTTTGCAGACCCCACCATTTGTACGTTACCCTCTGCATATGCAATCATACAAGCCACAGACCCCAAATGACCTTTAGCTGCTTTTCATTGTTCTGCCAGATCCAGCTTGTATATTTTCTCCTTGTACATTTCTTTGTATATACAAAATATACAAACACTTATTCATACAAAGCGGACTCCAAACTCTTATGTGCCGAAACTGATCCTTGATTCAAATCTGCCTTGTATATCGCAATGCATCTTTGACTTGTATATCACAATATACAAGCGCCCTATACATACAAATCGGACCCCAAACTGAGCTTTAAGTATATCTGATTTCCTGTCGGGTTCGGCTTGCATATCTCATTTGTATCTCTCTTTGTATATGCACGATATAGAAGTGGCCTCATACATACAAAACAGACCCGGAGCCTAAATGAGGTAGAAAGGATATCCATTTGAAGTCTGTCTTGCATATCAGCTTATTTGTATGTCAAGACATACAAACACCTTTTATACAAGGCGGACCCGAGAACAACATAGAATAGATTGAAACTTCTATTTGGGTTCAGATTGTATATGTCTCCTTGTATATTGGCTTGTATGTACGAACATACAAGTCGATATACATTCCACTGTAGCATTTGAACCTTTGTATGTAGATGATATACAAACCTCTTTGTATCTTCACGGGGCCCACTATTTGTATCTCCTTTTGCGGCACTGTAGCAAATGCACATTTGTTTGTATATGCAGATATACAAACTCAAATATACAAACTCTTTTACATACAAATAGGGAATCTTGATGGAATATACCCGCGATGCATATCTTCATTTGTATATAGCCGATTGTATGTTTGAACAACAAAGTAATATACAAGCCATTTTATGCATAGAAGCGCAGAATATTCTGAGGAATCTTCAATGTATATTACCTTGTATATTTAGCGAATGTATATTTGCTTGTATGTGCGAACATACAAGGCAAACATACAAGCCGTCACATGCAAATACAGAATCTTTGAGGAATATTCCTTGAATGTATCTTATACCTTGTATGTTTCACTTGCATCTTTGACTTGTATATCATCGATATACAAACCTGGAATATTCCCAAGAATCTGCGAAAGATTCCCAAAATGTATATACATTTCCCTGGCCTGATATACATTCAAAAAATGTATATAACTTAAATTTTTTCATTATTTCCTAAGGTCGATGGAGATTTTCAAGCCCGCCAAATGCATATTTGAACTGTATGTTGACCAAAACTTTGACCATCAATAACTTCTTTATTTGGCTGAATTTCAGGGTGATGTAAAAAGCAAACCTACCTATTTTTTCAAGCTCTTTCCAATGGTAAGGTTTTTAGGCAAGGTTCCCTGGGAAATTTGGCACTTTTGCTTTATAAGGACCTTTTCAAAGGGATTTTCAAGGAAAATACCAGGTTGACTGTTTGGCTCTGGTCAGAGGAAAAAATGGGTCAACAATTTGGCGACCTCTATGGGATGTTTGCCTGCTAAACATAAGATCAGTGGCCTTATTGCATCCATTGGGCATGGGGTCACACCTAAAACATGTTGGAAAACTGGAACCTCCCTCCAAAATACAAAAAAAGGGAAAGGGGACTGCATTCTCCTAATGACAATGCGGCCTGTGCAGAAGCACTTATGGAAAGCAAAAAATATAATCTACTGATCTACAAAGCACTCATACCTCAAAACACTTTTTCAAGTGCATCCCATTGACTGGGATAGGCAGATTTTGTCCATCCATAGTTGCTAACTAGAATGCATTGTGCTCCTTGCATTCAGTAATGAGAAATGGGCCACCCCACATGCGGTCAAATTTGGAATGCTTTCCTGGTCTACTTTTCAATTCATCCCATTTGAGCACCATATCACCCATTCTAAAGTTTCTGGGAGTGGCCTTTTGATCAAAACTTCTTTTGGTCCGTAGCTGATGATATTCCATAGTCTTCATAGCTTTGTCTCTGATTTCTTCAAGCTCCATAAGCTGAGCATATGTGACAGCCATGGGATCTTCCTCTTCAAACATTTCCAGCTGATTCATGATGTCCAGTGCTGGCAGTTCTACAGATATAGGCAATCTTGCTTCCTTCCCATATACTAACATATATGGAGAGTTTCCAATGGACCTCTTAGGAGTTATTCTGTCTGCCCATAAGGCATATTTCAAATTAGTGTGCCAGGTCCTCTGGTTGTCCTCCATTGATCTTTTAATAATCCTTATGAGATTTTTATTGGTAGACTTAGCTAAACCATTACCCTGTGGGTAATAATTAGAAGAAGTATTCAAATAGATCCCATTCTTAACAGCCCAGTCAGTTATCTTTAGGCCAACAAAGGCTAAAGCATTGTCAGAAATTATTGACTCAAGCACTCCAAATCTAGAAATCAAATCATGATAAAAATTTAAAACAACATTTTCATTTGATTCAATTAGAGCCACTACTTCAGTCTATCTTGTGAAAAAATCTGTAGCTATGGCCTACACTTGATGGTGGATTAATGGGTCCTATAAAGTCAATACCCCATCTCATGAAGGGTTGCTCTATTTGAATTGGCAGTAGAGGTAGGGCTGGCAACCTTTCTTTTCCAGCAAAAATGGCACACTTTACACATTTCCTCGCCCATGCATGGGCATCCTTAAATAAGCTGGGCCAGTAATACCCAGCTCTTATTATCTTCCAAGCAGTAGTCTTTGGGGCAAAATGACCCCCTGCTGTCCCATCATGAAATTCATGCAGTACCTTATCAGTCTGATCTTCAGCAATGCATCTTAGCAGTACACCATTAAAATCTTTCCTAAAAAGGGTGCCATTAATCAAAATGTACGGGATAGACTACAGTCTATAGTACCTTCTCCTAGTTCTATCTAGACCCACTGGACATTTGCTGGTTTGCAAAAATTCACTCATATCAGTAACCCAGCCTGTGCTAACTACTTATGGGTTATCTTGAGGTGTATCCTCAATGGTCAAAAGCGTCTCATCTTCCTTGTTGGAACTAGTAGCAAGCTACTCACCGAGTCCTCTGCCTCTTACAAGATTGGTTACTTGGATATCCACGTCATATTCCATGACCTTGGTAATCCAATCGGCTCTTTTCTCATTTATGTCCTTGCTCAACAGGAACTCCTTCACGCTGGGATGAGCCACCATCAAATGTATCTTGTTATTAGAAACAAGATGCTGAAATTTCTTGAGGCTCCTTATCACTGCAAGGACGTGCTTCTCAACGAAGTTGTACTTCTGTTCATATTCTTCCAGCCCTTGACTGAAAAAAACAATTGGCTACTCAAAGCCACTACTCTACTTCTGCACTAAAATCATAGAGATTGTATCTAGGCCACCATAAGCATATAGAATAAAATCTTTGGAAAAATCAGGATGTACCAAGGTTGGCGCAACTAACAATGCTTCTTTTATAGACTCAAAACTGAATCTGGCCTCTTTTGTCCAATTAAAGGCTATGTTCTTTTTCAACATGGATGTCAAAGGTTTCAAAAGATTTGTGATATCAAGGATGAACCTTCTCAGAAAATTAATTTTGCCAATGAAACTTTGTAATCCCTTCTTATGACTTGGTAAAGGTAGCTCCAGAATGGCCTTTACCCTTTCAGCATCAATAGTAATGCCTTCCTTTGAGACAACGTGCCCTAACAGCTTACCTTCATGGATAGCAAAAATGCATTTGTTTGGATTAGGGGATATCCCAAACTCTCGGCATCTTTCAAAAACTTGCCTTAAGTGGGATAAATGCTCAGATGCATTCTTGGAAAAAATTGTTATATCATCTAAGTACACTAGTACCAGTTTGTACAGCAAACCCTTGAACGCCATATCCATGGCTCTTTGAAAGGTCGACCCAGCATTAGAGAGACCAAAAGGCATCCTCTTGTAGGCCATGGTGCCCCACTTGGTAGTGAAAGTAGTCTTAAATTGATCTTCCTCCTTGACAAACACTTGATTGTAACCAGAAAATTTGTCAAGTAAAGAAAATCTTTCTGAGCCCGCCACTACCTGTAAAATCTGTTCCATTGAGGGCAATGGGTAGTGGTCTTTTAAAGAGGCTCTGTTTAGGTCCCTGAAATCAACGCACAACCTAATTTCTCCATTCTTCTTCCTCACAGGGACAAGGTTTGAGACCCAAGAAGTGTGCTTGATCGGAAAAATGATTTTCCCCTCAATTAGCTTAGTCAATTCTTTAATCATCAGGGGCTCTAACTTTGGATTTAGGGGCCTCTGCCTCTACCTTATAGGCTTTGTACTTGGTTCCAGTTCTATCGTGTGCTGGGTAATATGAGGATCAAATCCTTTTAGGTCTAAATAATCCCAAGAAAATACATCTTCAAATTCATGGCACAGGGCAATAAAATCTCTCATGTCCTCAGCTGAACATATTTTACCTATTTTGAGGAGCTTTCCCTTAAAAATTTCTAACCCCTCATAATGTTCCTCTTTTATTTGCATACCAGTCTTAGTCTTTTTCATCTGATCATCAGTGCAAAAAATAGACTCCAAAGTCACCAATCCCTTAGGCAGCTCATTTGTCTTTAGCTGAATAATCTGATCATTGCCATATTGTTGTTTGAGTTTATCCTGATTCATCATGGAAAACTCATCTTCTTCTAACAAAAACTGTAGGATTTGCTCATCACTTTCAAAGACCTACCAATGAACATTATTGTCAAGGATAGAGGGTTTGTCTACTATCTTTACATGAGGCTGCATTTCTCCTTTTGAATGTCACTAGGGATGTCAAACTGTGCCCCAATTGCCGCCAATCTATCAGCATGGGAGTTCTGATTTCTCAAAATGGAAATCAGATTAAAAGCGTCAAATTCCTCAATCATGTTCCATACCCTATGCTTATAGCACTTCAAGGTATCATTTTTGGTAAGATGCAATCCTCTTACCTAATTTACAATTAGTTCATTGTCCCCAAATACTTGCAAGTAGCCAATTTTCTTCCTTCTTGCCCATTGCAATCCCTGAATTAGCCCCTCGTATTCAGCAGTGTTATTGGTGCATGAGAAGGCAAAATGGAAAGCAACAGAATATTTTTCACCTTATGGTGATACCAACATTGCACCACCACTAGATCTATTTTTACTCCTTAAGCCATCAAAGTACATTTTCCATACTTTTCCTTGTTGTTCTGTCTACTGTTCTGCATCCTTTACCATACTTGGAATTGCTACCTCAGGCTCATGATGTATATAGACCCCCATACCATTTTCTTGAATATGTGCTTCAGGATCATCCACAACATCTTTCGAGGCCCACTCCCTTAAGAGTATCTCTGGTATGATTTCATTTTGTAGTTCTTGGGCAGCAACAAGTTCAGGATCATCAGAAATAATGCAATTTGCATTAACAACACTTGGTGTGTAAGGCTCTATGTGATGATTTGAAAGTAACTCAGATTTTAAAGTTACTTTAGTGCCATATCTGGTCCTAAAGAACATGTGGGACCAATCAGAGGATAGGTATCCTCCTATTTTGGTTGTGAATTCTCTTGATAGGCACATGGAAAAATGAGGGGGTAGGTCTATAATGAAGATCTCTTGGAAGACGGAAACATTGGGACAGGTATGTAGAGTAAGACCTAAGTTTTTTATTACACCCACAGTATTGACAGTTGTGCCATCTAATTGAAGTACACCCTTCTCAAGAGGCTGGTATTTGAGCCCTAATTGGTCTGCAATCTGTTTAGGCATCACAGAACTGCTTGCTCCACTATCCACCATGCAATTATGGACTAACTTGTCTCCAATTATCAATAATAAATAAAATGGGAGTGGCTTAGTACTTTTGTTAGGCTATTTGCTATTATCCTCGGAGGAATTAGTAAGGACAGCCCTACTTGGGTCAACGGTTGTATCTTTGGACACCTTCAAATCAGACAAGGCAGATTGCAACATGTCTTTTTGGCCCAGGATGGCTAAAGAATCCCACATAGACATTATCACATTCATCTTTTTCATGTTTTCAACAATATTGAAAGGTGGAATGGCACTCACCTTTTGATTTGATTTTGTAGCAGCGACATCTGGTTACAAACGAGGCATCTCCCTTGCTTTTGCTAGGTCATTTCTTTGTAGAATATTGGGAATTTGGGTTACCAGAACATCAACAGATGCTTTTCCTTTATTTTCTACTTGTTCTACCTCATAACCCCTTTTCTTTGATCTTGTATTTGCTGCAACTGAGGTGCTATCACTATTTATACCACAAAATTCACCTTCCTGCCAGTTCATGAAAGCAGAATCTCTTTAAGGTTGCTCTTGTTGTTGCACCACCCCATCATTTGGTGTACTTGGCTGTGAGGCTGACACATTTTGCACCATTAAAGCCTGATTTATGACTCCATTTGAGCAGGTTGCTTGACTGTGTGGCTGATTGCATGGGTAGCAACACTCATATTCAGCTGCTAAGTTGTTCTAAGCAGGGACAAGGTCCCTTACGGTGTTAATAGGTACTGGATTATAAGGCATAAAAGGCCTTTGATTTACATTTTGTCTGGCACCTTGGTAGTTGCTTTGATAAGGCAGCCTATTAGCTTGATAGGGCTGATTTTGGCCTTGAAATGGTTGATTTTGCCCCTGGCTAGATTGCTAATAAGATTGGAAGGGCCTCTGGGACTGTTGCATCTTTATGCATACTAGTTCATTTCCAAAAGTTTGAAGGATACCCTCAATCTTTTGTTGACTGTTTTTAATCTCTTTCAATTCTTGAGACGAACCAAAGGCAGCAGGTTTAGAATTAGCAATATTAGGTAATGCTGCGATAGTAGGCAGAGGGGGAAAACATGGAATTGGCAAGGGCATAGAAGCCTAAATCTCAGGAAAGATAGGCACTGGTGGTCTGGGTGCTATTTTTCCAGCTTGAATGAGATTATTTTCTACCCTAATTGCTAATTCATACGCATCTGGTAAACTATTACCTCCTAGTGATTGAATCATGACTGAAATATCACTATTTAGGGCTTTCAAAAAATATAGAAATGCATATTCAGCTGGAGGTCTTACTAGGGCAGGGATTCTGTCCCATGTCTTCTGAAATCTAAAGTTAAAATCCATCATTTGCTCCTGCGGAGCTCTCTTTATGGTGGTCATCTGTTCAACCAATGATAGATTATCTGATTTTTCTTGAAATTGCTTGTTTAACTTCTCTCCTAGGTCATCCCAGGGTCCTATAGTCTGCACTGGTAGACTCCTGAACCACTACAATGCGTTCCCTTTGAAGGAGGTGGCCAGCAATCTGATGGCTATGTTCTCTTGAGTAACATGATGTACCCCACATAGAGAAGCTATGTCTCTAATGTGCTCTATAGGAGTAGTCTGATTTTCCCCTATGAAATAGGGTAGATTCTTCAAAGCTGCCATTGGTATCACATCATGCACCATTAGATTCAAAGGGCTACCCCCATCAAAAGTCACGAATGGCTGATTTCTTTCCATCTGAAGAGCTGTAGGTAGATTCACTTGAGTTACTATGGGAACTACAGAAGCAACTGGTCTGAAACTTGGTGGGGTTGACTGTACTCTTTTGGAAACTGAAGTCCTCACTGCAGTTCTGCTCAGTCTTCTGGGTGGAGATAGCTGTAAAAATTTGAATGAGCCTGAACTTGAACTCCTAGTTTGTATCTTTCTCATAAAAATGTGGAAACAGAACTAGTCTTCTTGTCCTTCCTCAGTGTGAGTCGCCAGATATGCGGATTTAACCTCTTACAAGTCTGAAAATCATTGGCTGCACATCAAAACTAGTGATAAATTTGTAATGTCCCACCGAGCGTGCCAAAAGTTGTTATCACCTAGTTTTGCACCCTTGCATAAGCTGTGAAACCTCTGCAAACTGGAATAACATGGGATCGATCTCTAAGTGTGGGACTTTGCTAAATGAGATCAAACCTCCGGAGAAGGCCGACTTCCTTGCTTAGATGTCACCTAAAACTACTAAATTTTGAGGGGAAAAGGGAGAGAAAAAGCTTGTAATGAAAATGAATAAAAGCTTGAAAAACATGAAGGGGTGATACACCAAACAGATTTAAAGAAACTTCCACAAAACTAAAGGATGCACAAAACAATCAGAATATGGCAAGTAGGCATACACAGGTTAGATGACTTTAGTAGAGGTGAGAAGCAATATAATTGAGAGGAATACAACATTCATAGACAAACCATATGCAGATTCACACAGAACTAGAAAATATGTAAAGAGGTAAAAATAACTTGCATATATTTGACAGAGAGGCAAGGTTACAGTATATGGAAACTCTGTTTGGAAACAAAAAGACCAAAATGTCAAAAAATCTCCAACCCCTAATTACAATATTCGAATGCATATATATAGCATTCCCAAAAAATATCCTAAGGTGATTACAAAATTTGCTCAAAAGCTGTCACAAAAAATATCTCCATCGATGACTGTCCAGCTACATCAGTTATGGCATTGAAATCTGGGACTGGGCAGATGGGGAGATATTTAGAGTCTTTATTGCAGTTGCTTACCATCGATTTGTAGTAGAAAAGATGAAAAATATCTGGAAGAGCAAGGTGGAAAGATATTTTTGATCATCAATCCGAGCTGCTTCATCTTTGTGCAGCAATGAATGCCCCAAAAATATCTTTATCTGCTGAAAGTCATCTCTGAAATATTCATCGCTCAAAACATGCATTTCCAGATCTGAAATTTGAAAAGTGACAAAGCTCCTAAAAAACTTTTCCAAATGAAAGAGGGGACCAAAATATGCAACTTTGCCTCTTGGAGCATGCTGAAATTCGCCAAAATGGAAGAGATACAGGCGATCAAACTTTTGGTCAACTGCCTGTATATATCACTGCATCTGGGCGCCTGAATTAGATTCAAAAACTCATCCTGCATCTCCTTCTGCACATACATGGTGCTTCGCATATCGGCCCCTGTACATCCCTTTGTATTTCAAAAATTGCATATACATACAATTTCCCCTTGTTTGCGGGCCCCACCATTTGTACATTACCCTCTGCATATGCAATCATACAAGCCATGGACCCCAAATGCCCTTTAGCTGCTTTTCATTGTTCTACCAGATCTAGCTTGTATATTTTTTCCTTGTACATTTCTTTGTATATACAAAATATACAAACACTTATTCATACAAAGCAGACTCCAAACTCTTATGTGCCGAAACTGATCCTTGATTCAAATCCGCCTTGTATATCACAATGCATCTTTGACTTGTATATTGCAATATACAAGCACCCTATACATACAAATCGGACCCCAAACTGACCTTTAAGTATATTTGATTTCTTGTCAGGTCCGGCTTGCATATCTCATTTGTATCTCTCTTTGTATATGCACGATATACAAGTGGCCTCATACATACAAAACGGACCCGGAGCCTAAATGAGGCAGAAAGGATATCCATTTGAAGTCCGGCTTGCATATCGACTTATTTGTATGTCAAGACAAACAAACACCTTTTATACAAGGTGGACCCGAGAACAACATAGAATAGATTGAAACTTCTATTCGGGTCCGAATTGTATATGTTTCCTTGTATATCGGCTTGTATGTGCGAACATACAAGTCGATATACATTCCACTATAGCTTTTGAACCTTTGCATGTAGATGATATACAAACCTCTTTGTATCTTCATGGGGCCCACCATTTGTATCTCCTTCTGCGGCACTGTAGCAAATGCACATTTGTTTGTATATGCGGATAGACAAACTCAAATATACAAACTCTTTTACATACAAACAGGGAATCTTGATGGAATATACCCGCAATGCATATCTTCATTTGTATATAGCCGATTGTATGTTTGAACATACAAAGCAATATACAAGCCATTTTATGCATACAAGCGTGGAATATTCTAAGGAATCTTCAATGTATATTACCTTGTATATTTAGCGAATGTATATTTACTTGTATGTGCGAACATACAAGGCAAACATACAAGTCGTCACATGCAAATATAGAATCTTTGAGGAATATTCCCTGAATGTATCTTATACCTTGTATGTTTCACTTGCATCTTTGACTTGTATATCGCCGATATACAAACCTGAAATATTCCCGGGATTCTGCGAAAGATTCCTGAAATGTATATACATTTCCCTGGCCTGATATACATTCAAAAAATGTATATAACTTAAATTTTTTCATTATTTCCTAAGGCTGATGGAGATTTTCAAGCCCGCCAAATGCATATTTGAACTGTATGTTGACCAAAACTTTGACCATCAATAACTTCTTTATTTGGCCAAATTTCAGGGTGATGTAAAAAGCAAACCTGCCTATTTTTTCAAGCTCTTTCCAATGGTAAGGCTTTTAGGCAAGGTTCCTTGGGAAATTTGACACTTTTGCTTTATAAGGACCTTTTCAAAGGGATTTTCAAGAAAAATACCAGGTTGACTGTTTGGCTCTGGTCAGAGGAAAAAATCGGTCAACACCACTATCTTTCCTATTTAACATCGCAAGCCATTATCCCTTATCTATCCATAATAAAAGCCTTCTCACCGTTACCTTTGTCATGCTAGTTATCATAGCTTGGACTTTGTTGGGGTTAAGATATCATTTAACACCTTAGCATATTATCCGCATAAACACATTCATTGCAACCTCTCCCTACTAAGCTCCATCCCACACTGGGGGCACTTGTCGTGCCTTATTTGGAAGTGGATATCTAAAGCTTTATCTCATATCATCTCATCCATCAAAACATAGCCAAAAAAAAAAAACCCAAAACATAACAAAATCCAAAAAAATCAAAACATAGCAAAAATCCAAAAAAATCAAAACATGACAAAAATCCAAGCAATAAAGTTGATCCTTTGTCATCAACCACCAACACAATAAACAAGAACTACATCTCATCTCTATCGTTCAAAGCCTTGATCCCGTGGATACAGGGTATGTAGGCAATCTAGGATGTGAAGGAAGCACTCTGATTCAGACATAGGTGATAGACCTCTCTCATCATCCATCTTTCATCTTTCTTCTAATCATCCTCCAATCATTCATCTCACTTTCTTCTATCTTTCATCACTTACATCATCAATAAGCCTAGAACTACATATTCATCATGTCTCATCACCATCGTAATGTGATTTGATCCCGTGGATACAGGGTATGTAGGCAATCTGGAATACGAAGGAAGTATCCAGTATGCAAGCACAAATGATCCACCCCACTTCTATCTTCTTTCATCTTCCTCTCTTTGACCAGCTCAAGCAAGAAGCAGACTTGCACATTAGAGAAAGGTCAAGCACTTTAACAAATCAGGGATAAGCCGAAAGCTATTTGTCCACATGCCTTATGCCAACATTCGCTATAGCATTTTATCAACATCTTTAGCCTTCAACAGGATACAATTTTCCTCTCAACAAGGCGCCATCTTAATCCATCCAAGAGCACTTAAATTTGGCAAGAGAACATGATGACGATATCTTTTATTTTATCTTTTGATTTATCTTTTGTCCCTTTCCTATGCCTAATCAAAACTACCTTGATCTATCATATCTTGGTATGTTGTGATGAAGTATAAACTAGGACATGGTCATATTGCTTTCGTATGCCATGTCTGTGGGATGATCTCATTCTCTTCCTATGTGTATTAGTATTGTTGTCACG
Organism: Cunninghamia lanceolata; assembly: GCA_027924645.1. Classification (NCBI taxonomy): domain Eukaryota; kingdom Viridiplantae; phylum Streptophyta; class Pinopsida; order Cupressales; family Cupressaceae; genus Cunninghamia; species Cunninghamia lanceolata. The sequence goes on along the minus strand of BSBN01000574.1, from coordinate 1,830,114 downwards.
TAGAATTTGTACCTTGCTTGGAGAGGGTCCAAGCATTCTAATGACACAATGGGAATGATCTAGAAGTGTGGGACCTTGCAAATTGAGATTAGACCTCCAGAGTAGGTCGGCTTCCTACCTCTGAGCCTAATGCTTAGAGGAAAATATCTAAACCTAGTGCTAATGATTGCATGGGAAAAGGGTAGAAGGAAACATAAATAAAAATTAGGTGATACACCAAGTTGAATAAAAGAACCCTCACAGAACTGAGAAAATAGACAAAATGACTAGATACAACCAATAAACATACACAGATCAAGCTGATTTTAATAGAGGCAAGGAGCAAGAGATGATTAGAAGGAATTAAACATTCACAAACACATCATTCTTAGATCACACAGAGTCAAAATAGCATGAAAAGGTAAAATAACCAACATATATTTAATCAGAAGGCAAGGTTACAATAGAGGAATGCTCTATTTGAAATTAGAAGTATAGATTACTAAATCTTCCAATCTTTTTTACATCTCCTGTTTATGCATATATAGCATTTTTTTCATTTGACCTAAGTCGGTTACAATCAATTCATCCCATGGGCTCTGTTAGAAAAATAACTGCGTCTGAAGGGACGTCCACCTGCAAGAAGTTATGGAATAAAAGATCTGGAATAGGGGCAGATGGAAGATATTTTGAATCTTCAATGTGAGTTGCTGAATCATCGACCTGCACCCATAAATGCAATAAATATCTGCATTGAAGGACCTCTACAAAACTTAATTCAGCCGCTGAGATGTCCTATCACCAAATACATGAAGATCTGCTAGCAAGACACAGAGCCCATCCGCATTGAAGAGTGAAGCCATTTGCCATGGATCCACCTGCAAAGCCTACCAACTGAAATGAATGCAACAATATCAGCCCCCGCATATGCCAAATTGGTCGCTAAAATGTCTAGTCGATTGAGCATGCAAATCCAGATCATATTTTGAAAGTGAGAAAAATCCCCTCAAAATCCTGCCAGATGAAAGAGGAGGCAAAAATAAACACTTTTGCCTTTTGAAGCATGTTGAAATTCGCCAGAATGAGGAAGATATCCACAGTCAAAGTTGCGGTGAACTACATCTTGCATTTGCACATCGCTTTGCGTCTGCACCTGTATACTATTGTATCTTGCAATTGTATATACAATTGCACATGCACTTTACACTACTAGGTTCACTTTATGTATTTATGCAACCTCTTTCCTTTTGCCTTTTGCATATTCAAGTTTTGTATATGCGATTGTATGTGCCTTTGTATCTGTTTTTGTATATGCAAATGTATATGCAATACAATTGCCAACATACAATCGCAAGCCTTTACTTTTGTATCACCTTTTGCATCTATGCCCTTGCCACGTGTCATCACTCCATTGGTCGTTGAGCTGAACCTGAGACCCATCGCTTAACAATTGCATCTTTATCAGCCGTCGGGGAGACCTCAAACTAAGCCACCGATAAGGTTTGTCTCGCCAAAAGTCCTTGTCTGTGACTTTGTATATGCGATTGTATATGAGATACAATCGCATATACATACAATTGGTGGACCTCAATGGATTATTAACCATATTGGAACTTTAGAATAGGTTCAGCCTTGTATCTTTTCTTCTTTGCATATTGGCATATACATGCACTTCAACATACAACTGCGGACCCCAACGCTGAGTTTGCCAAATCTAATTTCCCAGTCGGGTCCGCCTTGTATATCCCTGTTGGATCTAACCTTTGTATATCGCATATACAATATGAAATATACAAACAAAACTACATACAATCACTTGTACCTACAAACATTGCATCTAACCTTTGTATGTGACCTTGTATCTGCCCCTTATATCTGCAAACATACAATGCGAACATACATACAAAGATGCATACAATCGCATCTGCCTTTATAAACTAAACTGCATAGTCTTTCGGGTCTGGGCTTTGTATCTCAAGATTGTATATGCCACTATATATGAGATTGTATGTGCAAAGATACAATTGCATATACATACAATAGGTAGACCCCAACCTTTGTATCTCCCCTTTGTATATTGCCTTGTATATGTGCTTGTATATTGAATTGCATATACAAAGATAACCCGATCACTTTTGTATCCCGCCTTGTATATTCCCTTTGCATCTTCCCGTTTGTATCCCGCCCTTTGTATATACAATTGTATATGCAATTGTATATGAGATACAATCGCTCGAAATGCAAAAGTGAACCTCATATTTTGCATAAGCTTTTGTATATTGCATTGTATATGCAATATACAAACGGAGATGCATACAACATAACCTTCAACGAACCCGATGTACATTCACTTTTGTACATGACCAAGATACAAGGGAAAATTGTATCTGAGATACAATTCGACCCAATGATAGAAAACCCCAAACAAGGATGACATCATCATCATATACATGAAAAATGGCTAAATATAAAACTGAGAAATCTCTACGATGGAAAGCACTTGAAGACAAAAGATTTTTGGGTTTTTCTGGGTTTTTGGTAAGGATTCTCTAGGCAAGATTTTGGGATTTTTGGCAAGGAAGAGCATGGATAATTGAAGGATTTAAGATTTGTAGGGTCATTTTCTAAAGAATATTCAAAGAATATACAAGGTGAACTATTTAACTCTAGACAGAGGAAAATAGGTCAACAGGTATCTTGTACGTGTTGGGATTAGCATCTTGCATATCAATATCTTTTGCATCTGAGAAGCTAAACAGTCTCTTATGCATTGAGACTATTCTATGCTAAGACTAGTTCCATACATATAACTAGCAAGGTGTCATTATGTGTAGTAGAGATAAGCTCAAACCTTTGCTTGTAGCATCAAAGTCCATCTCAGAACACTAGCTACTATTCATATCTTATGTATGTTGGTTCAACATTTTTACCTCATACGTCTAGACATAATTATAGTATGCTAGTTATGCATTGGATACCTCGACACCTTGGTCTTTTATACCCTGGTGCATAACATCCATATGTTATATCAAACGTAAGGATTGCATTTCTCTACTTTTGAGCAATTACTTTAAAAGTTGTCATATCATTTATTCATTCCATCATAATCCTATATAGTACTCAACCAAGATCAATCATTTTCTTCATCTTCATTCCTCATTCCTCTTTTTTCATTTCCCTCATCTTCATCCTACAAAATAAGTGTGTTAGGCATACATAGGTACATATCATCATTATCATCTATATATTTGCATTATCACATCCTCATCATCATCATGCATTACCATTATGTACATTTCTATCATCACAATATCATTAGCATAATAAATTTACATTATTATCATTTGCATATTCATAGCATCTACATAAACATCCATATAAACCATGAAAATACAAAAATAAGTAACATCATGACATAAGTGCATCCATCACCATTACAACATCACATCAATAATCAGAATCATCATCATATATATTATCAAACAAGTCAATATACAAGTGTCTACATATACAAAATGGGCTATCCACGAGCCATCAAAATGTATGTCCAATCAGCCTCATCATGATACAAAAAATACATAAACAAGGTAGCTCTAGTGACTACTGGAAACTCCCTCACCCTGACCTCCACCATTGGGTCCTGCACCTGGTCTCCCATGTCTAGGAGGCCCCATCACTGAAGCTATAGACCATGATCCTCTTGTACTCTATGAAACTGAAGCTCCTGATATGCTCCTGTAGCTCGACTGCCTCTGCTCTGTAGGCACTGCCCCATAATACAAGCCCCTATAATAATCAATCTCACCCTGTGCTCACCTCAGCTCTACCTGTGTTTGTGTCAACTAGGTAGCCAGATACATGGTGGCCTGATCAGTACCTAATGCAGCCACAGGTGAATCTCTCTCAGTCCTTAGAGCATCCCTCTATGTTGTAACAACCTGCACCTGCTACACTATTACATCCCTATGTGTTGTAACAACCTGCACCTATTGCACTGCTACATCCCTCTCTGTAGTAACTACCTAAACCCGCTGCAAAGTAGTATCCTTCTCTAGCCTCATAGCATCTCTCTCTCCTGTCACCCTAGCAAGTGCACCATCATCTTCACCTCCTGCCTGAACCCTAGCCTTCAGCTATGCATGATAAGCCTTAGCCTATGCTCTAGCATGCCGCATCCCCAAGACTACCTTATGACGGTCTATCTCCACCCTCCACAGCCTTAACTAAGCTCTCTATCTCCAACATCTCTCCTCTCTAATCCTCCTCCTCAGCTGCTGTATACCCACATCATCACCTGGCTGTGCCTGTCCCTGTCACTGAACCTCTGGAACTACTGGTACAACTAGCTATACTAGTGGGGCTCCTTGTCATCCTCTCCTCCTAACTAGCCTCTCCATCCCAATCTCCCCTATCTCCCCAGGCCTCGTCAACCAAGTTAGCCTAGCAATAACCTAGTATGTATCATAATCCAGAAGAGTCCCTAGATCTGCAGGACCATGTCCCTACTGCCATACAACTGGTTGTAACCCCTCTCTCTCCACCAATGTTGTCTCAACCACAATCTTTGGCCCCCAGTCAAATACCTCCTGTCGAGTCCTCCCAAAAATGGCATCACCTACTAGTATTGCCTGTGGTATCTTGAATTGCTCAACACCCTCTTGGGCAAATAGCGCTCTATGATGTATGTGCCTCGACCAAAGATATATCTCACTTGCCTCGCATAGACAAGCTCCCTATCATCCTCCTCCCATCTCTCACAATCCCGCCATGGCCTCCATACAAACTGATCCACCTCATATAGAGTCTGAGTCCAGTAAACTATACCCATGCACTGTTGATAGGTAAGAGCTCCCCTATACATCCTCACATATGGCTCTCCTACTACTTGTACCACCCATCCATCCAACCTAGTCACTAGAATATGCTCATATGCCCATACATGTAGAACTGTGACTCCTACAAACATACTAGCTCCAAACATATATGCACAATCATGTAAATAATGATATAACTATCCCAACACACAGTCAGCCCATGCATATCTAGTCCCATATGAGAACAACCCCTCCATCACTGTCCCCCATCTGACTGGAAACCCTCTCACCTGCCTGTCTCCAACTAGCCATCTGATAATCGCTACAACCACTCGCTATAATCTATCACAAAGCTCCTCCATCCTCAACATTGATATCTCAGAGTCCTCAGCCCCAATGTCTGGAGTCCCAAACAATCGCCTGAATGTAGCTGGACCCAAGTCAGGATCATAATCTACCCTATCTCTATCAATCAGGATGTGTACAATCCAGAATACATCCTCCAATGTAATAGTTGCCTCTCCCATTGGCAACAAGAATGAACTATGCTCGCTCCTCCATCACTCAACCATCGCTGTCATGAGTCCTCGGTGTGCCTGCACTGGCTCCAATCTTGACACATGATCTAATCCAATGATCTCTAAGAATAGCTGCTCCTCTACATCTAACAATTTGACCAACCGCAAATCGCTAGGGTGTGGCTCTCGAGACAATAACGGTGGAAGTATATCCTGCATCATTCAACCCACTGCATCAGTTTCTTGTGCTAAAATGGATTTTTGACTGATAATATTATCTATTTTCCTAAAAGTAATCCATTTTTCTACATGCGTTGACTTTTTCCTTATAAGCGAACCATTTCACTGTAAGTGAAGGGTTTTCGCTCAAAAGTGACCTATTCACCTAAAAGTGAGCTACTGTCACTTAAAAGTAAGCTGAATCACTATAAGTAATGATTGTTTGATCATAAGTGACTAGGTTTCACCAGATGCACATTTTGCCTATCTGTTTGCCCTAGCCGACTAAAAGCGGCCTACTTTTCCTATAAGTGATCAGTTCAAGCCTATAAGCAACCTGAACTACATAAGCGACTACTTTTCATCTAAAAGTGACCTAAATTCCTAGCCCTAAAACTATTCACTTCTAATGACGTGTGTGCATTTATGACACTTTTCGCCTAAAAAATCACGTAACTAGAAAAAGTTTTCGGTACATACCGGTGTGCCCGCTCCTGTCGGTCGCCCATGTGTCCTCACTCGCTTGGCATGATGATCACTGCATGGAATCACCATCCTGATAGCTCTCTCACACTCTAAACACTACAACACTCCAGAGCTCTAGATTTCTAAAGGCAACAAGCACAAATGAACCTATTTTCCCTTGAGGGACCTACTTATACCCCCTTTTCAAACCCTAATTCTTCTATACCAAAGTCTATTTTCTTCTAAACCATTCCCATTTATCCCACCCAACCCTCATTTTCTTCGTGTCAACCTTGTTTCTTGCCTTTTATCTTATCGCGAGCCAATCCATCCCTTCTTGGTTAGCCTAGCTTACCTCTCGAGGGGGCATCATCCGCTAGTTACACTGGGGCATAACCTTGTTTATCGAGCGAATCTTCGTATCTTCTTTGACACAACGTTCTAATGAACATTGTATCAAAGAGGGACAAAATGTAGACACCCAAAATTGACTTTATCATTAGTATCAAAATTTCACATTAACTATCATCTGCATTTGTCTAACACACTTGAGCAATTTATCTATTTTCTCTAAATCACCTATTCTTCCATTAATTAAATAAATTTATATTTATTTAATTAAAATTCCATTTATAATCTGACTTTCCGATTAATTAAATAAATTTTATTTAATTAATTAATTTCTTCATCATATCCTAGTCCTATCCTAATCATCTTTCTAATTAATTAAATAAATTTTATTTATTTAATTAATTTCTCTTATCATTTATCTTCATCTTTCATCATAAGCTGACATGTGTGCATCTCTTATTTGAAACATGTGTGGTAGTACATCTTTCATTTAATATCTTTCACGTGTAGTACTTTTTATGTACATAATCACACATGTGCCTTATCTCTTATTCCACTTGTCATCTACACATTCACCTATGATTATCAATTCATCTCAACCATTCACATAGCCACCAAATCTCTACCGTTGATTGATTTTGGTTGAGTGCTATATAAACACCCTCTCATTCCATACTAGAGCATCCAACATTTTCATAGCGTCCACATTATCATCCTAAGCATATTGAGCATTAGAATTTCCATTAAGCATATTATCACTATCATCCATCTATCATGTCGACTTTGATCTTCATGATTGTTCATTGTTGAGAAGCAATCAACATCACAAACAAGGAATCATACAATCTAGGTGATCTTGTTCTTGAATTGCATGCTTTTGGTTTCACTTGGATTTGATTCTTTGATGGTGGTAGGATTAGGTTTTCATTTACATGATTGGATCTTATTAACCTGATTTTTACCTATCCACACACGGCAAACACACACACTTGAAGACACAGAGAAAACATGGCAAACAAGTGATGGAGTGTTCCTATTTCTGGGCTTAACACCATCTCAGGCACATTACAGGCACACACCGATGATTGGGCTTGGCCACAACAATCACCGAAGACACACTTAAGGGTTGAGTTAGTCATAAAACTACTCCTCACCTCCGCGCAGGACTTTTGAAAATGATAGGATGATGCAATTTGCTCCGAGAAATACACCATCCCCACCTCCACAGAGGGTTTAAGATAAAAAAGGATATATGTGATATCCCACCTCCACAGAGGGCTTACATGATTGATTGATTGATTGCAAACAAACTCAGGATGCAGGAAGCACTCATCAAGCTAGTTCTTTAAACTGCATCTGAGGACAAGCACATAGCTAACATCTACAACAGACAACTTACCATATATATGCCCCCACCTTGAGGTGGTTGATATCAGGTATTGATATCAAGCACATTAAGGTAGGAAGAAAACACACAAGGAAACACAAGCTCTCACAAAGCCCATGCCCCCCTAAGGTAACATGTACTTCACGATCACCAAATGATCCCACAAACACATCCCTACAAGAAACATGTTAGTGTCTATAAAATCATGATAAACAACAACATCAATGCATATGATTAACAACACAAAGAGCCAAGGTTATACCACGAATCTAGAGTTTGAGGATAACCGTGGGGCTATATCATGAAGCTCTTTGAATCAAGTACCACCATGGCTAGGTTCAAAGATAAACAAATGTGCACAGAGTAGTAGTATTGTTAAGGTTTGTAAATGAGATAGAAACATCATCATAGTCACTACGCGGAAAGCATGAGTGCTTACACTAGCCAAGCATCAGATAAAAAAGACAACCCCATCATCATATTAGGAACAAAGTCCATTTTTTGATTGCTCTCGAAAGGGACACTAGGTCCGCATCAGTATAAATGTTTTTCATGATCCGCCCACTAGATAGAAACACTAGAGGAAGGGAAATAATAAATAAGAGAGGAGAAACAAGTGTCTTAGGGACAGTCACGTAGGAGGGTGCCCCCAGTGTCACCAACTGCAATGCTATGTCCGTACGACACAAAACACAACAATGAAATCAGATAGAGAGGCAATATAGAAGAATGATGATATAATTAGAAGAAGGTCACAACAGAGGCGGTCTCCTGGTATCCTAGACCTTACAAGAGAATCAGGGTCATCCAAGAAGGCCTAAACAACACATAACACATCACGGGGGAAGTACATCACAAGAGAGATAAAGGGTTAGAGATACTTACCTGTAGGGTCTTCGTGCTAGAGGCCATCATCAAGGAGGTCATCATCCTCCCAAATCTGAATGCTAGAAAGAGGTACATGTTGTTTCATTTGTTTGTCTAATATATTTTGATCACTTCCTAATCCCTAAAGGGATAACGAAGGATGGACCTTAGCATGAATATCATCTCTCAGTGGACTAGGTGGGTTATGAAACTATTCCTTATCCACATCAATCACACCAAACAGGTCAAGATAGTCAAAACAATGTTGCATTATCAGGATGTCATCCATTAATGCTACATTTTGGTTAGGAGGGTTATCTGAATTACTAGAGCTAACCCTAGTCTTTTCATTTGAGTTATCTGAATGTTTAGTTGTAGGATCAGTAGGGTAGCTTGTGAATTCATTATCACTCTCATAATCATTGTCAATATCATTGCCATGTGTTTGAGCTATTAATTCCAAACCATTATGAGAGGTGTCATGCTCTTCATCCAAAGTGTGTTTTATCAATTCTTCTACTACCCAAGGGTATGTATTGATGAGAGATATGAAGTTGTTAAGATCGGATACATAATCAAGGATCTCGAAGAAAGATGACACCAATATATCCTTGTGATACATGGCTTGCATATAGGGCATGACATAAGGATGTGTACTAATGAATTTGTAAAGATTTTCAAATTTTAAAATATATTCATATAAGGATTCCAAAGAGCACTGAGAGTATGAGACCATGAATTCCAAATCAGATTTAAAAGTTTTTCCAAAAGTATATCAAAGGCAAGTGCAAAACTATATGCAAAAATAGCCTAAAATGCTTGATTTTTTGTGCTTCTTCAATGCAAATGAATGAAAGAAAAGGTGTTGTAAGTATTTTGATCAGGGGAAGCAAATTATATGTCTGATATCAGTCCAATGCATAAATAATATCCTTCACAACACACTCTTGATGCAAATCTAAGATGATGATAAGTGAAAATATGTCAAAATATGCAATTTTTTCGCCAGATCTTGATGCAAAAGAGGATGACAAAGGGTGTTGTGAGGAAAATTATGATGAAAAAAAATTATATCAGTAATAACAGCCATTTAATGTCAAAATATCCATCACAACATGCTTTTAGTGCCACTTAAGGTCAAACCCTAGTGAAAATATAGCAAAAATAGGCTATTTTTCACAGTTTTTCAACTCTAATACCTAGAAAAATGGGTGTTGTAATGAATTTTAGGAGGTTAAAAAAATAAAGGAAATGATATCAGTCACCTCAATCCATAAAATTTGTCACAACACACTTGGAGTGCAAACTAGGCCAAACCCTAGGGTCAAAAATAGCAAAAATGTGTAATTTTTCACTAAATTTTCAATACAAGAGCCCAATAAAAGGGGTGTTGTGAATTTTTTAGGAAGGGAATAAAATAATTACCCTGATAAAAACCAATTTGTGCAAAAATACTCTTCACAACACGCCTATGGTGCAAAATTAGAGAGTCGATAAGGCCAAATCTAGTGAAAATCGATGTTTTTCAAGCCCTAGGTTTGAGATCTTGACACAAAATGCTATATGAATGTTTTGAAGTCTGATTTATGATTAAAATTAAGTACACTCAGATCTGAAAATTAATTCCAATCTCTAAGATGCAAAATGCAAGTGCAAATTTAATGAAAATGCATGAAAATTACTTGTTTTTTGTTGAAATTTTCTATGCAAAAATGCAAATATTTGAAATCTAAATGCAAGTTTACACTAAAATGTAATACTACAGCCAAATTAAAGTTTTAATGAGTCTCTAAAATCAGTAGAAAATTTTGAAAGAAGATTTTGCTTACTAACCCTAGATTTTGGAATTACTAGGTTATATGAAAATTGTCAAAATTTCTAAAAAACCCTAGCAATTATATGATAACAATGCAATGCAAATTATTGTATTTTTGTAATTTTCTGTAGCTTATATTAGATATAATGCAAAAATCATAAATTAGGAAAAATTAGAATGAACTGATGCAAATTAGTAACCCTAAAATGCAATTGTTTTCAAATTTTTCAATTTTTTTGTATTTTTTCTCAATGCAATAAGATGAATGACTATATGAATGAATGAAATCAACCCAAATCTATAGACAAACACTCAGCAAGTTGCAATTAAGTTTAAAAACATGGGTTCACTAAAATGTTTAGGGTAAAATTTGGATTTGTTTAGTTTAGTGTTTAAATCCTCCTTTCACCTATTACATTCAAGGACCTTCGGATTGAGTGGCAGAGCACTATCAGGTCCTTGGTCACTTACAAATGTAGGGAAACTTGGATTAGGGTATTTGATTATCAATTTTCCTTCTCTTATGCTTAATTATCCATCAAAACCCTAATTATACAAATGCGGAAATAAACAGATGAATAACGGAAAATGCCTCTACAGAAAGTTGCAAAAATTACAAATGACTGTGCACCTATTTTTGGTGTTCCGAGGTGGAAAAGTCAGGGACACAAGAGCAGGTGCCCAAGTCCAGTGCCCTTGTTTTTGTCAGGATCTGTGGACAATTTCTGTAACCTGTTTCTATTGTACCAAAGGTTTTTCCATCACAAAATTTTAAGGACTAATGAGTGGGTGCCCAAGTCCAGGGTGTCCTTTTTCCTATTGTTCTACAATTCCAACACTCCAACATGCCCTCCTGCAACTTCACTGTCATGCCCACATTTCTCATGTGGTCATAACACACATCACACGTGTCATAGTCACATCTGTCATGTGGTTATGACATGAGATATCAAAAAAAATTTCTCATGCTTCCCTAAAAACCCCCTCGCAAGCGTAAGCATGCTCGGTGGTGTTCGCTCAAGGCAAAAACTCTACAGTCGTCGGTGAGGTACAAGTACAATTGTGTGCAACCAGACGCAAGCAAACCAACAAGGGGGTCTCTACGATGCCGTTAACATCACTACAAGGGTTATATTATCAAGGTTCCTAAATCTAAATTTTGGCAAATTCCGGCAGCATAACGCCTTACGGCGTAAGTGGGAATTACTCAACACTATATTACGCACGTGGTTCACTAATAGATTAACAACTTCCCACGACGTCTTGTTCCGACTAAACCGACTCGTGATCTCCCTATTGAGTCATTTTTCAGCAAGGCACGGTTGTCTGTCTCCTCTCTTGCTTCCTGAAATATACTCCTCCTTCGACTTAGCATTCTCAACAAGGCGATTCGTTTGCTCTCTCTTCCCTTTTCTCTGGGTCTTAATTTTGATTGTATTTTTATCGCGCTCACCTTAACTATTTCTCTGATAATTTAGTTTGTTTATATTTCGGTCTCTCTCTCTTTTGTTTTCTATGCTTTCTTTATGTTTATCCGGTCCTTTCTTCATATTTGACATCAATCAGGATTATCACTGTATCTATTGTTGACATTAAACCTAACTTCCAGATGGTCCAGGTCACATAGGTTGGTTTACTACTTCGTTGGACCCGGTCTCCTAGTCTTCTCCGAATCTAGGTTTCTCCTCTTCGTTTGTATTAATTAAACTTGTTTCTAAGCAAATTTAGCGGTATGGTCCATCAACTTAGTTCTCTTATCCCATGTGGGAAATGTCGCGCATTTTCTCCTCTGTGTTTTCCAATGTTAGTTTTTCTTCTTCTAACTCTCTTACAGGTTTACTTATGTGGACGTTTACTACAGTTGAGATTAAAATGGCCTCACATGGAATGTCTGTGATGGCTTCTTAAGTTTATTTCCAGTGATCCTTTAAGCAGGGTGATGTGTAATTTTCCTCTTCATTTTTCCGGTTATTGAATCGCGTTGATAGTTGAAACTTCTGAGAAACTCTTCCCAGAGTACTACAGTATATTCCTTTATGCTCTCGTTAAATTATAATTTTATTTTCTCTTATTATTGTGACGGGAAAACGAATGGTCTCTCTGAAAGTCTTAACACTTAATTTATACATGTATGTATCTAATTACATTTATATATGGATTATATACATACATAAATAAATAAATATACAAATATTTTTATTTTGTTGTTATTAAGACAAATATTAATCTTACTGTTGTTAGTTTATTTTGTTAATTTATTCTATTATTAGTACTATTGTTATTATTTCAATGGTTACTCTTTTATATTTAATATATATATATATATATATATATATATATATATTTACATTTATAATCCATTGTATATTTTGTAAGAGGCTTTCCTCTTTAAAACAAGAACCTAAACCATGGAAAATCTAACATAGTTTATAAGATTGTTTTGTATAACACAAATCAAACAACCCTAACTGAGAACCTTTTTAAGTATATATATATATATATATATATATATATATATATATATATATATATATATATATATATATATATATACATATATTTGAAATTTAAATCAAGATATAAATAGATATCTATATATACAAAGATATGTATATATAAATATATATTTATAAATTAATATCTATAGATATATATAAAAATATATCTATATATATATATATAAATATATATCTATATATATACAAATCTATGTATATATAGAGGTATATATTTATCATATATAGAGTTATCTATAACTTCAAATACCACTAACAAATAAAGATTATTTTAATACTTTCGTTCACATATATTATAGGTTTTTAAACCCTAGCATTCTTATTGGTATGACTTGTGTGCAGGAGTGGGAAGGAATGGTGGCGGCGGAGGCCGAAGCGAGTGGTGGAGGCGATGGAGAGGGCGCGCAGGGGTCTGTGGTGGGCGGAGGCAGTCGCCACAAGTGGAGAGTGGAGATCGGGCGGCAGAAATGGCCGCGCGGCGGGAGCTACACGCAGCGGCGGAGGCGGCATTTGGAGGGAGCTCCGCGGGGGTCTTAACGGCAAGGGGATGTGGGGAGGGGCGGAGCCCCACCCACATCCCACAATATGGGGTGTGGGTGGGGCTCCGCCCCTCCCCACACCACATATATTTCCAAAAGACTACGGTGGGGTTTTCAACCCCACCGCCAAACATTGTTTTTTTTTTTTTAACTGTGGTTTGCACACAGCGAACTCAAATTCGCTCCAATATTTTTTTATTTTGACTGTCATAAATTTTAATTCGAATTTATGAATTAATAAATAAATAACAATTAATATATATATATGTATATATATATATATATATTTCATTTTCATAATACCATTTAATTTTTTCAAATTAAACAATATATTCAGTTTCTCATGTTCTGTTAAAATGATCATATAAGAAATTCAATAAAGAATATATATATATATATATATATATATATGTATATATATATGTGTATATATATATGTATATATATATATGTATATATATATATATATATGTATATATATATATATATGTATATGTATATATATATATGTATATATATATATATATATGTATATATATATATATATATACTTTTAGCTCACCTTTACTCAAATTTTAACAGAGAACAAAACTTTCTCAAAAAGCATAAAATGAAAGAATAATTTTACCAAGTAGATGCAAAATTCTTACAATCACATTATCTCATAATTACAATTTCTTTCGTACTAATCTCCACATGATAACATTAAATAACTACTAATCCAAAGAACAAAGGAAATGGATTTTTAATCAGTTTAATTCTGTAATTTGTCAAGTAAGTGTCCATTTCAACTATTTAAGAAAATCTATTCTTATAATTACATAAACAAGTTCAGATTTGATTGCAAGTAAGTAATGATCTCTTCCTTTCAATAACACATTTAATACAGTAAAACTTTTTATATAACTTCAAACTTTCCATATGAAATTCAACGTAAATAATTACATCATACACAATACAAGAAGATTAACTCTTTCACTACCCTTAACAAGATGAAAGATAAGGATTCCCTTCTCCCAACCAACATACAAAAGAAGTTATGTAACAACTAAGTAACAGTCACACCCAATAACAAGATCAGGGAGGTTATTTCCTTCACTCCCAGGGTGACAATAAATTACAACAATATCAAGAGAGGTGCTCTCTTTTACACTCTTATGAAAAGAACATGATCTAATTCTCATGACAAAGAAGAATAAACTGTTTCTTCATAAATATAACTTCTCCAAATCCAACCATAAGCTCCAAGAGGAAACCTACGTATCAAAGACAAACAAAAAAGAAAACACCATTCGTATAGCTCTCCTCCCTTCCGTAGACCCGCAAGAGGGTCACCCCCGAGCTAGGGAGACCATACTCACACCTGGGTAACTCAAGCACTCCACTTCACAACAGGGACAACAACAAACCCAAAGAACACAAACACCCGTGGGTAAATTACACAACACGAAAACTCAACTACAGTGAGTTTCATAAGGGGTAGGAGAGTGGACACACTCGACTCCAGAGTGTCACCCTTACAGATGATTTAACCAACACAATTTCTCTTGGCCTCAAACCAAGTTTGATCACAAATTTTTTAAGAAATCTGTATTTGACTCTCAAGTCAAAGATACAGTCACAGATACATGCCCTCAAGGCTTTCAACATCCCAAAAGAAGGAAACAGGTATGCACCCGAGGAGGATCTCTCCTCCCCTACCCCAAACTTGATGAGCATTTCTCCCAAGTGGGAGAAGCTCTGTCAAACAACCCGACAACAAACCCCACAGAAAACACATCTAAAACACAAACAAATAATCATCTTTCACACACTTTACATACACATTCAGATATACGAGAGAAAGGTAAAAATCAAACCAACCTTACAAAGCCCTCCTGGAATGAAACTGTTGCAGAGCTCCACTGAGTTCTCTTCCAACCTTAGCCAACAACTCCCTCTCCCTTTCCTCACCTCCCAGCTAACTTTCCTATTTTTAGCAATAATAAAAACTCTCCCAAAATTCAACTAACTCCCTCTCCTCCCAAAAATTGAAAACAAATAACCCAAATTCTTTTCAGTTTAGAGGAATCGGGAGGTGACACTTGTCACCTCCTCACCCTTCCCAAAACCACTATTCTGTCCTGATGGCTTATGTCACTCACCCATCCCTAGAGTACTCCTTATCCCTCTCCTCATGTCATTTCTCTTACGCATGGGAGAAATAAAAGGAGTTAAAGGAGGAAAAGACAGGTGACCCATGCCTCTTCTTCCTTCCTTCACATGGATGGCCCCACAACACATGGGGGAATCTCACTAATGGAGAGGGTGACTTCAAGTCAATCCTTGAATAATGGATGGGTTTGTAGTCATCTCTTACCTTAGGGATTGAAGAGGGATGGGTTGGGTGTTGGTACAACCCATCATGTCCCCCCCATACCCCAATTTTCGCCACTTAACTTCAGGGGGAAGTTAAGATGACTAGATGGAGGTTACCCAAGGGTTACCCATGCCAAATGGGCCCCTGGACCCATGGGGTATAACCCAGGGTCAACTTTAACCCATACAAGACACCCCTGGTCAAGGTAAAGCACAAGAAAAAGCTTCATAGATTTAAATAAAATAAAGAAATTCAAATTCAATCTTTTTACAACACAAATCATAAAATAGTGTCACATGAGGGTAACCTAACCCACTCGACCATACGAAAGACCACATTACAACATCACATCAAACACAGAGAGATCTTGGTTCCTCGTGGAACCAGATCGGCTTAACAGGGAATAACAAATAACAAGGTGCGGAATGATCTCTGAAATCTGTGGTTCGATTAGTAAATCCTGCACACTAAATTACAAGATCAGTATCCACATATAATCATCATAGCTGAAGCAACTTAAAAACATGCATTATCATGACATAGTTCTAATTAACATAAATGAAATCATATTACAATTTTCCATCATCACCTAATTAACTTTTCTGAAATGTAAACTTATCCAAACATCACCCAATTAGTGTTTCCGAAATCATAATAAAGTTTAATAGTTTGACAATTCCGGGAATTGCTATCCCACAAATATAAAAAGTAACAATAACCGTAATGTAAATAGTCATAACAACAGAAGTAAAAAGGGCGGTCCTCACATCCTCTCCCCCTAAGACGGTACTTCCTCCTGGAAGTCATCAAAAAGGTGAGGATAAAGGGTCTTCAGTCTCTCTGCATCTTACCATGTTGCAGTGACTTCGTCGTATAGGTCCCACTAGACTCTAACCTGGTCTAGCTCTTGACCTCGAAGGGCCAGCGTCCGACGAGCCAATATGCGAATTGGCTCCAGTGCCAGCTGTCCATCTGCCTCTACCTGAAGAGCACTCCAATCCAACACGTGAGATAAGTCAGAAATATATTGACGTAAAACTGATACATGAAATACATCATGAATACGTGACAGGCTAGGTGGCAAGGCTAGATGATAAGCTACTGGTCCTATCCGCTCCAAGATTTCGAAAGGTACTACAAATCAAGGTGCGAGCTTAGAGCCCTTTCCGTAACGGATTGGACTCTTGTGCGACTGCACTCTCAAAAATACTCTTTCCCCCACAGAGAAGCTTCGGTCTGTCCTCTTAGCATCGGCATACTTCTTCTGCCTGTCCTATGCTTCCTGAAGTCTCAGTCTAATCTGTCTGACCTGTTGTTCCATATTCTGAACTATCTCTGGACCGATGACTGTTTTGTCCTCTATCCGATCCCAACTCAAAGGTGTTCTGCATGGTCTGCCATATAATGCCTGGAAAGGAGGCATACCCAACGAGCTATTATGCCCATTATTGTAGGCGAACTCAACTAGATATAGGTACTCCTCCCATCTAGACTGATGGTACATCACATACATGCGAAGCATGTCTTCTAACACCTAGTTAACTCTCTCTGTTTGTCCGTCAATTTTCAGATGATAGGCTGAACTGAAGTTGAGCTGTGTGCCCAACACCTGATGTAAGGCTCTCCGGAATGATGAAGTAAATACGGAGTCTCTGTCAGATATAATGTGGTGAGGTACCCCATGAAGTCTAACAATCTGATCCAGAAACACCTTTGCCACTGATGGTGCATTGTATGTTGTGCATATTGGTGAAAAATGCGCCACTTTGGTCAGCTTGTCAACTGTCACCATAATAGCATTATGGTGACGTGATGACATAGGTAGACCAACGATAAAATCCATAGAAATGGTGTCCCATTTCCATTCAGGTATCTCGTGAGGGTACAACAGTCCCGCTGGATGCTGATGTTCGGCCTTGACCCTTTGACATTCCAGGCAACGAGCAACAAATTCGGCAATGTCACGCCTCATCCCAGCCCAATGATAAAGCTGTCGTAAGTCAGCATGCATCTTCTTCACTCCTGGGTGTGCTGCATAGGGTGCTCTATGAGCCTCTGATAGGATTACTGTACGAAGATTACCCGCATGGGGTACATAGATGCGTTGCCGATGTCAAAGCATACCATCAGACTCAAGGGTATATCCTGTAAATTTGCCCTCAAGGGCCTTCTGATTTAGTAATGCCTGCTGCACCTCAAGAAACCATTCGTCCTCCGGTAGATGCCGTAAGATGCGATCTTTCAAGTCCACCCTCAAGGTCAGGGTTAGGATCTCGTGGCGCCTTCGACTCAAAGCATCAGCGACCACGTTCTCCTTCCCTTTGATGTAGTGGACATCAAAGTCGTATTCGCATAGGAATTCCATCCAACGCCGTTGGCGGGCGTTCAAATTTAGCTGTGTAAAAATATACTGCAAACTATGATGATCTGAATGGAGTTCAAAGCGTCGACCTAGGAGAAAGTGTCTCCAGCGGACCAAAGCATGAACAACTGCTGCGAGCTCTAAGTCGTGAGTAGGATAGTTTAACTCATGTGTCTTTAGTTTCCGCGATTTGTATGCGATCGCTCTACCACCCTGCATAAGCACGGCTCCCAAACCTTCTAATGATGCATCTGTGCAAACTACAAAATCCTCTATAGGATCTGGAACCCCTAAAATAGGAGCACTAGTAAGACGCTCCTTGAGGACTCCAAAGGCCTTTTCACATTGCTCGGTCCAAATGAAACCCTTCCCTTTTCGCTGAAGGGAAGTAATGGGATGTGCTATCCTGGAGAAGCCCTCGACAAACCGACGATAATACCCGGCTAACCCCATAAAGCTTCTAACCTCTGTCACGTTGGTGGGTGCCGGCCACTCCTGAATTGCTCTGATTTTAGATGGATCTACGGAGATGCCATCGCCTGATAAAATGTGTCCCAAATACTGCACCTCTGTCCTGAAGAAGGCACACTTCGCCAAGTTGCCATAAAGCTGCTACTCTCGTAATTGCTGCAAAACTTGACGCAAGTGCTCCACATGCTCCTCCTCAGTCCGTGAATAAATTAAAATGTCATCTAGAAATATTATCACGAACCGATCTAGGTACGTACGGAACACCCTATTCATGAGACTCATGAACACTGCAGGAGCGTTCGTCAACCCGAAGGGTACCACTGTAAATTCGTAATAGCCATATCTAGTTTGAAAAGCAGTTTTATGAATATCTGCCTCCGTGATGCGCAATTGGTGATACCCAGATTTTAGATCAATTTTCGAGAACACTCTGGCTCCCTGCATCTGATCAAAAAGGTCGTCAATCCTAGGTAGAGGATAACGATTCTTCACCGTCACCTTGTTCAACTACCTATAGTCCATACATAAATGAAGAGACCCATCCTTCTTCTTCACGAAGATAACCGGTGCACCCCATGGCGAAACGCTAGGTCAGATGTGCCCCTTCTCAAGTAATTCCTCTAACTGCAGCTTAAGTTCAGTGAGTTCATGTGTAGTCATCCTATAAGGTGCACAGGATATCGGTTCTGCACTCGGCACTAAGTCGATGTGGAAGTCCACTTCTCTGCGTGGAGGCATACAAGGTAATTCCAGCGGAAATACATCGGCAAACTCTCTAAGGACAGGGTGATCATCTAAAGTAGCCTCAGGTTCATCCTCTGCTCTATCACTGACCGTGATGGCAAACATCTGACATCCCTTCCGCATACAGCGCTTAAGCTGCTAAGCGGATATCATACGAACAGCTGTGGGCTTTTGAATGCCCACTATCTCAACCAACGAACCATGATCGTCTAAATAGCTAATCGTCCTCTGGCGACAATCTAGCTTGGCTCTATGTGCCGCGAGCCAATCCATACCCAGAACTACACCGTAAGATCCTAACGGCATAATCCTAAGGTCACATGTTGTGGTGAATTATCCTAATGTGATCTCACAGTCTTTAACCAAGGTATCTACTGACATCCTGGCCCCTGAGGCCAACTCAACTTCCCACCTAATGTCTTGCCTAGAAGCCACCAGCCTGCAATGCTCCACTAACGTAGTAGACAAAAAGGAGTCAGTAGCTCCTGAGTCAAAAAGGATCAAGATGGGGAAGTCTCCAATCGTACCTGCTGCCTCAATGACGGAAGCCTGGAAATCGGCCTGGCGGTTATCAACTGCTGCAAACATGTGGTAGGATCTGCCCACGTCACCTACGGTCTGCTCAGACCCTCCTGATCGGGGCTGTCCCCCTGCAGTAAATCCCTGCAGGCACTCTCTAGCTAGATGCCCTGCCCCACCACACACATAACATGGTCCTCTAGCCTGTAACTGCCCTAACTGTGTTCTGCCCGACTGTTGTTGCCTAGTCCGTCCCGTAGACCCCTGTGAGCCTTTGTAAGACTGTTGGGACCTCGCGGGTCCTACCGATTAACCCTGCTGTCTCTAATCTCTGCGTGGACCCTGCTGCTACCATCCACAATTCTGTCTTCCCTGACCCCTCTGTTGGAATTTAGATTTTTGCTGATGTTGTTGCTGCTGTGGAGGCCTAGGAGGTAATGAGGAAGAGTTATATCCTCCTTTCTGTGTTGTGTTTTGAGGCCTTCGAAAGTTTTGCTGTTGCTGGGGATTACGTTCCTGGTACTGCGGGCGTGAATTTTGCCCTCGTCCCTGAATTTCCTCTGATATAAGGGCCTTTTCAACAGCCTCGCTCATGGTCTGGGGATTTGCCATACGAACAAGTCCTGCTATCATGTGATTCAGCCCTCTGATGAATTTGTGTATTAAGATTTTCTTATCGTGGAGGTATTTCGCGTAATGAGAAAGCTCAATGAATTGACTCTCATACTGAGTAACAGTGAGTCCCCTCTACTATAAATCATGGAACTCATCAATCCTGCGCTGTCTGTAATGTTCTGACAAATATCGCGCATTAAAGCGCTCTATGAAGATGTCCCATGTGAGTGTATCCACAGAAAGTCGGCGCTTGCACTCCTCTGTGCGCCACCAGGTAGCTGCTGCATCCCTAAGAAGATGGACTGCCACTCATGCTTTCGTGTTGCTTCCATAAGGTCGCAAAGCGAAACACCTATCTAAGCTAATCAACCAAGCCTCGGCCATAGCTCCCTCTGTAGCACCTGTGAAAGTGGGTGGGTTGAGCCTAAGTAGATCTCTGATGGGGTCCCCTCTATCTCTAAGTCTCACAACTAGCCCTTCCACACCATCCTCATACAATCCATGATGTACCTATTCTGCCCTCTAGATCTCATCTCGTCTCAAAGGTCTCGGAGGACTCCTGCTCTGTGCTCGGGAGGCTGACCCTACCTCCTCTACTGTTGTGTCAGGAATCTCAACGAAGGGCTCCACACGTGGCACCTCTAGTGGATCAACGCGGGGCTCCTCACGTGGCTCAATACGTGACTCGGCACGTGGCTCCCTACGTGGCTCCTCTCGCAGATCAACACGAGGCTCTACACGTGGCTCAGGAATCACTGGTGGTAACCTGTCTAACATAGCCTGCAGTGCCTATAAGATCTGTGGACCTATATCCAATACTGGTGTCGCCTGTGATACTAGTGGTGCTTGTGGTTCAGGTGGTGCAGGTGGTGCTGTTGTAACTACGGGTGTAGTCCCTCGGCTGAGGAATCGCTGTACACCTCGACAGACGCTGTGTGGCGTGATCACGCTCATCGAACACGTCGGTGAGGCATCCTACAAAACAAGGTAGAAACTAATTAGCCAAAGTTGCGGAATAATAACGTGCCCAAATATGCCCAGTGTTTAAACTTGGCTCTGATACCAAATGTCATGCCCACATTTCTCATGTGGTCACAACACACATCACACGTGTCATAGTCACATCTATCATGTGGTTATGACATGAGATATCAAAAAAAATTTCTCATGCTTCCCTAAAAACCCCCTCGCAAGCGTAAGCATGCTCGGTGGTGTTCGCTCAAGGTGAAAACTCTACAGTCGTCGGTGAGGTACAAGTACAATTGCGTGCAACCAGATGCAAGTAGACCAACAAGGGGGTCTCTACGATGCCGTTAACGTCACTACAAGGGTTATATTATCAAGGTTCCTAAATCTAAATTTTGGCAAATTCTGGCAGCATAACGCCTTACGGCGTAAGTGGGAATTACTCAACACTATATTACGCACGTGGTTCACTGATAGATTAACAACTTCCCACGACGCCTTGTTCCGACTAAACCGACTCGTGATCTCCCTATTGAGTCATTTTTCAGCAAGGCACGGTTGTCTGTCTCCTCTCTTGCTTCTTGAAATATACTCCTCCTTTGACTTAGCATTCTCAACAAGGCGATTCGTTTGCTCTCTCTTCCCTTTTCTCTGGGTCTTAATTTTGATTGTATTTTTATCGCGCTCACCTTAACTATTTCTCTGATAATTTAGTTTGTTTATATTTCGGTCTCTCTCTCTTTCGTTTTCTATGCTTTCTTTATGTTTATCCAGTCCTTTCTTCATATTTGACATCAATCAGGATTATCACTGTATCTATTGTTGACATTAAACCTAACTTCCGGATGGTCTAGGTCACATAGGTTGGTTTACTACTTCGTTGGACCCGGTCTCCTAGTCTTCTCCGAATCTAGGTTTCTCCTCTTCGTTTGTATTAATTAAACTTGTTCCTAAGCAAATTTAGCGGTATGGTCCATCAACTTAGTTCTCTTATCCCATGTGGGAAATGTCGCGCATTTTCTCCTCTGTGTTTTCCAATGTTAGTTTTTCTTCTTCTGACTCTCTTACAGGTTTACTTATGTGGACGTTTACTACAGCTGAGATTAAAATGGCCTCACATGGAATGTCTGTGATGGCTTCTTAAGTTTATTTCCAGTGATCCTTTAAGCAGGGTGACGTGTAATTTTCCTCTTCATTTTCCCGGTTATTGAATCGCATTGATAGTTGAAACTTCCGAGAAACTCTTCCCAGAGTACTACAGTATATTCCTTTATGCTCTCGTTAAATTATAATTTTAGTTTCTTTTATTATTGTGACAGGAAAACGAATGGTCTCTTTGAAAGTCTTAACACTTAATTTATATATGTATGTATCTAATTACATTTATATATGGATTATATACATACATAAATAAATAAATATACAAATATTTTTATTTTGTTGTTATTAACACAAATATTAATCTTACTGTTGTTAGTTTATTTTGTTAATTTATTCTATTATTATTACTGTTGTTATTATTTCAATGGTTACTCTTTTATATTTAATATATATATATATATTTTTACATTTATAATCCATTGTATATTTTGTAAGAGGCTTTCCTCTTTAAAACAAGAACCTAAACCATGGAAAATCTAACATAGTTTATAAGATTGTTTTGTATAACACAAATCAAACAACCCTAACTGAGAACCTCTTTAAGTATATATATATATATATATTTATATTTGAAATTTAAATCAAGATATAAATAGATATCTATATATACAAAGATATGTATATATAAATATATATTTATAAATTAATATCTATAGATATATATAAATATATATCTATATATATACAAATCTATGTATATATAGAGGTATATATTTATCATATATAGAGTTATCTATAACTTCAAATACCACTAACAAATAAAGATTATTTTAATACTTTCGTTCACATATATTATGGATTTTTAAACTGTAACATTCTTATTGGTATGTCTTGTGTGCAGGAGTGGGAAGGAATGGCGGTGGCAGAGGCCGAAGCGAGTGGTGGAGGCGATGGAGAGGGCGCAGGGGTCTGTGGCGGGTGGAGGCAGTCGCCACAGGTGGCGAGTGGAGATCGGGCAGCGAAAATGGCCGCGCGGCGGGAGCTACACGCAGCAGCGGAGGCGGCGTTTGGAGGGAGCTCCGCGGGGGTCTTAACGGCAAGGGGATGTGGGGAGGGGCGGAGCCCCACCCACATCCCACGATATGGGGTGTGGGTGGGGCTCCGCCCCTCCCCACACCACATATATTTCCAAAGGACTGCAGTGGGGTTTTCAACCCCACCGCCAAACATTGTTTTTTTTTTTTTTAACTGTGGTTTGCACACAGCGAACTCAAATTCGCTCCAATATTTTTTTATTTCGACTATCATAAATTTTAATTTGAATTTATGAATTAATAAATAAATAACAATTAATATATATATATGTATATATATATATATATTTCATTTTCATAATACCATTTAATTTTTTCAAATTAAACAATATATTCAGTTTCTCATGTTCTGTTAAAATGATCATATAAGAAATTCAATAAAGAATATATATATATATATATATATATATATATACTTTTAGCTCACCTTTACTCAAATTTTAACAGAGAACAAAACTTTCTCAAAAAGGATAAAATGAAAGAATAATTTTACCAAGTAGATGCAAAATTTTACAATCACATTATCTCATAATTACAATTTCTTTCGTACTAATCTCAACATGATAACATTAAATAACTACTAATCCAAAGAACAAAGGAAATGGATTTTTAATTAGTTTAATTCTGTAATTTGTCAAGTAAGTGTCCATTTCAACTATTTAAGCAAATCTATTCTTATAATTACATAAACAAGTTCAGATTTGATTGCAAGTAAGTAATGATCTCTTCCTTTCAATAACACATTTAATATAGTAAAACTTTTTATATAACTTCAAACTTTCCATATGAAATTCAAGGTAAATAATTACATCATACACAATACAAGAAGATTAACTCTTTCACTACCCTTAACAAGATGAAAGATAAGGATTCCCTTCTCCCAACCAACATACAAAAGAAGTTATGTAACAACTAAGTAACAGTCACACCCAATAACAAGATCAGGGAGGTTATTTCCTTCACTCCCAGGGTGACAATAAATTACAACAATATCAAGAGAGGTGCTCTCTTTTACACTCTTATGAAAAGAACATGATCTAATTCTCATGACAAAGAAAAATAAACTGTTTCTTCATAAATATAACTTCTCCAAATCCAACCATAAGCTCCAAGAGGAAACCTGCGTATCAAAGACAAACAAAGAAGAAAACACCACTCGTATAGCTCTCCTCCCTTCCGTAGACCCGCAAGAGGGTCACCCCCGAGCTAGGGAGACCATACTCACACCTGGGTAACTCAAGCACTCCACTTCACAACAGGGACAACAACAAACCCAGAGCACACAAATACCCGTGGGTAAATTACACAACACGAAAACTCAACTATAGTGAGTTTCATAAGGGGCAGGAGAGTGGACACACTCGACTCCAGAGTGTCACCCTTACAGATGATTTAACCAACACAATTTCTCTTGGCCTCAAACCAAGTTTGATCACAAATTTTTTAAGAAATCTGTATTTGACTCTCAAGTCAAAGATACAGTCACAGATACATGCCCTCAAGGCTTTCAACATCCCAAAAGAAGGAAACAGGTATGCACCCGAGGAGGATCTCTCCTCCCCTACCCCAAACTTGATGAGCATTTCTCCAAAGTGGGAGAAGCTCTGTCAAACAACTCGACAACAAACCCCACAGAAAACACATCTAAAACACAAACAAATAATCATCTTTCACACACTTTACATACACATTCAGATATACGAGAGAAAGGTAAAAATCAAACCAACCTTACAAAGCCCTCCTAGAATGAAACTGTTGCAGAGCTCCACTGAGTTCTCTTCCAACCTTAGCCAACAAATCCCTCTCCCTTTCCTCACCTCCCAGCTAACTTTCCTATTTTTAGAAATAATAAAAACTCTCCCAAAATTCAACTAACTCCCTCTCCTCCCAAAAATTGAAAACAAATAACCCAAATTCTTTTCAGTTTAGAGGAATCGGGAGGTGACACTTGTCACCTCCTCACCCTTCCCAAAACCACTATTCTGTCCTGATGGCTTATGTCACTCACCCATCCCTAGAGTACTCCTTATCCCTCTCCTCATGTCATTTCTCTTACGCATGGGAGAAATAAAAGGAGTTAAAGGAGGAAAAGACAGGTGACCCATGCCTCTTCTTCCTTCCTTCACATGGATGGCCCCACAACACATGGGGGAATCTCACTAATGGAGAGGGTGACTTCAAGTCAATCCTTCAATAATGGATGGGTTTGTAGTCATCTCTTACCTTGGGGATTGAAGAGGGATGGGTTGGGTGTTGGTACAACCCATCATGTCCCCTCCATACCCCAATTTTCGCCACTTAACTTCAGGGGGAAGTTAAGATGACTAGATGGAGGTTACCCAAGGGTTACCCATGCCAAATGGGCCCCTGGACCCATGGGGTATAACCCAAGGTCAACTTTAACCCATACAAGACACCCCTGGTCAAGGTAAAGCACAAGAAAAAGCCTCATAGATTTAAATAAAATAAAGAAATTCAAATTCAATCTTTTTACAACACAAATCATAAAATAGTGTCACATGAGGGTAACCTAACCCACTCGACCATACGAAAGACCACATTACAACATCACATCAAACACAGAGAGATCTTGGTTCCTTGTGTAACCAGATCGGCTTAACAGGGAATAACAAATAACAAGGTGCGGAATGATCTCCGAAATCTGTGGTTTGATTAGTAAATCCTGCACACTAAATTACAAGATCAATATCCACATATAATCATCATAGCCGAAGCAACTTAAAAACATGCATTATCATGACATAGTTCTAATTAACATAAATGAAATCATATTACAATTTTCCATCATCACCTAATTAACTTTTCTGAAATGTAAACTTATCCAAACATCACCCAATTAGTTTTACCGAAATCATAATAAAGTTTAATAGTTTGACAATTCTGGGAACTGCTATCCCACAAATATAAAAAGTAACAATAACCCTAATGTAAATAGTCATAACAACAGAAGTAAAAAGGGCGGTCCTCACATTCACTTTGTCTGTATCATCAACCTGTAACCTACAATCATAAAACTTTGGGAGGGGGTTGTGGTGTTTAGGAGCTTTCCTTAGTCAAGCCCCAAAAGGACACTTAAGTCTTCCAAACACCTTTGTCAGATAGAGAGTGTGTGCCTAGGGAGGCAGAGGCAAAAACTAAATGAATAATGATCACAAACACAATAAATATCACCTTGTAGTGAATATATCATGGGAGGAAGATGCTCTTCATTCCATGAGGAA
This sequence comes from Cunninghamia lanceolata, assembly GCA_027924645.1. Lineage (NCBI taxonomy): Eukaryota > Viridiplantae > Streptophyta > Pinopsida > Cupressales > Cupressaceae > Cunninghamia > Cunninghamia lanceolata. Next base: position 1,803,170 of record BSBN01000574.1, on the reverse strand, counting down.
ATAGATTCTCAAATCTGCAAACACAAACACATAGACCACACAAATCTACTCTTGCAACACAATGAAATCCTTGAATCACCTTGAGAATACCTAAAGTTCACAATGATCTTCTAGTTTCTAAATGAATGCCTAAACATGATTTTATATGCAACTACAAACACTCCTGCTACGATTTCCATAATTCAAACTTACCGTGTTGGCATAGTGATGCAGAGCATCAAGAACAGCAGTATCATGGTTCACAACACCACATGCAAAGGCTCTCAAGCTTCACTATTTTCTCACTAAGATTAGACTTCTCTTAATGAAGGCTTAACACAATCACTTCCTTGTTCTTGACATGCAACCTGAGGGAGGACTCCAAGACACCTTCCAAGATGCCCAACTCCTTCTAACATTCCTTCAACACCTCTACACAGGACTGCAGGACAGCAATCTTCACTATGCTCTTCATCTCACTGCTTCATGAGGAGGACAGTCACCATATCCACTTTGTCTTGATCACTATTGAGATAAACCCTATCTCAGGTAACTAATCAAGTCTATAACCTACCAAATCTCTATTATCTTCTTTGGCAAAACAAATGACATGCCAACATACCTGTATTCTTCTCTTTATTGCTGTCCTCTACACCATTCCAAGACACAACACTGTAGGGTCATCTACATGACCAAATCAATCAAACTATCTTCCTGCCCTCACAACCTCTACAAGGCATTGCATTATCTAATATACAAGCCATTCCATTGATTAGTAATAGAAAGGATCAATGGAATGAAAAAATACCCATCTGGCTGTCAGAAGAAGCTCTAAACTAGGTTTTCCAAACCACTTTTAAACAAAGGAGAGATGCAGAGGTATGCAAGGGTTTCAAGAGCCCAAAAAAGTTGCAAGTGATAGGTAGTTCAACGACCTAAACATCCATCACAAATACCCTTCACCCCCAGGCCGTACAAGTATGGATTTATGCAAAAAACAGTAATTCTTTTAAATGGAGACAACAATTTCTGAAAAGAACAGTTTTTAGAAAACTACTGATATCTTTCACCTAGAATAATGTCAAGACTCCAAACTAGGTTTAAAAAAAAGGTGACTCAACAATATTTCTATCCATCACAAGCTTGTGCCATGATAGGGCTGTACATGTATGACAAACTGTAGAAAAATAGCGAGTTTCTTAACTGTGACAGCAAGTTTCAAAGCAGATTTCAATTTTACACCCATATCTTTCTCTTCATGCAATGTCAAGATATCAAACTAGCTTTACAAGATAGTTAACTCATCTAGTTTCATTTCCAAGCATTCAATCTTTCATGACAGAGCCGTACAATACAGTAGTACGGGCTTCCAAAATAGAAACAAAAACAGGAAAGGCAGCAAGACAATGGTCTTTTTGTATTTTTTTTTGAAAACCTCCAAATGAATGAATACCATCCCTCCTTTCTTGGCTTAAAAAAAGCCTCAAACATAGCCTAGAGTGAAGTGGTCCCTCCAAATTCCTAAAACCATCGACCTTTCTTGTCTTCTTTCTAATTTGTAACTGCTATTTTTAAAAGATCAATAAGGAAACTGTCTTTTTGGACAGCAAGGACTATTTTTCTAAAATAATGTTTTGTTTTAACTTTAGATTAACCTTATCCTAACCTTTGACAAGGTCTTAACACATCTACACATTTTGACATGCCTTTAAAAGGCTAATAAACATGGAGAATATTAAATGACTAACCTATTTAAAATTTAATGACTCCCTAAGACTACCTATGCAATATGACTGTCCTAACTAGGACTTGCAACAAGACAATAGTAGAGTCTATCTATTTGGACATAGTCCATTACAAGAATGGCATTCGAGCCTTAGACAACATTGAAGATGGTCTTATAGACCTTATTTAACCAAACAACCACTTGTAAATCTAATCAAAACCCAGAAGTCTATGATGCTCCTGCACCATACTCCCTGGCATGATGAAAACTCTTGTCTCAAGAGTTAGGGGATCTACTCCGAATGTTCTTCAACCATGGTGGAATGTTCCTCAAGCTAAGAAAAATGAACTCTCCCAAAGTTATCTTTCTCCATCTCCAACCTGCATGGCTCCTGTAAATAGTGTTAGAACCATAAAACTTGTTTTGGTGTCTTTGTCTAGGACCCTGCTGCAGCAATGTTGCTGTGCTTCTCAACTAGAGGTTCTGATTCATTCCTCCTTGGACTCTCTGCTATTTGTTTTCCTTCTTCTGGCTCCTTATAGGACACTCAATGTCCCCAACCTAAACATGACTCAAGTCCCAAGCCTGTTGTTCTCTAGGACTATCATCCACCTTCTTGTGTTGCATCTGTGTCTGCTGTGTGCAATCACCCTGAACCTACACATTCAACTTCAATTTCTCTCCAAAGCAAATTGTAACCTGTTCCTTCTTCACCTCACAAGGTAAAGGAATCAATTTGAACTTCTTACCATATTTGTGCACTACATAGGTATTAGTATACCCATCATGAATAGTCCTTCTCGAATACTGCCATGGTCTACCCAAGATTACATGCCCACATGTCATAGGAATAACATCACATAAAACAAAGTCCTGATATGGACCAATTGTGAAATCAACATAAGCCTTCTTAGTGACCATTACCTATTGTTCCTGACTCAACCAAGTGACATGGTAAGGACTGGGATGATCAAAAGTCTTCAACCCCAACTTATTCACCATTTCCCAAGAAACTAAGTTATCATGAGAACCTGAATCTACAATCAACTTTCATATCTTTCCATGGCTCAAACAATTAGTTCTGAAAATAGATACATGTGGTGGTTGCTGCATCTTACCTCTTTCCACCATGAGCATCTCTCCATCCATCATTGGAGAGGCTGACGACATTTCTGGTTCTTCTGGCTTCTCCTCCTCTTGTGCCAAGTGAACTCTTGTATCCTTTCTCTTATCAATACCATCCTTCTTAGGACAGTTGAAAGATGTGTGTCCCACCTCATTGCAGTGATAATATCTGCTTGTGAACACTCCTCTTCCTGATCCAAATCTACCTCCACCTCTATGTCCACCTCTCTATTCTATAGACAACTCCTTACCCTTCTCATTGTTGTTCTGAACTTCACTAGTAGGTTTGCCCCTACCTCTGTTTCCTCTTCCATAACCTCCTTGCCTTTCTTGCTTCCTA